>RJWH01000295.1:616842-963030 GCA_004363575.1 Solenodon paradoxus
TGGTCTTCTGGATAACACAGTAACACTGCTTCAAAGAGATACATGCACTCCCATGTTCATTGCAGCATTATTTACAATAGCCAAGAAATGGAAAGTACTCACTGACAAATGAATGGACAAAAAAGATGTGGTATATATATACACAACGATACTACTTAGCTATTAAAAAGATGTGGTATACACACACACAAATAGACTACTACTTAGCTATTACTAAAATGAAATCCTGTCACACGCAAAAACCTGGATGGACCTAAAGAGACTCATGCTTAGTGAGATCAGTCAGAGGGGAAAGGCATTGTATAATTTCACTCTGTAGGTATGTAGAGAAATCAAACAAATGAACCAAATCAATGAAATACTGATTTGTTTTTACTCTATAAAATTGAATTAGTGGTTTCCAGAATTAAAGGAGGAGGGGAAAATATTGGGTAAAAATACTCAATTATAGGAAGGATAGAACCTAACTGTTGGTAATCTCATGTATTTATATAGATGCTAATGCAAACCTTAAGCCTATGTAATATGATACAATGTTCCTTGCATAATTTTTCAAAAAAGAAAAGAAACAACTCAATTAAAAATGGAGAAAGACTTTAAGAAAATACTTCAATAAAGTAGATATACAAATGGATAATCAGCATAGAAACAGATGTTCAGTATTATTAGCTGTCCAGAAATTCAAATCAAAACCATACGATACTAATACACATCAATTAAAATGAGTAAAATTACGAAAGAATGACCATGTCAAGTGTGGTTTTAATAAGTTATATCCTAGAAATATATAATGGTTCAACTTGACAGTTTCTCAGTAAGCTGAACTTACCAAATGACACAGAAATTGTAATCTTATATATTTGTCCAAGATAACTGAAAATACATGTTCACAAAAAGACTTGTAATATTCACAAATTTTATCGCAATAGGCAGAAACTGCAAAGAACCCAAATGTCTATGTACCAGTGATTGCATAAAACATCATGAAACATCCATATCATGGAATAAAGTCATAAAGAAAATAAACTACTTATATATGCAACAATAATGACAAATTTAAAATTATGCTAAGTGAAAGTTGAATACAAATGATCATATACTGTGCTTTAGGGTTAGTTTTTATCATTTAAATATTGCTTCTTGCATTGTCCTGCTGTCTTTTTTTAATTCAAGGTCTCTAATTATACAACATATTGCATCTTCTGCTTCTACTTTCTGAAATGTTCACTCTGGGGTAACCCAACCCATGTGAGGTATGTGACAATCCTGAAGTTGTAATGCTATGTCATAACCATATGGAGAGGAATTGTCTGGTCATCTCCTGCAGTTTTGTCTCCTCATCTGAGATTCCAGATCTTTAAAGAAGCCTCTTAGATGCTGAGACTAGTCAAGTCTTTGAATTACTACTTTAGATTCAGTGATATAGTGGCATAATAATTTATTTTAGAAAACTAGCCTTGAAATATTGTGAAAGTATATACTAAATATACTCCCAGATATATTTTCCTGGAGATTTATATGCTAATATCAGTATTATAATGCATCCTTCTTGTTTTGGGAATTTTTGAAAAATCTTTGGGTAAAGCCATTCTGACATAACTTATTAATAAATTAATCACAAAATAGTAAAAAAATAAATTGTCAGAATCCTAATAGTAAAAATATTTATATATCTATAAATTTATAAAATTCAAAAAATAATCACTGTAATACTTTTAAATAATACTTCTAATTTAAAAATCACCCCAGCATTTCAATAACTTAGTAAGAACTAGAATGCTAACTGTAGGCATGACCATCTTTGGTGAATTTAAAATGAGATGATTTTGATTTACTGAAAACAAAATGTCAGCCAAATAATAAGAATCTGAAATAAATATGAGAGGATTTCAAGATTGGGATAAGATAAAGTCAAATCCCTCAAGATGAATTTTATCAAAGAAATTAATATCCAGTTATACATTGATCGTAAAATGATTAAGAACAGTAAATAACTGAAAGTATGAGGTATATCTGCATCCACATAAATACTATAGAAAAAAAGAATGTATCAGAAGAATCACAATTCTACACAATGACTTTCCTTTACCACTTAATGAATCTCTTTAACTATCGGGAGATTTCAATCTGCAGAGAGATTCGCATAGGGTCAATTTAAAAGCCTGAAAGAAATAAGAAATTAGAAATAAAAACATAAGACCTTGAAGAAAGTAAAATCTTGGTGGAAACTCCAAAGTGGAGACATTCTAATCCCAACTAAACAAGAACAAAACCTTGGCCATTTTTCTATTTAATTTTTTTGCCCTAGAACATTTTTCCACTTGTATGTATGTGATTGGTCATATTATCAGCATACTTTTCTAATTTGTTCTCCAGATACCAATTTACTGTCCACCAAACACCACACAGAACTCACTTTCATAACGTTATTCTACCGAGCTCCAAATCAGTCCTTGTACTTTATGTCAAGGTGCATAACTTGCATCAACCAGAAAAAAGTTATGTATAGTACTCCTGTTAGGAACTAGCAAATAACAAAATCACAAAGATTTTTTTCAGTAGCTATCTTGCAGGATTTACTACACTCTATTATACTTAACATGCTCTACTTAACTTCACTTTTTCTTGTTTGAACCCTTCTGTCCAGTCCTACCTTCAAGTTCTTTCATAACAAATATTTCTGTTATTGCTATCTCCAGGAGCTATTCTTAGTCACTGATGTTCTAATTCTACTTGTTTTTCTCACACTGGACATTTCTTCACTTTCATGGTTTTAGCATTTTATGATGAGGTCTATTTGTATCTCTGATCCTTCTCCCACCTCTTTGATATCCTCACTAGGTAACTCAAATATAGGATAATCATCCCAGAATTTACTCCTGTTCCTGTACTATTTGTCTTTATGAATAGCCTCCGACAGACACAATTCCCTAAGCAGCAATCAGGAAACTGTATTATATTCCCTCCTTCCCTCTCTCCCTCTTTCATCATTAAATCCTGGATATTCTAGGACCCATTTTATATATATATATATATATATACACACACACACACACACACACACACACACACACGCATGCATGCACACACTGTGGGTAAGTGAGGTGAGCACCAGCATACTCCTGCACTTTCTATACATTCTATTTCCTGTGTAGGAATGCCCTTATCTTTACAGGTTCTAACTTAAGAGTCATACTTAAGTCTTAGCTTAGCAACCACTTTAAGAAGTATTTCCTGGGAAGGGGGGATGAGAGGAAAAGGTGGTGACAAGGGACACTGGAACTCTGGTGCTCACTGTGGTGTGAAATAAAGATTGAGATGCAATTCTAATATTCTAAATGAAATTCATCATTGTGAACTAAGTAAATAATAAATATTACTATAAAAAATATTTCCCACCTTAGCATTCCCCGTCCTCTTCTCTCTCTCCTGGATCAATTCAAGTGCACATTCTCTGTATCCCATGGGCAACCAGAGTTATCATAGCAATAATGACTCAATAAATTACACACATTTTTTTCTTCTCTATATCTCCAATTAGACACTCATCTTCTAAAGGAAAGTACCATGTTTTACTATTTATACATCCTGAGGTTCAGCCCAGCAGTTGTTCATTAAACATTTAATAGGAAAATAGATACTAATGCAATGGGTTCTAAAGGTAACACATCAGGTATATTATTATATTATGATCACCTTTAAAAATCGCTCAGGAAGGTACTATGCTGGAGACCAACATACTGCCCCGATAGGGTTAATACCAGTACAGTTTTTCTTCCAGGATTGAAATAATATAGTTTCTTTAGATGAACATGTATAGTTATAAGGTACTTCTAACAAGGTTTTATGAAAGCTATGTAGTCTTCAGTACATTTACATCGCATGAAACTCTAAGAGAGACAAATAAAAACTAACATGGAGTGTAAGATCAGAAAATTTACCTCTCTCATCTTGAGGTCACTCTGTTAATATACTCATTATGAAGAATTACGCATTCACTCTATTATGTTCATTCATCTCTCTGTCCATCCATCTGCCTGCCTGCTACCTACCTACCTAACTACCAAGTCACCCACTCACCCGCCACCTACCTATGCATGCTACTTCTGGCTGAGCCTATTTATTTGATACGGAGTTCTTTGCATCTAGATTCAATACAATTATGATGTAAACCATTGTACTGGTATGCCTATGGACAGTCAGTGTTTATTTTTCACAACCTGTATTTCTTTCACAATCCAAGATTAGCCAGTGCTTTAAACAAAATTGGCAAGCGTATCTATTCCCCACTGGGTAACTGAACAGAGTATCTGTAGCGTTTTGTGGCTTGCTTGAGTTAACTGCTTCCTTTACTGATCTCCAATTCAATCTTATTTCAAAAACTTAAGTATTATGATTAGTATTTTATTTTCTGCATTTCTGGGAAGTATCATTGGGCAAAATGACATGGCTAATCTGAAGTACAAAGTTAAAGTCACCATAAGGATATTCTGAACAAGTCATCCTTCCAAGAAATAATAAATTTTAGCTAAAATAATATCATTAAGTTCCAGATAACTATTTGTATGTATAAAGTATATTTAAAAGGAAAATAAAAGTACATTTGATAATGCAGAAATTTAAAAATGGGGGCATTACATATACAAAATAATCATTTTTGCCAAAACTGTGTACATAAAACTACATTTTTATTTTTCTACACAAATGATAGTACTACAATTACTATTCAGCCAATTTAAAATGATATATCATGGACAGGACCAGTTCACATACTTCAACATATTAAGCACATTCATGCAACAAATTCTGAAAAAAAGAAATGCCAAAGAAGAGAAATAACATAGTAGTAGTTTCAGTGTTAAAGAAAACCATCCGTTTAGCCTGAAAAATCTGATTCTGTGTGTAAAATTTTTTCAACAATCATCAATTAATCAACCCCATAAGTCTTCTGGTTCTAGACGAAAAGTGTAGGTTAGCTCTCTCTAGGAAACTCCCCTGAATCCTACCACGCACAATTCTTCTTTCCTATGAAGTCTCATTGTCCTTGACCTGGACCTCTGAGAGTAAGTGAAAATTGTTACTTTACACTTAGTGTAAATTTTGTACCTTCTCTTCTCTATTAGACTATAAGCTGTTGGAGGGTAAGATCTACGTTTAATTCAGATGTATTCCTCCTAGTATCTACCAAAAGTGTCTAATGTAAAAGATTCAATAAATATTTTATAAGTATAATGACACGTCGGCTCCTGAAAATATAATTTTCAACTTTTTCCCTAAAATAAGGTACGTAGTACACTACTATTTTTCTTCCTATTTCTTAGCAACAACTTATTTTCCCCAATTTGTGAGGGAATTCACTGACTTATTCACTGACTTATTCATTCATGAGAATCATCCAGTAAATATTTTTCAAATTTCAACTACATGCCAGGTAGTGTGGGTGGTACTGGACTCGTGTCAGTGAACGAGGCTCTTAAGGAGTAGACTATACCAGGAAAAACAGATATTTATAAAGCAATGTGATGACTGTTTTAATAAATGTAAATGCATGATATTAGGCAACAGTATTTCTCAACTGTCTTCAGTTCCAATATAAGACTACTTCTCCAAGTTTTTATGTGTAGTTTATCATCATCCTCAAATTATTCCCTTCCTTGGTCATCCATCCACTGATGTCCACTCACCCCAACCCATTCATCTGCCGTACTATCTTCCTCGCTTCCATTTTTAAAAATAGGCAGTATATATCTGTGGTGCAAAATAAAAAAGGTGTGTATAATACACATAAGTGAAAATTAAGTCTTCCTACCACCTTGTCACCAACCACTCGGTTTACCTTCCCAAGGGCAAGTGCTAATATTCAGTGCACAATTCCAGAGACATTCAATGCACATACAAACTATATGCACAAATATATACGTACATTATCCTAATTTCTTTTAACATGATAGCATACTTTATACTATGCACCTTGATTTTTTAACTTCATTTCATACTTAGAAAATTGTTCTGCATCAGTCCATACTCAGCTCCCTCATTCTTTTCAATGGATGTAAAGTATTTCATTGCAAGAATACAGCACAATTTACTTAATTAGTCTCCTTATTGAATGCTCATTTAAGGTCCTACAATGCTACAATAAATATATTTACCCATGTGTCATTCTATGGTATATTTGTTAGTGTATCTGTAGAATAAATTCCTGGAAGTGAAATGGTCAGGCACAAGAATGTACATTTTTAATTTTGATACATACTAACAGAGATTTCATCAATTTAATTTCCCATTAAATGGGAAATATCCACTTCTATACTCGAATCATAATCACTTTGTAAATGGCTTCCAAATCTCTAGCCATAGTTCTGACTTCTTATTTATTCTCTGTGATATTTCCACATACACATTTCCTTGGAATTTAAGAAAAACCTTTTCAAAATCAAATTTAAAATCTTACTCTCAACACATTCTTCCTAGGTTCATTATACCTATTAATTCTCCTTCACTCCAACTAAAAAACACTTTTGATACTTCACTCTATCCACTTCCAAATAATTGGTCATTAAGATTTACCAATCCTATGCATTTCCACAACATGCATCTTCTTTGTTTTCTCAGACAACATCTGCCTGTAAAGATCTAGTTGTGATTGCCTGATCTATAATTATCTGACTACTAAAGTTCTTTCTGCTCTATGGTTACCCAAGAGTGACTCTGCTTATATTATTTCAGGCAGAGACTGAAATATATTTTCACATCAGTTCCCTGTCAAAATCTCATTAAATTATTTAAGTCCTAAATGTTTAATCATCCATAATGCTAGATCATCCACAAAGCATTTTCTTTTATGAGTTTGTTAGCACTTAGGCCTTTTACTGTATATTCTAGTTTTTAACATATCTTTATGATAAGTTAGACTTCCTCATAGGAAGGATAATTCCTTAAGATGTTTTGATAAGCCCATGTTGTCTAGGCACTCAAATGTGTACAACCAAATAAATAAATAAATTTTTTTGCAATGAACTAATTCCTACAAGTCAAATAATTCTACAAGAGAAGATATTCTATAAAAGCTATTTAATTTATTTTGGAAAATAAGTTTTAAAGTACATGAGAAGTTCCTATTCAATAATTAAAATTTACTTCATAAAGTCCACAATGTAAGTATTTCCAGTTAATTACATTTTCCCTCACAATAATTTTTATCAAAAATAGGGAGGAGAAAAGTTAAAAGACAGAAAGGAATAGGCAAAGTGTACAAATAAAATAACTGAATTTCTCTGCAAAATGATATGATCTCTTAAAATCTCTTAAATATAGTCAAGGTTACTCTAACTACCATGTAGCGGAGCTAACTCAGCCATGATGTGTCTGTAGACTAGTGTTCAAATGTTTTAAACACGTAATACTTTCAAAAGTGTCACAAATGTTTGAGGAAAATCTCTGTAAAGCATCATAAATTCTTTATTTCTGTTTTTTTTTAAATTAAACAGTGATATAAAATATCATACTGTGGTAAAGATTTTTTTTACATTTGAAAAATATAGGAAAAGAAGATTAGTCTTTTCAATATATAAAAGTAGTTATAGAAGAACTATACATATCCCTATCAAGAAATAGAAAATTGTTATAACTTATATTTTCAATATTAAAAAAATAATAACAATACTACCATGCAAACGTAAGTGCTGGATTTACTTCTTGACTCACCTCTCCCCCATTAACATATTCCATCACAAAACACAAACGGTCTTTTGTCTGGAAGGAATATTTCAAGGACTTGAAATAAAAAAGAAAAAATGTTATAATCCTAGGTTCTTATAATGGTAACAAAAATCTAACACTTAGAAACAGTAAGCATGAAAGATGATATGAATTGTCATTGTTCCTTCAGAGTCTATTTATTCCTTGACAGTACTTAAGTAAGAATTTCTGAGAAACACAAAATAAGTTTTGTCTCAATCAGCAATGTGCACCGTTAGGGGAAATATAAATTAAAAATGTAAGCCAAATTAAATTTAGTAATCTGATAGGCACTTCTGAATCTATTCAGCCATTTGAAACTATCATGAATCTCCAGTGTTCTTATCTGTGTGACTTTAAAGAAAGAGCTACAAATTACTGTAGTGGTACTCTTAGGAATATAAATGTAGTAATCATGTTTGGACTCCTAATACGATTTCAAAGTCACTTTTTGCATACTGGGTGCATAACATGGCCCAAACCAAAAGAGTTGGTTCATGTGATTTTACAGATTAGAAATATATCAAAGCTTTATAGTGTTGGACAATAAGCATGTAACAAAGTAACAGAGTAAGCCTAGGAGATACCTCTGCAAATTCCTACTCTAAATAATACTAAATCTCTGAAATTTTCCCCCCGTTCAAAGTCCAGCTATTATTTTTTATTCTTAATACCCTTCATCGGAACCAGGAAAACAATAGAAACTTTTCAAATTATACTTGTTTTATAAGTAATCTAAGGCCTAAGAAAGTCAGTTTGTTTTAAAACAACTAGGTTATCTGCATATTAGTCATAGTTCATACTTTAGTGTAAAAACATATCACAACTTATCCTATCTTTAATGTATTCGGCATCTGTATTTCTTAAAGTCCATTATACCTAAAGGAAATCTCAAATCAAAAAAAAAACAACTATTCAGTAAAGATTTCTTCCTTTCGTATTAGAAGACAATACTACCTTATTATTTAAATATTTATCAGAAGCCAGTAATCAAAAGGAATATAAAATCTTTACATTTAATACTAGGAACCATTTTTTAAGTCTACCATTTTCTCAGTAGTCTCCTTAAAATATCTTAAATGATTTATTTGCTGTCTGGTTTTGGGTGATTTTTAAGCAGTGAAATTGGAAATTTATGGTAAAGAAAAAAGTCTCCAAAAATGATTTCATACTCAATAGGAAGAATGGCAAATGCATGCATAGTGTAACCTTAACCCATACAGTCCAATACTTTCAAAGCAATGTGACTTGCAATCTTTCCACAAAGAAAATGGCATACCCAATGTTACTAAGGTGTTTCTTTTCATAGCTCAGTTTCTTTAATAAAAGTACCTTAAATTAAAAATATTACATTATAACATCTGTCTTCTGGTCACTTACTGTTAAAAAGGGATGTCTAGTGTTCTTTAAAACTCTGCTTTCAGTTAGAGTATGTGCCACTTCATCCTATAAAACAAAAAGGCAAACCTTTAATACAGGCTCTAAGCACTGATAATATAAAATTTTCACCATTTCTCTAAGACCAGAAAAGTTTATATCCAGAGGAAAAGAAGTTACAAAGCACAGTGGCATGTTCCTTTTATCGCTAAACTCCTCCTCCATTAAAAAGTAAAATAAACGTATGAAATAAAATTCAATGATTTAAATCAGATGACAAGGTATAATAAACTCAGTCATACTTCATGTTTATCAATAATACAAAAAGCACTAAAGACTATCAGGAATACAGAACATTAAAATAGTAGGTAATACTTGCATGTATATAATACTTTTTATTCAGGGATCTATAAAAGGTGTATTTCAGTAAAGATCATAGAATGTGTAAGTCTCCTACTAAAAAGAAAAATCAATTACCAAAGAGTGGTATCCAAATAGAAAATATTTAATTCTAAATTATTGCATTTGAAAATAGAAAGAGTATAAAAATTTTATATTTTTGTGTTTTTTAATAGGTTCTTTTGTTAAAAAAAAAAGGGGGGGTTGGAAATCACAATCTACTCGATTGACAATTTTTAAATATGGGTGTATTTCAAAGTAAAAATACACTAAGAATGTACATAATTTCCCCAATTTTGTACAAAAATTTCATCTTGACATCAAAATGAACTAGGAGAGATTTTATTTAACATATGGAGAACTGGAAAAAATGTTTCATATTTCGAAAATAACACCATCTTAAAGAAGAAAGGAAAGGAAGCTAACTGCTAAAACTAACAGCATCTCTAGTCTGCTTCTGGCAAGATCCTAAACAAAGCCCTTGCTGGATCTATTTCCTAATAATGTCAATAAATCATAATTAGATTATAAGAGGTAGAGACTAAAACATTAGGACACTGCATTATATTTACTATCTTTACAAAGGTATCTGACCATAGTTAGACCTAGAAGATAAACGAGAAACAGTGTGATCAAAGGTCCTAGGATACCAAAAGTCATTCTAAGAGTTTGAGACCAATTATGACAGAATAGAAAGTAAAATATTATTATTGACACAGTATTTAAAACCAGTGATACAAAGTGTGAGTATGAAATGATCCCAGTACTATTTCATAAGAGTAAGGATTAAGTGCTTATAAAGTTTCAAAATCCCTGTCATATCACAATATAAATTCTAAATCAATTAGAAAAATAGCAAATTTATTAATACAAAATAAGTCAGAAGCAGCAATTATACCATAATTTAAATGAATTCTGGAACCACAGTCTTAGCATACAGCATATACTTAGTGTTTGCTGACTTAAACTGCTTACCATAGGAATATATTCCAGTTTATTAGTTATGTGTGGTTTCATTTATTCAAACCACTCATTCCTTCAACAAATATATTATGTTCTATATTGTAGTCAGGGCATTAAACAACACAGAGAATAGTCCCTGGTGCTCTGGAAATTTCATCTAGTCAGTCAGATGGTGTGCAGTGATGAGGAAAAAAACAAAACAGAGAAGAGGATGCTACAGCTATGAGCATCATATGAAATATATGATTAAGTATTATGAAAATGGTTAAACTGAAATCATTAGACTATAATTTATTAAAAAATAAAATCCTTGATCCATAACTATCAAATTCTAAGGATAACACAGGTCTAAGGTGATTTAAACAAAACGATCACACTATTCCCTCTCTTCATGGAGTTCACAGGCTAGTGAAAAAGATATAAAAAGAGGTAAATATACAATTTAATAAATAATTACTAATTTTGATAAGCAGCATTAAGAAAACTGGGGGCATCTTCAGCTATAAATGGGGTTATTCAAAGCAAAAACAAAAACAGTGCTACTGAAAGAATAGTAGCCAGGTAATGTGGTGGTTGGAAGTGGGAGATGTCAGTGGTGATTCACTTTGATTTCATTTTTGAAAGTTTATTCAGATTCCTCTGAAAAAAACAGCAAAAACAGGAGGGGCCAATAAGGAGATAATTACAGCACTCCTAGAGAGAAAAGAGGGTGGCAGTAGGAACAGAGCAAAAAGGGACAGTTTTCACGCATATTTGAAACACAAAATTAACAGTAATAATTTAAAAGTTACATGCTTCCAACAAGATGATGAATCAAAATAATTATTTCTTTATAGGCAGTCAGAAAAAGATTCACGAAAGAGGTAATATTTACCTATTCTGCTTTAAGATACTAAGTTATTTGAAGCAATAGCATATAGTAGCAAAAGACTCATGAAAGCTAAGTGTAAAACACATTTGAAACAAGAAAAGATATTCTAATGCTTCAGAAAGTATTTCTGTGGAATAATTCAGTCTATTTTGTTAAAACAATCCATCATATATAATAGCTATTTTTCTAAATCTGTCATTAAATTTCATAAAAGATTAGTTTTTCTCTAAATTCTGTAATCTGTCTAACCACACTAAAGGATCTAATTAAAGATGTGTATAGACAAAAGCTAAAACAGAGTTTTGTTATAAAAATGGAGCTGAAATAAATACCAGTATGTATCTTTCGTATGCTAAAATGCATTTTATACCATATTTTACAACTGATCAGTTTTTCCCCTTAATGCAAATTAATGGTACTGTATTTCACGTACTAATTAGTTTCTGCTATGAAGATAAGGTATGCACAAGCTAAAAAGTAAACACAGATGCCAATAATTTTTAATTACAGTTAAAAGCAACATGTCAAAACAAAATGTTAAAAATAACAGTGATAAAACTTAGTGCTTAAAACAATGTGATAAAAAAAAAAACCCATTCGTTGACCATGATTATAAATGAAGAGTGTGAAAAATGCTTGGATATACAATACAAGTGCAATGATGTTTTCATGAAAATGCTTTAAAATACAGTACTCATGGTAAAATAATAATAAATTTTAAATCTAATTTTTTCATAAAAGGGAACTTTAAGAGAGAATTTCTCGAGGACATGCGGCAGAATAGTCCATATCATATTTATTTTCCTAATCCTTTCCAATTTGACACTCCCCCATACTATACATGGTCTAAAATTCTCCCTCAATTTGCCACTGTTTTGTCACAGTTAAGTTTTTTTAGGGGGACAAAGAGTAAGAAATGGCAGAAAAGTGGAGGAAGAGAAAATCTCTATTCCATTATCTGGGATACAAAAGGTGTCACTTCCTTTAATCCCTGTAGCAACTCAGCAAGGGGGATTTTATCACTCACATTTTATATGGAACTAAGGTTCTCAGAAGTTATACTGCTCAAGCTGCAGATAAAAAACTCAATAGTGATCCCATGTCTAAGTCCAACATTAATAGTCATTTCTACTTCACAACACTCTTCCCATTTTCAAAGAGCTTACCATCTACCTAACTAGATCCTATTAGTACATTATTTTTTCCATCATGAATATAAGATTATAAGGAATAAGTAAATCAAAATCTAGTTGGAATCTATAGCATTTCCTCCATTCATCCAGAGTAATAAATGAGACCTAGAGGAGGAGATGGAGTGTAGAGGATGGGGAAAGGGAGAAAGTGTAGTGAAGTTTTTACCTCAGCGCACTTATTCTTAATTAAGACAATGACTACCAGCGATCATTATTTACTTATTGTTTGTCTTCACAAGTCTGTGTTAGGAAAATAAGTATTTTGTATTTCCTATAAAAAAGATACCACACTTAACAAGTTCCAGATTTTGGGATTCTAATGTTCCAGATTGAGAACGTCATTGCCCAGATGCAGAATATATGCTCTTTTGGTTTCCAAGACATCTTAATCTCTTCATTTTCCTTCTCATTAGAGTTCCCTTTCTCCACATTTTTGCTGAACTCTTATCTTCACTACGTACATTCATTCTTTTGGTGACTTCTTTTAGACTATTACTCTAAATACAATCTATCTGGTGATAGATTTCCAAATTTTTTCCTCAAATCCAGACTTTCTCCCTAAATTTAAGAAATGCCTACTTGACATAAATGTCTAATAGATAATTTAAATGGGCACCTAACAGGAGACTCAAATTCGACATGTCCAAAATTTAATTTCTAAAATGCTGTCAAATAGTTTCTTTTTCCCATACACATAAAAATAATGCTCATCTAAGTGAATGACAGCAACATCCTTCCTGCTGCTCATCTAAAAACCCTGCAATAACTCAACTCCTTTTTCTCGTCCCTACCTTTACTCTACCAGCAACGCTGTGGGCTCTTCATAACAACAACAGGAACAAAACAGAACTGGATTATGCCTTCTCCATCATCACTATCCTGGTAAAAGCGACTATCATCAATTATTTGGATTATTACAAGTAACTCATAACAAGCTCTTTGTTTCTAACCCATAGACTATTCTCAATACTGTATGCAACAGAAGTGACGGCAATTAAAATGAAAACCAGATGTCACTACACTGCACGGGGTTCTCACTTCATCACTAAGAGCACAAACCAATATCCTTACAACATCTACAAGTGCCTCAACAATCCTACCATATTCTTACAGTAGAGCAGCCATGCTAGACACTTCCACCCATTCTAAGACCATGTTTAATATGCTGTTTCCTGAGTCTTCTCAATTGTGATTCTCTTTCTGGAATATTCTTTATCCTAAATACCTTAATGTCTTGCTTCTTTACCTCCTTCAAACACTCCTGAACTGTCGCCTTCTTGATGATCATTCTAATTAAAACTGAAAAAAAAAAAAAATCACTTCCACTACTATTCCTTATTTTCTTACCCTACTTTATTTTTCTCCATAGTCTATATTCGCATCTTACATACTACATGTTTTCTCATTTAGTATATGTTTTATTATCTGTCTCCTGACTAGAATAGAATTGGAAAGATTTCTTTGTCCATTTTACTTATTCACATAGTACCAGTGCCTAGAGCAGTATCAAGCAAACAATTCATGTTCAATTTGTATTTACTCAATGAACGAATAAATAAATCAGTGAATTGACACTGCTTTCTGAAGAATGATGGAAGTTTCACAAACTACAGGAAGCAACTCCAATACCAGATCAATGAAATTGTGTCTCTAAAAGCATGACAGTTGATGAAATACAAAAGATCAAAGAAAATATATTCATTATCTGTTTCCTACAGAAAGCCATAATCATTGGCACAATGTTTGATAGAGAAGTTTGAGAGATCTGGAAGAATGGATCAAAGGAGCTGGCAAAAATCTTAAAAGCCTCTTGTTAGGATCCACTTGTAATAAGAGTCCAAGGAGACAGAGATGGCAGTGGTCAAGTCAAAGCATTGAGATGATATTTTAATGGACACACGTGCAGGAAAGGATTAACTCAGCAGGCCTGGGTTGCTTTAACCTTGCATAGTCATAAGAAAAGTCAGTCTTCAGGATTGGCTCTTGGCCAGCTACTGGGTCTTAAGTTCTGATCCCTTGGAATACTCTGCTAAGACAGTGTTTTGTATTCCAGAGAACTTGGACCACATAATACCAGTTTGACTAGATAGCTTACACAAACAACAGGAAGAATGATGAACACTGCATGACTGATATAGCTCTGAGAGACTGCAACCTGAGCAGCTAAGAAAAGCCATGCAAGCTCTGCTTGGCCTTTGTGACTGACCTACAATAAAACTCCTGGACATCATGACTAAGGTGAACTCCCTGGGTTGATAACACTTTGCACGTGTTGTCATAAAATGGGAGAAGAGGACCCTGGAATCTTGCTTTTGGTTTCTTCTGGATTTTGCCCCATATGCCTTTCCCTTTACTGATTTTAGTCTGCATCTTTTCACGATCATATTAGCTTTTCTGAATCTTGTGAGTCCTTATGAAATACTGAGCCTGAGAGAGGTCTTAGAGACTATTGAAAATATTAGTATCAGAAGTAGGATGTGTTAGGGGTTGATGTCAGGAAAGTGGAGATCCCAACACGAGATTCCCACACAAAAACAACATACACAATAAATATACTACTACAAACTGATAAAATGTTCCAGACTACAATGAAACCAGCAGAAAGCAACAAAACAGAAACACTACTGAGTAAAAATACACTGAAGATGTCTACACAGAAATGCACAAGCAGCATTCTGCTTACAACACACCACCTCTGGATTCCAATTCTGGGATCTAACTTGTCATGAGCAGAGCTGTGCTGTTACTGCTTTGCCTCACGATCAGGACCCAAGTTGCAGCTCTGATCTACCATAAAAGGGTTGTACTGCTGCTCTATCAGAGTCTGCCCTGTCGCTAGGGCCCAGCTTTGACCAGTTATCATCGGTGCAGAGCTGTGACAGCTCTGCTTGCTGCCTCCAGGTCCTAAATCAGAGCTCTGACCTGCTGTAACCATAGCCACACTGCTACTACTTGGCATACCCCCGGGTCCAACACATGGCTTTAATGGGCCATCACAGAGCAGTGGTTCTGCCCTTCTGAAACTGCCTCTGGGGCCTATATCCACCAAGGATTTGACCTGACATCACTCAGTTATGCTGCTGGAACTCTGTCCTGCTTCTAAATGCTCTAAGTCATGGATGTGATTTGCCAATATTAGTCCTTTATTAAAAATGCCATTTACATGTGTAAATCCTAAGTCCATTGCTGAAATTTTTAAACCTTATATTTTAATATAACATTTTAATTTTTCTTTAAGTGTTCCTTTGTCAATTGTTGATTTTCCAGGGTTTGACACAGTAAGTATTCTACGAGATGTCATATGCACGTTTTTTTTGAAAGCTGATTCTTATGAGTCAAAGTAGCTCATTTCCTGTGTCATATTTACTGAAGTACCTGGTACGAAACACACAACTTAGCTATAAGTGCCTGTGAGCTTATGTCATTAAGTGCAATGGTCACTCCACTTAAAATCTGTGCAATATTCTACTATATAGAGATTCAGTTACCAATAAAAAGAAAATGTGACCTCTTTGTGATCATAAATCAAACAAACAAACATTGCTACTGTTTGGCACCCTGCCCTCAGGGTCCTAAGTTGGGTCTTTGACCCACCATAACCAAGGAAGTATTAAGACTACTATGTACCCTACTCCAGGATCCTAAGCTGCAAAGTTGACATGAACCAGACCACTACTGCACTGGGTTCTGCCTCTGGGTCCTTAATCAGAGCTTTGACCCTCCACCGCCACCTCCCTCCATCACCAGACTATGCCAGTTCAGTTCTGAGACCTGATGCCAGTGTTCTAAGTTATGCTTGGACCTGCCATCACTGGGTGCAATCTGTTGCTGTCCTAAATTGCCCCCTGGGTTCTAAGTTCTGGCATTGACTTGCTATCACCAAGGCCAACATATTGCTGCTATACAATTAAACGCTGGGGCTAAAGTCAGGTCTTTGATCTGTACAGGTGTATGGTACTGCACCCTGCCCAGATTCCAAGTCACCAGTGCACCCTATCTCCTGGGATGCTGCTACTATACCCTATCTAGGATCAGGACCTCAGGACCAGAACCAATGCAGCAATCCCCAGAGACTCAGACCCTAGGTCCACAAAGGATCTTCACATGTCTGTATCTCAGACACCAGCACCTCCACCACAGCAAGTACACTTTTGCTCCAAACCCAGGCACTATGGTAGCTCTGTGGGTACCAGATCCCAGGACACCAGCTCCGCTGATGCTCTGAGTGACAACATACCAGACCTGGCATGAAGAGGCATTTTCTTGGATAGAACTTCCTCCCACAAGCAAAAAAGTAAAGAAGGACCTCAGCAGCTTTCATCACCAGGAACCCCAACAGGCCTCGTCACCACTGCCATCCATACTGTCTCCACAGGCTTGGGAACAGTAGACCCACAGTCTTAACTGCCATTGACCTCCGCTAATGGAGCTGTATGCCCTCCCAGGAACAAGAAACACTGCTCCACATACAGCAGGCGCTCACCTGCAACTGAAAGTTTTTCTCCAATGTGGTCAGTTCAAAAGGATAGTAAAGGTGACTGGAATCAGATATCCAGATCCAGGAAGTTCAAGAGAGTTCCAAATGAAATGAATGAAACAGACACCATGACACTTTATAACTGAAATTATTTAAATTATAAAATAAAGAGAATCTATAAGTAGCTAGAGAAAATGAATCACATAAAACAGAGTCCCCACAAGACCATCCATGGGATTTCTTAGCAGAAACTTTACAACCCAGAAAGGAAAGGCAAGATATATTAAAAGTGACCGGGGCAGTGGGGGGACGTAGGTAAAAAGGGCTTCCAACAAAGAAAACCCTACTCTGCTAGATTATCATTTATAACTAAGGAGTGATTAAGAGCTTTATATATATATATATATATATATATATATATATATATACATATATAAAAACAACTAAACCAGTCTTGCCAGAAATACTAAAAGGTTTTCTAAAAAATGAAAAGAAATTCCATTTAGAAACAGTAAGACACCAAAAATATAACATGTGTGTGGAGGGAGTGAAGGGTACAAAGTGGACTGTTAAAAATGAGCATGAGATCAATGTACTATCAGGGTTATGAACACAGAAATGTACATGTAAACCCCAAAGTAAAATCAAAATTAACAAGCAAAAAATAGCTTTAAGTGACTAATTAGACCAGATGGTTACCAAATATATTTACAGAACACTCTACCCCCACCCAAAAGCAGAATTCACATTCTTCTCAGGTGCTCATAGAATATTCCCAAGGATAGACCATGAGTTGGGATGTGAAACAAGTGTCAACAAATTTATGAAGACTGAATTTATACTGTGACTCCAATCACAATGCTATGAACCTAGAAATCAAAAAAAGCAGGAAAATCTCCAAATATATGAAAGCTAAGCAACATGCTTATGAATACTGAGTAAAACTGGAAATCAAAGGAAAAACAAAAAGATTATTTGAAGATAAATGAGAATAAAGACACAAGCTATCAGAACCTATGGAATGCATCCAAAGCCATACTAACAGGGAAATTTATAGCACTACAGGCATGCATCAATTAAAACAAAATAAAAGGTAAAGGGAATGAATTGCACAGTAACAGAAAAACTGAAATAGTGGTGAACTGAATGTTTTATATTGGTATTAATTACTATGATGTATACCTTAACCCTATACTCCATAATGTGATATTCCATCAATAAAATTTAAAAAAGAAACAAGAAAAATCTCAAACAATCTAATTCTATACTTTCAATCTTGTCTAAAAAAATAGTTCACAAAAACCTTAACAGGACAATAAAAAGACAAAACCAGAAAACAAAAGCCAAAATGGCAGAAGCAAATCTTACATATCAATAACCAGCTTTATTTAATTATATGCTATAAAATTTATTCAATAATGATTACAAGTGCTATTATACTTATTCATTCACTTAATTAACTCTAATAACAGCCCTAGGAAATGGGCAGTAATAGTTCCATTTTGCAGATGAGGAAACAAAAGCATATAAAGATGAATAATTTATTTGGGATCATTTAGTAAGTGGCAGAGTTTACTACACTGTACTACTTCCCAGAAAATATCACAAAGTATCAGTTACTATGCTAAACACTTTACATAACCTAATACTCATAATAATCCTGTCTAGGAATTATTATATTATTCTTGCAAATGAAATTTCACAAATGAAAAAAACAAAAGAAAACAATCATCCATGGGCTGGTCCATGTGTTGCAGGATATTTAGCATGCTTGGCCTCTACCTGGTAAGAACCAGTAGCTTTCCTTCGGGTCTCTGTTGTAAGTAAATATATCCAGCACCCCGACAAACATTTTCAAATGTTTTTCATGGAGCAGTACTCCCCAAAGACTAGATGTTAAAGGTCATTAAGTGGTAAGAGGCAAAGCTGGGATATGAAACTAAGCCTGAATGAATACAAGGTCAATGTTATTTCCAAACCCAGAAACTGGCTTGTAAAAGAGTTGAGACTAGAACAAATGTATAAAGACAGAGGAAGCAAACCCTCACAAAGTGAGTGGAATAATACACTCCAGATGAGAAAACTATAGCTGCAAACAAATAAATATTAAAGTAGTCCATCGAGTACAGCAGTAATATTGTATACCCTTTGTGGAGTTAAGCAAGGCTTAAAGAATGGACCAATTTTTAAAGCATATTAAATCTGCCTGTTAAAGAACTGGCATTATTAACCTGTTACTTTTGTAAAAACCTAAGCTGCATAAAGTTTTAGAGGTGGGAATTAAGGTCTTCTGAAAGAATTTCAAAAAATATAATTTCTTATAGTTTCATTATTCTAGTCTGTTCAAATCTATTAAGGATGCTTCTCCATTCAGTGCTATGTAAGCTGTAAAACTTAGGGGCATAATAATCATCAGTACTAATTATTCTTATTTAATAAGAAAATCAGAATGATGGGGAAATTATTAAAAATGCAAAAATGAATGGTATAGATCATAAATAGGTAGTAAAAACATTTTTCCAAACACACACAAAACATATATCCCCTAACATGAAAATATTTTCAGAATATAATATTCAGAATAATATTAACTCTTGAAAATCTTAACATAAGTAAGCATTCATTTACCAATATTACTGTAGCAACAGCCCACAATCGATAGTCTGGTTACTTAACAAAATTTCTACATTACAGTCATGTACATGCCTGAACAAACACATTTGTTCACACCATAAATAAAACTTTAGTAATTAAATGTAGTAATCAGTTACCTTTGCTATAATAACTTCTTTCTTTAGAATCTTCATAGCATAATATTTCCCACTTGCCTTTTCTCGAACCAAAATAACTTTCCCAAAAGTGCCTTTACCTAGTAGTTTCAAATAGTCAAAATCATTCATTGTCTGAAAAACACAAATTAAAAAAATATAACATGAAATATTTGATGCAATTTATTTGTAAACATATATGTATTTATCTGCAAAATCCATGCAAAAACAAATTTCAGCAATTTCTAAGCACCATTAAACGAGTACTACTCAGACTGGCATAGGTGGTTCATCTGTTGTCATGAATGCAAGAATTAACTTAAGCAGTTCTCAGACTTTAAACAAAAGAAAATAATTTGGAACCTAGAATTCTTCAGCCAGTCAAAGCATCAGTCGAGTGTATGGGCAAAGGAAAAATAAGTACTTTTCATTCACTTTCAGGATACAAGTTTTTTAAGAATTTGGTAGTGCTACTACCCACAGGCATTGCAATAATCACAAATAGTCCCCACAAGATTCCCAAATATATCTGAGAGAGCATTGCTTTTGAAGGGAGCTTATTTGAGAATATACCTAAAAAAAATATAAAGACTCCAAGAAAGAAAAGATATGTATGTAAGAAAACTTGAAAACATCCTGGAACCTAGTGGAAAGAAAGTAGTACAACTTCCAAGTGGTACAGTTCAGAAAAGGAAGTCAGGTAGCTCCAAGAATGCCTCTAATTAATTTGCTAGTGTTTAGCTTCATTTCTCATTCCCATTTCTAAACCAGGTGACTCTCAGAATTTTGTCAAGCAGACCTATTTGCTCTCTAAAATCCTCTCTGCTTTTTTCTTGCTTTACTTTATCTACCAACATTTTCCTAGGAACTTCCAAATTTTTGATATCCGTTGACCTTTAATGATATCCCCAGTCAGCTATCCAGTTTTTCATTTTTATGGCCTTGGACCTTTAAAATTTGCCTTTACTATCATTTTAAGGGGATTTTAGATGGAAAGGAAAGTAACTGTTTAACATCAGTGTTTAACAGTTTAAAATCTTAAGTTTAAATTCAGTTTGGTGAAGCAGGAGTTATGACTGATAGTTTAAGACTGTGGGTTTTATCCCAACAGACAGTGAGATGATTTTTGTGCCTTCTTATATATTGTTGTATGTTGTATGTTGTGTGTGTATGCTATATGTGGTAGCACTTATTCACAGTAAATAAAAGGAGAACTTCTTGAAACAAAAAATCTGAACTTGCACCTACAAAAAATGAGAAAGAGAAAATCAAACCCAAAAGAATCAGAAATAGTAAAGATGAGAACAGCAACCAATTAAATTTTCAAATGAAAAATAATAGAAAAAAAATCAATAAAACCAAATAATAGCTCTTTAAAGAGTATCAATAAAACTGATAAACTTCTAGCCAGATTATCAGGAAAATAAACAGATACATATTACAAAAAAAAAAAAATTACTAATGAGCAAGGTGACATCACTAAAGATTATTCAGATATTAAATGGATCACTATTGTATTAATAAACACCTTTAATGCAATAGAATCAACAAACTATATGCAGAAAAAATCCCTTAAAAGTCTCAAAATATCTAAGTTAACTGATGAAGAAACACATAACTCTACTAGCTCTGTTGTCTATTGAGGAAATTAAATTTGTGGTCAAAATCTTTCAATAAAGAAACCTCTAGAACAAGATCATTTCACTAGTAAATTCTATAAACATGTAAAAAAGAAATAACAGCTCTCTATAAACTTGTACAGAAAATTACAAAGGAGAGGATACGTCTCAAATTATTCTATGAGGTCATCATTATTGTTACCCTGATACCAAAACTAGATTAAAAATATATAGAGCAATATCCATTATGTAGATAAATATAAAAATTCTAAATATTTTAGAATAAGGCCTGCATTCACTTTTAACACTTGCTGCTTACAATTTTGATATTTTCCCAAATGTCAAATTATAATCCTTTAACCATCCATTAATATCTCGAGTTAGAAAGACATAGTTAACAAAGCTAGTGTCATATGAACAAATGATAGACAATATTAGGCAACCTCTTTTCATTAATGATTTTTAAAAATCAGTAAATATTATATAACCACAGGGTTATTTGTGTAGGCAGTTTCCAAAGATCATTGCTTCTGTCTAACTGCCTATATTTGTATGCCGTTTTCTCATGAAAAGCTAGAGTCAACTTTCCCCTTTACTGGGGGTTCTGTTTGCACTGAGTGTTCTGTTTGCACATAGGAATTATAATGAAAGTGAGGCTGTGCCATTTCCAGATGCCGTCTTTATACCTGGTAGCTTATGCTTTCTTCCTTTGGAAAAGCCATTCTTGAAAGTGAGTTTTTATGCTGTAAGGAAAGTCCTCGCTATCATCCTGGAGAGAAAGGCTATATAGCAAAGTATCACATGCAGAAAGAGATCATGTGGAGAAGAATCAAGAATCCAAACAGGTGAGAAAGACTTTCTGAGATATTCTGGCCCAAGTAGTCAGCTGAATACAGCTGCTTGAGAGAGCCACATGAGATCAACAGAACTGCCCAGGCAAAAAACACCCAGATGATTTGGGTAGTTTGCGCCAGGGTAATAAAAAATTGAAAGGCATCATTCTCACAATTAGATCACAAAGTTATTATATTGTTTATAGTTTAAATTGAATAATAGCCTCATTTTTTACCTAAAAGCACTGGAAAAATGATAATTGGGGCCTACTACTATCATATAAACTGAAACTAAATTCTTGGGGCTAAAAATTAGAAAAGTGTTGAAATTAATTACTGTATTACATTTTCAGATGAAAAGAAATATATAATTATAAAATACTGCTATATTCCTTAAGGACTGCAATTCTTAAGGACAAGGAGGTTTTTGGTTTTTTTTTTAAAAAAAAACATGACAGCCTTAACTACATTTCACAGCTTCTGTCAGTTTGACTGTCAACCTTGAAAAAAACAGGAATTTGCATGGAAATGAATATTAGTTAAAAAAAAAAAAAAAAAAAAAACATTCTATGTGATAAAATCAGAAACAGATTTTGACAAAACTTCAGGAAATTTAAAAAGCATCTTTTATACCACATGCTTAAGTTTAACATGGACTACACAGCAATTTTCTAGTCTTTACAAATGAAATGCAACCTACTATAAAATGCTTTTCTCTTTTGGACTGTCTTAAGGGAAAAGATACAAGATTTTAATTAAAAAAAAAGATAGCATGGCAAATGTCCAAAAAGTTAATCTTCCAAAACTCAACTCTTAAGAATTAGGGCAATCTTTAACATAGTTATGGTCTTGTCTTTATAATCTCTAATATGTTACTGTGGTTGTTTTAGATTAAGAGATGAATATGCATTATAACAAATTCTTAATAAATGTTTTCAAATCACACAAACTAGAATGTAGGCAAAAGATGAACACTTAAATCTAAAATTTCAATTAAAATACTTAGACCGGAAGAGGAATACCAGGCACCATTCAGAAAACAAAGCAAAGATTTTAACATACTTGGTCAAAAAAGATGACTGATTCCATATACATTTACAATGGAAGAGCTAAGCCAAATTAAGAATGATGGAGCACAGAATAAAAACGCGAACTTTCAATAAGTTCACCATTCTGCCCACACCTCAATCCATTTCCTCTGGTGTTCTCAAGGGGAAGTTGTAATCTGATCAACTTCTACAATATTGATTATACCACTCTTCTCTATTGGAAAAGGCAGTGAGAGATGATATGATTTCAGCAGGTCCCACCATCTTTTTCCTCTGTGTGTGTGTCTGTGTGTATACTGTTTGCTAGCCACTGTTAGGAGTAGGCAGACATTAGCTAACAAAGCTCCAAAAATCAGAGACAAATTTAATGGGAAGGCAGGAGGTGTAACTTACAATTCATAACTACATCACAAGATGATACCCAGCTACTTTCGGAGAGGCCTACATTGGTCATTTAAAAATTAAAGTAGAATTTTTAATTCTCATTCTACTACTGATCCTTTACATACCCCACAGGGTATAGAGAATAACTGCTTGTCAGACCAAGATTAGGTACCTGGGAATCTTCTAATCAAATTCCTTTGAAATATCATCTTTTAATTTAAACATAAAACAGTACTTCAAATCTGGTTGCAGGGACTTTGTCTCTTTTCTCCACCCAAAATCTTTCCCACTCAAAATGAAATTTTAACCTGCAGAGCAGAGACCATGACTACACTCTACCAACCAGGGAAATAACCATCGATCTACTCCAAATGAGAGAGAACAGTTCTTAAGAGCTAAGACAATTCTTACCATAGCTACCAGACCAGTAGCAATTCTACTCATCCTATTGCCCATTTTTCTTTTTGCCTTCCTTCCCCTGGACCTGAGTCTGGTCCTTGGGCTTGACAAGGCCTGCACCTTAGCCTCTGAGTTACAGGGGTGCACCCTTGCTCAGTTTTTCAAAAAATGAACAAAGAAGAAAATGTATTCCATAAATTATGAGGATATTCTCATTTTAGAATACCTGTTTTTACAATATGCAACTTAAAATAGTCTGCATTTCTACAACTGTTAATATACATAATTAAGATATACAGTTCTAGAGCTATTTACCTTAGAGAAAATACAATAATATTTCACCAGTTTTAACCAAATTATCAGGACCACTATAGAATAGGTAGTGGTAAAATTGTTCTTTTTCTGTATTGTCATTTAAAAATATTCTAGACCATTACATTTAAAATTAAATGAGATTATTTTTAAAGAGCAATGGAAATCAGATACAGGCCAAGTAAAACAATCTGCCCCCTTATCCTTAATTTCAAAATACTTTTGACTCTGAATTTTCCTTTTTGAGACTCAGCTTCACTGAGAGAATTCTAAGAGAATTTCTGTTAAAAGATGTGCTTGCTTAATTACCTTTTTTTTTTTTTAATTCAAAAAAGAAAGGTGAAGGCAGGAACAAAGGCAAGTAGGCAGGCAGAAAGAGAGGGGGAAGAAACATTTATTTTATTAAGTTGTTCATCTTGGCTGTTCCCCCAGCCCCAGGTCAAACCGAGGTCCTTGGAATGCATGTGGACTGCATCCAGTGACTTTATCTGCTAAGCCACCAGGGTGTGCCTGCTTAATTATCTTAGCCAAAATTCATTGAGCACTTAACATAAAAGCACTTCTTTACATGTATTCCCTCTTTTGACTCCTCCAAACTGTGTGAGTCAAGTAGCACTGTTCTCTCTGTTTTAGAGATGAAAAGGCTAAAAGACAGAAAGATTAAGATATTTTTATCAACTATTACATACATGGTAGAATCTGAACTTGAACCCAGGCAGTAAGACTCTGAAGACCTCACTTTTCACCACTACTCTGTCATACTGAAATTCTAACTTTTTGTTCGAGTGCTCTAACATAAAAAGAAATTAATATTCAAACACTGTGTGACAGTCTGATATATTATGAAAAACAATAAACAAACATAAGACATCTGCAAAAACTCATTTTTAATCTAATTTGATTATAACAATTAGAGATTATACAGATTCAAGATAATAAACAAGAATAAGTTGCGCGCTGAAGTTGTATGGTGTATAATCAGAAGTACTTAAATGCTTGAACAAGGTATTTAATTTCTCTGAATATCTGAAGATTCAACTGCAAAATGAGATAATAATACCTTCCTCGGGTGATTCTTGTGAGGATTAAATGAGGTAGTATATAAAAAAATACTCAGAACCTAACACAGAATAAGGATATAGTAAATGCTTACTGTGATAATTAGTGAAGATGATCAATTTTAAAGTAGTCCATACTGGTAATTGTGAAAAAAAGAAATATTTTTTATTAAATGCTTTAACAGACAAAAAATCCTCCATATTTTTCCATTTTTTAATTTTCAAAATATTCCTTTCTTCATGCAAAGTTCTGGAAAACTTCCATATTCGTTTCCAAAATTCTTTTATCCATCAAACATGCAATTCTTCCTTCCATTTCAGTACAATCAAATAAAGGATAAATAAGTCTTCAAGGAAGACAAAAAGGGTGCTCAGACATTTGGCCAATATCAGAAAGCAAATGTTATTCTAAGTAGAATAGAAATTTCTGATAAAGAAAGGATAATTAAGTCGTGACTGTATGACTTCACCAAGTAGACAGTTTATAGCATATAGAAGGATTTGAATTCAGGTAGTCTAAAAAAGAGTTTAATCATCAAAACACATGGGTAATTACCTTAAAAATTAGTGGTTTCCTACCTGAATATTTACAATCTATTATAACAAATGTGTTCTAATGTGATAAATGAGATGTTCTTCTATTTTGAGCACCTATTTCTTTAATATGAAATAATTTTTTTTAAATAAAGAAGTTGCTTTTCAACTTTCTGTAGTAATGAAAAATAGTTTACAATTTCCATACATATTATAACTTGACACATTACTTTGGAGCACAGGGGAAAAGAAATCTATTTTCCTTACTGGCTTAGGAGCAGTCAATAAAATAAAAAGCTAGTGGAGGGGGGAAGGGAAGAGAGCATTAGGAGTAGAAGGTATCAAATTGACAATGGTGCACAGCACTAGAACTCTGGTGGTAGGTGTGCTTTCATATACACTATTTGATTAAGGTGTGAATCTATTCCCTTGAAATACATAGTATTGTAAACCAAGGGTACATTAATTGTGAAACAAAAACAGTCATTATTTCTAAGACTGTTCACTTTCCTATTGACATTAATCAGGCTGGGGCACCAAGCAGTACATATACCAGTCTCATTTCAGCTTCTGCTTTCAGGAACACCCACAATATCAAATAGAGAAGGACCAAATTATCAGAGAAAATGTTTATTTCTAGGTTTCTAAATAGTATTAAAAATAATAAGGAAAAAAAATATATAAATATATATAAAGCATCATAAGTTACAACTCCCTAACCAGCCCTATCACCATGTAGTGCTCAGTACTGAAATGATGTTTTGGTTTTAAACAATGACAAGCATTGCAGGTTCACCTAAATAAACACCACCTATACCCTTATATTTGCATATGATAATAGAACATGCTTTTTTTTTTTTTGCAATTGGCAGTTTTTAGCTTATTCTTCCAAACATATAAATGTTATATTGTGTGTACTTTCTACCTTTCTTTTATGATGGGTTGTAGAAGCATCCATCTCTTCCTCCCCTATATTATCAATTTGTGAGGTTGGACTACAATTCATTCTCTCTTCTTCTTGCCTCTGAAGTCTGTCTGCTACAGCCTGGATAGCTTCTGTCCATTCTTCTCTATAACAACAAATAAAATTTCCAATTATTAAAGAATGATAAACAATTCAAATGTTCCATTTTATCAATTGTAAATGAACACAGTTTATTTTAGAATAATACATATATCCACACACATAAACATATTCTCCCATTCTTACTTCAAGGTGAAATTAATCCTAAAGGCCTTTTACAATAAAGCCCCAATTTTGTGTTCACATTTCTTTAGAGGTAAGTTAAAGACAAAAAGAAGTAATGTAAAAATATTCAGTTATAATTCTTTAAAAGGAATTTTTAACTGTCTTATCATTAAAGTGATTCCTGAAAGTTTGTTGCATTTTTTAAATGTTTTTGTTTAGCCACTGAAAGTGCACCACTGAGATACTAAAGATCTTTATACCATGTATGATCTAACAGAAGTTCTAACAAAAGGTGTTAGAAGTCAGACTACTGTTCCCAGATTATACGTACATATATTGAGACAGAGAGACACAGAGAGACAGAGAGAGAGAGAGAGAGAGAGAGAGAATGAGTTTGTAGCTCCTAAGAGATACAATGTTACACTTTCATTTTTGGATAGTTGTGCTATTAGATCAGGAGCACATTTCTATATGACTTGAAAACATACTTGAGTTCTTAAAAGAAAATCTTAGATTTTTGAGAAATTTGGGGGTAATTGTCATCTAGTTTTTCAATCCATGAACATGGTATAGCTCTCCATTAATTGGGTTAATTTCCTAATGAAATCAATGTTTTGAAATTTTACGTGAAAAAGTTTTATATATCTAACTGAATTTATTTCAAAGTATTTTATGCTCTCGTTTAAAAAATTCATTTTCTAATTTTTCTTATGGTATTCAGGAATAGTTGGATTTTTGTATTCTTTCTTATATCTGTTCTGATACCTTGTATTCTATAGCATTATTAACATATTAATTCTAGTAGCTTTTATTTTTCCAAGATTTCCTATATGTGCAGCCACATTGTCTACAAATTAGGGCAATTTTACTTCTTCCTTTCTTGTTTGACTTTTACTTCTTTTTGTTGTCATAGATTGGATCAGCAGCACAATGTTAACTGAAAGTAGTAAGGGCAAACATCATTAATTTGTTTCACATCTTAGAAAAAAATATTGGGCCTTTATACCTCTGAGTATTATGTAAGATGTAAGTTTTTAGATATCCTCAAGTTATGTAAGTTCCCTTCTATCCCCAGCGTTTTTTTTAAGGGTATTGTTTTTTGTCAAGTTTTCTCTGCAATTGTTAAAATAATCATGCAGTTTTTCTCCTTTAGTCTATTAATATAGTGGACTTAGATGACTGATTTTCATGTTAATGCAACTTATAAATCTTAAGAGATAAGCTTCACTTGTTCATTATGTCTTATCCTTTTAATATATTTCTTGAATTTTTAAAAAAATTTTGTTATAAAAGTGAGCACTGGTAGAACAGAGGTTAAGCCAATTGCCTCCACAGGAGCAGGCTACACATCCCTGGGTTCAAGTCCCAGGCCCAGGGGAAAACAACCTGTGTGAACAAGTACATAAAAATAAAATAAAGATGCTTCTTCCTCCTCTCTCTGCATGTCTGCCTATGTGCTTTCATTTTTGCCTGCATCTTTCCTTTAAAAACATTCTTTTGTTAAAAGATTTTGCATCTATATTCAAAAGTACATTAGGCTATTAGTTCTCTCTCCTTATGATAGTTTTACTTGTTTTGTGGAATAAAGGTGACAATGGCCTTATAAAATCAGTTGAGAAGTGTTCTCTATTTTTTTTCTAAACACACTGAAGTGAAGCCATTTGGACATGGAGTTTTCTTTGAGCAAAGGTTTTTTAATTACTATCTCAATTCTAGTTATCTAGTGTAGGCTGGTTCAAGTTTTCTAATGTATTTTGGGAACCAGTATTGGTCATTTGCATCTTCTTTTATTGTTTCTTTAACAATATTCTAAGATGCTCTTGAATTGTATTAATTTTTTCCCAAAAAAACTAGCTTTGGTTTATTTCCTATTATTTTTGTCATCTATTTTATTTTATCTGATCTATTGTTTCCTTCCTTCTTGATTACTTTGTGTTTACTCTTAAGTTTCTTTAGAAGAAAATTTAAAGGTCATTAACTTGAAAACTTTCTTCTTTACAAGTATAGGCACTACATACATTTTCCTCTAAGCACTCATTTAGCTATATTCCACCAATTTTGATATGCTTTATTTTGATTATCATTCATTTTAAACTAGTTTTTGACCTTCACTAACAACAACAACAACAAAACAAGTCTGTTTTCCTTTTCTACTCTTTCTCTTGAAACTTGCCTAGAATCAATCTTATCACTGGCACATAACCAATCCAGGAGTATTAACAGCAAAGGTCAAGCCTATGCAGGATGCAGATAGGTACCATCCAGGATATCCTTCTATGATAACAAACCAACAGCCCTGGGTTTTGGGTGTCTGCTGCTCTCCTCCTCAAATTCCCTTTCTTGAATCTCTTCAAGCAAATCCCTTTACCTTGTCCTTTTAAAAAACCCTCCTCCCACCTGGGAGATAAGATGGTTGTTTGGAAATGCTAGTCTGTCATTCACCTCAAGTGAACAATCCCTGAATAAAAAGCCTAGTTGTCAACATTAACACTCATTCTATGTTTGGATAACCGATGGGTCTTGTGAACTTTTTAACAATTTATATTGAGGCATATTAATTCCCAAATATTTGTAGTTTTTCTGGTTATCTTCTTGTTACTGATTTCTAATCAATACTATTGAGGCCAGAGAACATATTCTATATAATTTCAATCTTTTTAATATATTGTTTTATGATCCAGAATATGATCTATTCCTGATGAGTGTAATAGGTGCATTTAAAAATAATGTGTATTCTGACAAAAATTTCAGCTTTAAATTTCCCGTTAGTTTTTTTACCATCTTTTATGGCTTTACTTTTATATGCATTCTTAACTTTATACATTTCATTTATATGTGTGTGTATATATATATATATATATATATATACACACTCCATTTTTATAATTCCATTTCCCTTTATAACTAACTTGATAGCTGTCATACTCTTGTTTTCCTTTTAGCAGTTATCCTTGAAATTATAAATTTCATCCTTGACTTAGCAAAGTCTAATAAATTCATACATTTAACTCTTCCCAGAAAATGTAGTGATAACAGAAGACATTGATTCCATTTTCTCAACTTCAATTTATATGATACAATTTAACAATTAAATGCAATTACTTTATATTTTTGTCATTCTTCATATCATATAATCAAACTACAAAATGTATTATTATCACTTTAATTATTATATTATTATTTATAGTCAATATTCATTTGACTTTACTGGCTTATTTACTATTTTCATTTTCATCTCTACCTTTATCACTCCTCCCATCATGGATTATTTTTCTTCTGATTGAAGAATACTATGGTACTATTCCTTTATTGCAAGACTGCTGATAACAAAGTATATCAATTTTTGACTTAAGATATTAAATTATTTTACTGAAATAGTTTCATTTTACTTCCATTCCTGGAATTTCTTTTGCTTAATAGCACTTTTTTTCTTTCAGCACATGGGAATATCATTCCATTATCTCCAACTATCATTCCATTTCATATATTCTATACAAGTGTTCCTATAGCTCGATGACCTTTTATTCAAATTGCTGCTCATTTGAAAAAAGCAGTTTCTTTTTTCTCTCTCGTCTTTGAAGAGTTCATCAATATCTTGCTTTTAAAAAGTGGGTATTTGTCCCTTACATGGACTTACGGGATTTTTAAATCTGCAGTTTGTTATCTTTAGTTGTTTTATGGTTGTCAGCCATTATTTCTTCAGATAATTTCTGCTCTATTCTTTTATTCTTTATTTTTGAAATGAAAGACCTCTCTGCATTGTTTTCCTTTGTCTTACATGCCATTCAAATCTAATTTATTCTCTATCTTTTCATCTCTTCATGTTTCACTCTAGATATTCTCTTCTAACTTATTTTTGAGTTCTAATGCTAGGCCTAATTTAACTGTTAAAATCATGAACTAGTATTCATAATTTTAAATATTTTCTTTTTCAAGTTTAAGTTTTCTATTTGATTCTCTTTATTAATTTCTAGCTCTTGGCTACATTTGCCAGTCTTAACTTTTATTTCCTTGCACATATAAAAACATACTTCTTTTCATCTGGGTTTGATAACTCCAATATCTAAAGTTCCTAGGAATCTGATTATTTTGTCTGTTTTGTCTGTGTAGTTTTGACCACAATGTTTGGAATCTTTGTGAAGTTGTTTGTTTATTTTAGTGAGTCTTGAACAATATACATTAAAACACAAAGAATTTAGTCTGAAGCGAGGAAGATATAATCTTCCTTTAGAGATTATCTGAATTTGCTATAACAGGCTCCTAGGAGACTAGCAAAAGTGAATCATGAAACCAACTTTTAAGTCCTGAAAGAATGAAAAGCTGGACACCAAGTTTCAAAAGGTAAGTCTATATGCAGTTTACACTTTCTTCAAAGGTATGGTCTACAGGAACACAAAGTAACAACTTAAAACACAGTGATTTACCAAGCCTCCTCTCTTTCCTAGGCTTCACTCCAAAATATGACTTAGTTCTAACAATTATTCCACATCTCAATGTCACAGACATATCTTCTACAATTAGTAGGCACCTTTACTGAAAAAATACTCATCTCTCTGGGTTTCTTTCTTCCATGCAGTTTTGGCTCTATAATACTTACTATCTTTGGGATACCACTTTCTTTTATTTATTTAGCACTCTGTCCATCTTTTTGAGTAAATCTTAGGAGGACTACTGACCTCAGTTACCTAATTCACTGTTACTGAGCTACACAGGCATATGCATACATATGCATCTACATCTACATCCATATCTCTATCTTCATATCTACACCTATATCTGCAAACAAGTATTGGGCCCAAGTAACTAACTAACTGAAAAAGGGAATCCAGTCTTCCAATTCCCAAGAATTGCTGGAAAATGTAGTCAATTTGTAAAATAGAATACAGACCCCTATGAAGTAAATCAACCTTTTAAAAGTATATATACCACTCAAACAAAGCTAAACAATGTTCAAAAGCTGGCCATTTATTGCCAAATGATCATTTAATTTAAATGTCTGATATAGGTGTTCTACTAAAGTTCAAATAAATCATGGTCTACTAAAAAATTACAGAGACAAGAAAAATCTTGGTATTGTAAATAAATACATAACCAAGTACTAAATAAAGGTAAAATGATAAGAATATACTGAATACAGTGGTGTACTAAGAAAACTATGGTTAAGTTTGACATGAGCATCAAATGAGGGAGGTAATCTCTGAATGGAGATATACAAGAAGAGTTGCTACTTATCAGCATGAGGAGCAAGGAAAGATATTCCTCTTATAAGGGGAAAAAAGAGCACAAAACAGAATTAATATTTGGAAAAATTACAAATAATTCAATATAGCTAAACATAAAGGAGAGTATATATATGTGATTTTGAATGTAGTAGGGCCATGGTAATATAAATGAAAAATTAGCTGTAAGAAAGGAAAAAAACCCAGGTCTGTATTTTAGATATTCCTTTATGATATAATACAGCACTAAAACAATCATAAGGGTAAAGCAGCTAAGGTATAGGCCATGTAAAGCCTATGGAGTTTCATAGGCTCAAGACCCAAGGCCAGGTTAAAAAAAAAAACATACTTAACAGTCAATTAATTGAAAGCATTCACTAAAATTACATAAAAAATAAATATATTTGCTATCGTTAAATTTATTAAGTACTGCTTAAAAACAAGAATGATAGATTAAACTATCAAAAAGAAATAGTCAAAACTGTCATTAGCTATAGATGCAATGGTAACAAGAGTAAATTTTTTGAGTTACAAATAACAAAGACCAGTAAATGTCTTTTAAATACATGAAATGTCAAAAAAAAATTTAAAAACCCTGATGACAAAGGTAATAAAAAATATGAACTGTAGCTATTTCAAAAGATGAAAAAAAACTCTATAAATGAATTAAGTAAATATAAACAGCATGAACTATAGTAGAATGCTAAATATTCTAAAATGTATAATTACTTTCCAAATTAATTATGTAAGCTTAAGGCAGTTAGCCCAAAATACTAATAGGAATGTTATTTAGAACTTTAAAAAAAATAATCAAAAGTTCACCTGAAAAAAATGAACTAGAGAGATCATCAAGAAGATAGGAGTGCAGACACAAATACTCCTTTCCCCCATGGAAACGCCATCTCAAAACAAAACCTGGATTAGTTCCCTTTATGAGAAATTCAAAAAACAGTTAGAGGTTTCTGAATCCCAAACAAGCACTAAACCATCTGCATTGAAGCTGAAGGAAAATCTATGGCGCCCAATTACCACAGTCCCTCCTTCATTGCTCCACAGGGCAGGAGTAGACAGAAACTTCAGCTTTCCCTTAGGGAGGAAATGAGAAGACTGGACTACATACATCCAACGTTTTCCCTTTTTCAAGAGAGACTGAGACTGGCTTGTATTTTGCCAGAATCCAAGTGTGGACTTTAAAAGGTATCAGAGGTCACTGGTAACAAAGCTGATAGTATGGATTTGTATGCACTCCCCATTGTTCCCCTTTCCAGCTCAACCTAGGAGCAGGCTTTCCCTGGGAAGGGAAAGAATTGGACTATGTGCCCAATGACCGGTATTTTCAGGAGGCTTCACAAAAATCTGGTTTCTTTCTCAACTATCTTGACTCACTGACAAAATCTGGCAAGGCCGAGGACTGCTGAGAACAAAAGAGAGTTGGGCAGTTTGTTGTTGCCTTAAAAAACACATGTTCAAATGATAGAAGGACAAAGCTCAGTAGCCTTTCTATTGGATGAAAAGAGAAGAGTGTGTGTGTCCAATAATCCAGTTTTTCACGGAACTTCTCATGGCACTGATTTCTGTATTTCCTGTTCAGAAAGCAGATGAGAACTGGCATAATCTAGAACAAATCAAAGTGGGGTCTTGCAGTGGGTCTACAGAAACTGCATAACTACAGACAAGCACTAGAGGGAACACAGTATCACAAACTAAGGGGAAAAAAAAACCCACAAAACTTGAAAATCACTCTAAGAGATACAAAAAACAAATTCAGAAAAGTTACATTCACAAAAAAGGTTTGAAAGGGTCACAGATTCTCTAGCTGGTATGAGTAATGAATTTCATTTTCTGTATAAAGCCAATCTATATAAGAAAGACAAGACAGTTTTTTCAAAGGTATAGATCCCAACAAAAACCTATAGGGCAAATGAAGAAACAAGAAAGTAGGCCTAATTAAAGGAACAAAATAAATGAGACCCTTAAAAAGGGGGGTAAATAAGTTATCTGACAAATAATTCAAAATAACTTTTAAGAGTCAGTTGCTCATGACTTCACTAAAACAATACATGAACAAAATGAGACTATCAACAAAAAGTATATTAAAATCATACAGGTCAAAATTCTAGAACTTAACAATATAGTGACTGAGTGAAAAATTAGCTAGATGGGTTCAACAGCCGTTGTGATTAAGCAGAAGAATCAGCAAATGCAAACAAGTCATTTGAGATCATCTGGGTAAAAAGAAAACATGAAAAAGGGTGAAAAAAGGCTAAAGAACATAAATGAGATCACAAAATGGACCACTACAACGCATTAGGGAAGTCACTGAGAAGAGAGAAAAAAGCAGAAAGTATATTTGAAAAAAATATTAGCCAAAAACTCCCCAAACCTGGGGAATTCAAATAAGAAGTCTATACTAAGACACATTATAATCAAACTGACAACAATCAAAAACAAAGGGAGAATCTGGAAAGCAATAAAATCTTTCAACTCATCAACTATGAGGGCATTTCTAAGACCATCACTGGATTTATCAGCAGAAAATTTGCAGGCTAGAAGGAAGTGGAATGATATACTCAAAGTGTTGAAAGACAAAAACTTCCAACCAAAAATACAGTATCTGGCCAAACTATCACTCACATATAAAGGAGAAATAAAGACTTCCCTAAGTAAACAAAACCTAAAGGAGGTCACGAGACCTTATATTAAAGGCTGAAGGAGGTCTTCCAAGTTGAAATGAAAGGATACCAGACAAACAAAAGGATATAAGTATATAAAGTAGGCTAGTAAAAGTAAATTTATAGACAAACACAGAATACTGCATTACTGTAATAGTAGTATGAAAATCACTTTTAATTCTGGTACAGAAGATAAAAGTATAAAAAATTATAAATTAAAAATGTGTTAGTGGATGCTCAATATAAAAGGTATAACTTATCACATCAAGAATAAGGGCTAAAGCAAAAGACCAGAATTATATATGAAATTGAAGCTGGCAGTTTAAAACAGGTTGTCATAACTTTAAAAAGTAGGTAACCAGAAAATATCTATGAAAGACAAACCAAACAAAATGAGAAAGAAATCAAAGCATGTTACACTAACAGAAAACAACAAAAATCAACAAAATACAAAGGGAAAAAGCAAGAGAGAAAAAGAGGCACAAAAGATAATAAAACAGAGCAGTTAACAAAATAACAATACTGATTCCTTCCCTGTCAGCACTTATGTAAAATATAAATGGATTACACTCAATAAATAAGACAGTGACTCAATAGATGAAAAAACTCTATCATATGGTGTTTTTAAGAGAGTCACATGACAATAGACCTAATTAAAGTACATGAATAGAAAAAGATATTCCATACAAATGGTAATCCAAATAGAGCTGGGCAGTCATAACTGTACCAGACAAAATAGACTTTATTTGCAAAACTGTCGCAAGAGATGAAGAAGGACATGATATAATAAACTGGTAAGGTAACATGGAAAAATCAGTTAAAATATATGTATTCAATATCAGCACTCAAATACACAAAATATACATTGACAGAACTGAAAAAGAATTTTTAATAAAATAATAGGGAGTTTTAAAAAAATCTCACTTTTAATAATGGATAAAATACACAGACATAATGAGATCAATAAGGAAACAGAGGACTTGAATAATGCTAAGTAGATCAAAATGAACCTAAGAAACAGATACAGAATATTCCACCCAACAGCAGAAGATACTCTTCTCAAGCACACGTATAAGATTTTCCAGGTATGGTCATAAAACAAGTCTTAACAAACCTAAGAAGGCTGAAATCACACCAAGCATTTTTTCCAACTACCATGTAATGAAACTAGAAATCAATAACAGAATAAAACTGAAAAATACACAAATATGTGAAAACTAAACAACACATTCTTGAACAACAAATGAAAAAAATCAAAAGAAATAGCTATCTTGAGGCAAATGAAAACAAAAATACAACATATCAAAATCAATAGGTGCAGCAAAAGCAGCATTAAGAGGAAAATTATAATACTAAATGCCTACATCAAAAAAGAGGAAAGACACTGATTCTAAGACAGCAGATTGATACCTCAAGCTCACTTCTTCCTCACAAACCAAAACTGCACTCATTTAAGAACAACAAAATTTCAAAAAAGAACAGAATTGTGGGACCAGTGTCTCCACAAGGAAAAGCAATAGAAGACACCAAGAGTAGGAAAAGCTAAAATACTGTCTTAACAGGAATACCCTTTGAACACTGTAACTTAAGTTTAGGAGGGACACCAGTAATAAGCAGCCATTTCCAAGGATTTACACACTCATTCTCATGTCTAGGTCCCCAGTCTCTGGGAACTGTGCCCATGAGAGGAAAGAAAACATGCTAGTGTGAAAAAGAGGGAAACTTTCCTTTGGAGAACAATAGGACTCTAGGCAGCAGAGAATGCAGAACAAGAAGAGTACATAGAAGAAGTATACACAGAACAGAAGAATGTTTATTTATTAAAACAAAAACTTCAGCAGAAGGAATAAGACAGAAGGATAGACTCCCACCATGAACAAGAATGCTGCTGGGCATCCTCTCCAGGATATCTTTTGTCTGTGTGGTAGCTGCTGTGGACAACACATTGGATCTGGGCCTGACAGTAAAACTTCTCTCACAGGGGTTCAAGAAAAAGATGAGAAAAAGAGGAAGAAATCTTATTTGAAGAAACTTCCTTAACAAGCGGGAAGGAAACAGATAAACAGATCTAGGAGGCTCAAAGTGTTTCAAACAAAATAAAGACAAACAGATATATACCAAACACATTATATTCAAAATGACAAATATTAAGGACAAAGATAGAACCTAAAGTCAGCTGGAAAAAAATGAATCATATACAATGCAGCCCCCATGAGACTGCATTTATCAATAACAACTTTACAGGCTAGAAAGGAAAGACACGAAATATTCAAAGTACTTGAAAAAAAATGTCTTCCAGACAAGAAAACTCTATCCTGTTAGGTTTTCACTTAGAATTGAAACAGAGATAGTTTTACGGACAACAAAATTTAAAGGAATTTATCACAATTAAACTAGTCTTAAATGTTATTAGTATAGAAACTAATACAACAAATCAGGGTCACCTCAAAATGAAAATCCATAGCGGGGGGTGGGGAATAAAAAAGAAAATGAAAAGGAAAACCAAACATAACATAAAAGAAAACTACTAAAACATGACAGAAAAGAATGAGAAAGAACAAAAGTACTACAAGGCTGCAAAAATACCTAGAATAAAATAATAATGGCAATAGGTGCCTATAATAATGAGCAAAAGTCAGTAGACTGAACACGTCAATCAAAAGGCACAAAGAAACCGGATGGATCGAAAGACAAAATCTAACTTGCCGTTGTATACAGGAAACCTATTAAAACATGAAGGTAAACACAAGTTCAAAGTCAAAAGGTGAAAGACAATCTTAAAATCAAGTGAGCTAAAAAAAATCAGCAACTGGATCTCATGATCATAAACCATATTTATGAGATAAAATAGGCTTCCAATGAAAGAAGGCAACATGAGACAGAAATAAACATTATATAATGATTAACAAGTCATTTCAGTAAGAATGTATATATTACATTAAACAAGGAGCATAAAAATCCTAGAACTATTACTAACAGAACTGAAGAGAGACACTGACAAAACTATGATAATAGTAGGAGATTCCAACACCTCAGTTACAACAACAGTCTCCAATAACTTAGACAGCTTAGACAGTAATAAAACATCCACCCCAAAGCAGCAGAATTCACACTCTACTCAAGTGCTCAGGGCATATTCTCAAGGGTAGACCATATGTTGAAACACAAAACAAGTGTCAACAAATTTATGAAGTTTGAAATCATATCAAGTTCTTCTCTAATAACAATGGTATACAACCAGAATTAGAATTATGAATGATTTCTTGTTGTTTTCTATCTTTTTCTTTTCTAAATTTCCTAAAATAATCACATATTGGCAGAGATGTTTATGGATCAAAAAAGTATGCCGAAATAATACTTTATAACTTACTAGGTTTTAAGGGGAGGTTGTTATTGTTTGTTTGTTGTTTGAATCATAGACAACCCTCTTAAGGCTGTTTTCATTTGGAAAATAAGGCCAATAACAGGTAACTTCATAAAACTGCTGACTAGATCAAATACAGTAAGAATACACATGAAAGTGATTTTGTGGTGGTGGTCATTATATCAAAATCGTTATCAGAGACACCAGAAAAAAGGGTGGGCACTGGGCACTGGGGAGATGGCTGCAGTAATTGTTGAGGCAGATGAAAACGGGTCATGACGAAACTGGAAGCTGATCATTTGGTTAGTACTATGTTGCCATGCTCCTCATGCTCCTCTTGGGTAGTGATGACAACCAGTGCCAAAATTCTGTTTGTTTCACTCACTGACTTTAACACCAATCTCAGAATCCTTCTCGAAGCACTACTCCAGCCAGTCACTTTAATAACATGCAACTTGAAACTGTTTGTTAGCACTAGTCTTAGAATTCCAAATCGGAACACAATAAAGGTATCTGGGTAAACATCTTCTTTAGCTCATATTTTAACTTTTAAATATTGTTTTCTCTTAAGAAGTATACCTTACAGCATTTTAGAGGTATTTATTTAGTATTTTGCAAGCCTGTTATTCCTTTTTTTACTAGAAACAGATAAAAAGATATTATCATCTTACGAATATAGTCAGATAAACACACATCTTTCCATCTTTCGGTTAATTACTGCTTTTTCATAAAACGGAAAAAATAAGTTTCTTACCTTTCCTCTGGAGTATCTACATGAAATGTTCTCTCTATAACAGTGGTCCACTGGAGACATCTGATAATAAATGTGTTTGGCTTTGGTCGTTCTGTTTTCATTAACTGGCATTCTAGAAATAAAATAAAATGTGTCTCTTAGGCATATATTTAAACAAAACAGAAATAATTGAGAGCTACAGTTTGATTCTTTAAAAAAAAAAAAAATCCTACTACAAACTCACAGTTTTCTAGGACTCTCTATTCAATGCTGTTCACAACAGACTTATTAGTATTCCTTTCCAATCTATTGTCCATTCTGGCCACATGCTGTTAACCAGCCAAACTGGTGCTTAACTTCCCCAAGTAAATCATTCTTTTTCCTAAACATCTCTGCTTTCTTATGATCTAGAATGCCTTTTATTTATTTTACTCTTATTCATATCCATTTGCCAACAGTCAAAAGAATACCTATCCTCTAAAATTCAAATCAAATCCTATTTCTTCCACAAAACATTTTATAACCTGATTCTAAACTAACCATTCCTCTATTTTCTTATTATCTATTATTGTAGCCCTCATTTTTCACTTAGCACAAAGTATCTTATATTATTTTATCATGATAAGAAAAGTATCCTTATTCCTATGTAGATTACAAGCCTTCTGACAGTATATAACTTTTATTAACATAACCATCTATAATTTTTAGTAATCACATCTCTAGAGTCAGTCAAAAATAATTAATTTTGTCAGGAAATATCTATGAATATCTCCCAAAAAATGTAAAATAGTGTAGTGGCTAAAGGTATGGATTCACATTCCTGTGTCTAGATTCAATAGTTTCCCCAATGATTTATTATACAATCTTGGACAACTTAATTAGTTCCTCTGATTTTCAAGTGTTAATGGGAAACAATAAGAGTACCTATATCATAAAACTGGTATGGGGTTTAACAATAAATCAATGTAATACTTGACACAGTATATGATGAGGGCTGTTTTCAATAAATATCATTATTAGGTGTAAAACCAAGCTGGACTTTAAAGGAGATATGATATCGAACAACAAGCAAAAGTAGGGTAGGGATGCCTACTGACACCACACTTTTGAAAGAAACTGATACCAGAGTTCACAAATTCAACAGTTTTCTCAATGCTTATCTGTTTTGTCCTAGTTGTATTATAAGCAACTATCAACTACCATTTCTGTGTCTTTATGGGACCAAGTCATTATTAATCAGATTAGATTAAATCTTTACTGACTCTTTACACTAAAAGACATAAATTATTGAAAGTCTCTGCTTTGTACTTTTCCCTTTCCTAACAAGTTTTCACGGTTTCAGTGATCAGCTCTCAGTTTACCAACACCAAAATCCAAACTTCTTTTCATCTTGGATCTCTATTTTTATGACACAAATATCTAACTATACAGTGACCTATTTCTACCTGGTTGAATTTACTGGTACCACACCTAAAATCCAACTATTATTTCCCATAAACCTTTTCCTCTTCTTAACTTTCCTAAGTTTTCCATCACCCATAGGGAAAACAGAGGGTGATATTTTTCAATATTGGTAATATATGCCATTACTTGTCATTTCCACTGACGCAATTCCATTTCAAACTCTATTAAATACCTAAACCTCTCCAGGTGCCACAGAACAAGATTTTTCAACTCAAAGATATGGAAATCTAAATAAGCTACTTAAAGGTATATCTTAAGAGACATCTGAAGTCATCCAAAAGTGATCTCCTAATTTCCCCACTTTGTCCCCGCTGTCAACCTCTAATATAATTTTCTCTACCTCAGATGATGACATCTCTATCCTTTCAATGGTTCAAGTCAAAAACCTTGGAATCATCCTTAAATTCTCTTTTCTCTCAGATCCCATTCTGGAAATCCTGTTGGCTCAATTTTCAATATAAAAATATAAATCCTATATCTGATTAACTCTGCCATAACATTAGACTAAGCCAAGACAAGACTCTGTCCTGATGTGAATACTTCAACAACCTTAGAAAAGCTCTCCCCTACCCCTAATGCAGTCTGTTCTCAAAACTCAGTGACAAATCTTAAATGAATGCCTGCCAAAAAAAAAGCAGTATTTCTAATTCACTTAGAAGACAAAACTCTTTAATAAAATAATAAGGGTTCCCACATGACGTGGGTCTCTCACTGACCCCACTTAAGTTTCTGATCTCCAATCTAGCTTCCCTGTGTTTCTTCAATGGGATATTTGTCCAGCTGTGCTCTCTGGCATGTTTCCCCTCTCACACACCCCCATAGTTAAATACTTGACCCCCTTTCAAGTCTTAGGTCAAATCTAACCTTCACATTGATGCCTACCATGATCAATCAACCAATAGTGTAATCTGCGTCCATAACCCTGGGCTCCCTAACCCCTTACCTGTTATACTTTTTATTTCCCATAGCATGTTATCATCTTTGAGCATAAGAGATGACTAATTTAATATCTTTCTTGTTTATTACCTGTCTTCTCAACTAGAATGCAAGCTTCACTAAGTCTCAGCACCTATAATTGTGCCTGACAGAGCAAACGTTAAGCAGATACTTTCCAAATGAACGATTTCTGATAATAATAAGAAAGTGACTTTAATGACATATGAAAGAGGAGAAAATTTCTCGTGCACTTCCTTATATAGTCAAGAAAGAATGAAATTCAACAGATAAGTAGAGAGGGTTGGCTCCTATTAGGAGAACAGTTTAGTGATGGAACAGGAACAAAGACAGGGTAAGGGCCCCAAATATACTTAGGGATATTGATGCTAGTAGGACCTGGAAAGTTTTTTCCATTGCTTCTATTTTTTCAGTGAATTAAGATGCAAATCCATCTTTAAGAAGAGGATGTAATAAAGCTTTGAGGAAAGACATGTAATAACTCTCTAGGAGAATACCAGATTCAAATCCTGCCTCTATCACACACTTAGCCATGTGCTTACATCTCTTAAGTCCCCAGACCTCTTGTCTTTAAAAGCACTATCAGGAATTAAAGTGAAATTTTAAAGGGAGCATATTTTAAATACAAATAATTAGAGTTTATATTCTATAAAGAACTTCTTGAACATTAGAATTTTAAAAACTATTTAAAATGATATTGTGTGATTATCAGTGGTCATAATTTATAAAAATAATAATAAAGTGACTGCTTTAATTATCATTCCCAAGAAGATCACTGTAAAGGAATTGTTTACAAAATAATAAAGTATCAGTATTTACAGAAAGGATAAAATCTAAAAAATATTAAAATTATAGTAACCTAATAAGTTATGCACAAATTGCCTGTTTTAACTAAATATGTTAAGTATTTAAAGGCTCAGCAATATATATGAAATGCCAATAATAGCTCAGTCCTATGCAAGAATTGGGGCATAGTGAGTAAGAAAAGTAAGTAAGAAACTCTACAAGTTTCCAACACATACCAAACTACTATTGATCATTCAATGCGTGTAACTATAATGTAATATTTCACTTATAATATTAAGGTTTTAATCATGTCCTTCTGAAGCCTTTCATTCAACAAAAATGTTACATGTAATTAAAAGAAAGTAAGTAGCATAACAGAAATAACTATATATTTTAGGTTTCAGGATGAAATACTCTAGAAATGAACTCAGTTTCTACATAATTTCCATTACTCTGAGCCTGTAAAAGAGAAGTGGCCACCAAACATTGGTTCAAGACATTCAAGTAATAGTTGAATCACTACCAGGAGAAGTGACTACCATGGTGTCTCAAGGCTTAGTGATGTATGTCAACAAATGTTAACTAAATCGCTAAATCCAAATTCTAAACAGCCGAAATTTAAAATCAGTAAATTAAATTAGTAAACAGAAAGACTTTGGGTTCTTCTGTTAGCCATTAATAAGGAATTATGAACACAACCTATAGCTCTCTGCAAAATGAGTACAAATTCACCATGAAAGTTTTTAGAACATGCTGTTTGATTCATATCTGAAAATGCTTATTCTTAAAGAAAATTCTTAAAGGAGATGGTGGTTAACAAATATATTAGCAATACTTCTTTAGAAGAGTATTGCCTGATTTCCAATCCAAGTTAGGCAGATTTAAAATCAAAAGTGGAAAGTTTGGATAGAGATACTAAAAGTTATTAGTCAAGATTTATGATTTCTAGAACCATTTAATATATGTGAATAAAGCAAGCATTCTTATATAAAATGCCAGGTAGTTAACTTTTATTGTATCATAGCCTGTGATACTTTTCAGTAAAGTATTCATTACACCAGTACTTTAATTAGTTAAAACTTACTTGAGCAAATTAAACTATCAGTTAAATTGCAAAACTTCTGCTTACTTTTTACATTACTCTGAACCAGAGATGAGCAAGTTTATTTTAAGCTCTATTACTGTAAACCTGAAAGTCCATTAAAGGAATGGACAAACATGTAACAAAAATCCTTTTGGAGGGTGTCACCTGTTTAGATTTTATATCAACCATTAACCAATTGTAGTCTTTAAAAAATTCTACTAACAATGTGAAAAAACAAAGGCAAAATAAGAGATCTTATATATACTTAAATCACATAATGAAATAATGCTTACTGTGCATTATAATGACTAAAGAGTCTATTGTTAAGCCCTTAAAGATAATGCTATTGTGGATATTTTTAGAAGGAGCAAAAAAGCATTTCTTTCTTTTGCTTAAAGTTTTTATTATACAGGGACAAAAGGCATAGTGCCCCATTAAAACTTTGCACAGCAACCCTGAAGGGATTCTTTCAATCCACTGAGAAGGAGGTGTCAAGTATGGCAGGTGCCCTGGTGAAGAGCAAGTCTGGGGGATATCTGTTCAGTGGAGGCTATGTGACAGGCACTGCACTTATTGATGGCTTCAAATATTACCCATTTCATCTGAAGGACAAATCTAAGAAGTGTTAGATTATTATTCTCATGTTTTTAAGTAAATGAACAAATTGAACCTGATGCTAGCTAAAGAACTTGACCCAAACACAGCTTATTAATGTATAAGGATTTACCTCTAGGCCTGTCTGAATTCAAACTCCATGCTCTCATGGAGAGAACATAGCTGTTAAGAAAATTGCCTTAAAATATGTAATCATCTATCAAAATGATGGGACTAGACTGTCCATTTCCTATTCTACATCTTCCCCATCCCTTTCCTGTTCTTATCCCTTCCAAGACACATTTTCTGCCACAAAACAATCCAGGATACCTTTTACAACAATGGTTAAGGGGGTAGTGTTTTCTCTAGGCTCTGAGCATAGCACAGGGATGAACGGAGAAAAGATAACCCACTAGGAGTATCCTGATTCTGCCATTTTTTGCTTTTCCAAACAGACATGTAGGAGGAATGTGGTTTGGAATGAGGAGTGGAAAGAAAAGAAGAAGGTAGTAAGGACAGCAGAGTCTCTGCATATAGATTCTGCAATACCAATTAAGCTAGTGATGATAAATTTTTTGATTATTAGTAATGGAATAGTGATTCCTAAACATGCAATGATCTAGTTCAATCTTTATAGCTATCTGTGGCTGAACCATTTACCTATTATCAGTCAACATATCTTTCTCCATGAAAGAAAATAGGAGGGAAAACCAAGTTCTTACAGTTGTATTAGCATAAAAAAAAGTCTATAAACAAGTAGGATTGGGTTACTAACATTATATATCACTTTCAAAGAACTTTTTCACTTTATGATACATATTTCAAATTGACAATTATCATAAATTTAATTATAATGGTTTTAATATGGAATGCTATATATGTGATTTAATGTAAATCTGAAGTTATAACATATTAATATAAATTTCTCCTAAAACCTTTTTCTTTAATAAATATGGTAACCAGGGTCATTATTTACCAAGAGTACATTTTCCACATCAATATTTCTCCCTCTCATCTATCCACCAAATTTTGCATCTACTTACACAGACAAATACATCAAAAATCTTCTAGTACAACTATTCTCTGACACTTGAAGATTCAAATAAAAAAATAATCTATTGACTATGGGACAATAATTAACAGAGGAAAATAACACAAGGCATTTACTAACAGTGAGTTAGAAGAGGCATGCAGACATCTGGTAAACTCAAAACAGGCAAATTCCTTTTTGGTTTTGTTCTGTACAATAAGCTTTTTAAAAAAAAGTTTAAAAAACATAACATAAAATTTTAACAATTTGTATGTGTACAGTTTCCGGCATTAAGTACATTCATATTATTGTGTAGGTACGTTGGTTTTTAAACATATTTCTTCATTTAATTTCATTGCACAAATCATCCAAGTTTATTGAAGAATAACTTATAAATAGGTATTGGTAAAATGAAATGAAAATAAAAAATGCCCTTGGTCCTGGCACACAGGTATAAACATAAACATTAATAATATTTCAGATCTTATATATTTAAAAAACAAATGAGGACATAACATATGGAATGTTACATAACTTCTGCTCATTCAATATATCATGAATATTTTCCATTTCAAGAAATACAGACCTATATCATCATATTTAGTAATGACATACAACATCATTTTGCTTGTATATCATTTTATTTATGGTCATTATCCATTAAACAAATAGAAGTAAATTATCAAGATGCAAACAGGATAATACCTAACCATTTTAACGTAGCATGCTATTAAGTGCTATATTAAAATCTGAAAAAAATCATGAGTACTATTTTTGTTTTAATCAAACAAGAAAAAATAATTTACATTTGAAGTATGATAAAACTGGAGTTTGATAACATTTTAAGTCAATGGAACAGGAATGTTTAATAGATTGCCAACTTCCCTGAGGGCAAGGTTTACAATATTTGACTACCTGAGACATATGCCTAAAGAGTAGGTCCCGAATAAATAAGCAAACAAGTAAGACAAAAACAAACCCTGAGACTGTAACAATAGAATGGTGATTATCAGAGGATAAAGGGGATGGGGGCAAGTAAAACAGGGGAAGGGGGCCAACTGGTGGTGAATGGAAAAGAGACTTTTGGATAGCAATTAGGTAAGAAGGATCTGTTCCCAGCCCTCAGAGCTACATACAAGGAGCAAAATCCAGCCCCATCATCCAAAGGCGCTACAGTAGCTGTGTATACTGGAGTGCAAGTAGACCTACCTGTGAAGACCCCATTCCCTGTGGTGGAGAACTGTGGTGAGTGAGTACCACCAACCAGGGGATCAGGGGAGATCACTGCGACACACTTTGAACTTGTTCCCTAACTGGGGAGCTTCAGAGGAAGAGGAGAAAGAGGAGGAGGGTCAACTTGAATTATATAGGACATTTCAAAATCTGTGCTTAGAGAACATAGGAGACTTCTCCTGGAGACTCCAAGCACTGGAGAACAGTGAGGAGGGAGATCCATGCCCCCCTAGTCTTTAGAAAAACACACAGAAGCTGAAGGCAAGCTTGCTTTCTGGTCAAGCAGTTGCGGGGAGCAAGAACTGGCCCCATGACCCAAAGAAGATACAATGACTGTGCACAAGAGTGCATAGAGGACCTACCTGGCAACTCCTTACCCACTATGCTGGAGAGCTTTGGGTTCCACAGAATTCGCAGGATAGGCTTGTGAACTTGTTCCTTGGATTAGAGAGCATTTTTTCAGCAGTGCACAAGAAAAGAGCTGCATTCCATCCCCACAGAAGTGTGTGGACACAACTGAAACAGTATTGGTGGCCTCTCAAAAGAGAGTATTCCAGAGAGGGGAATAAGTTCTACCCTCCAGGAAAAGTGGCGGGTACTGGTCACACTAGGACCAAACATCGCCACTCAGGAAGAAATCTGACATTAAAAAAATAATAGTAACAATAAAGCCACCATGCTAAATCCAAGGCAGAGAAGAATGCCATGCCCAAATCAAAGTCACCCAAAAGAGCATGAGTGGCCAAAGAGAGAAAAATGCCAGGACCTCCCCAGAGAAGAACTCCATTGACACTGAAAGAGACAACCTAACAGATAAAGAGTTTCAAACAATAGATATTAAAAAGCTGAATGAGATGAAGAAGACACACACTATCACCCAATGACAATTGGAAGACCTTAAAAAAAGAATCGACAGATCAAAGTGAATGTCACAAAGGAGACTGAGGCCATGAGAAAAATACAAACAGAAATGCTAGAGATAAAAAACAGTCAAGGAACTGAAGATACAACATGACAAACTTCACAGATAAATTATGCAGAGGAATGAATCTCAGAAATTGAAGACAAGATGAAAGAGGCAACCCTTAGAGGAGATATAAGATTTATTAAAAATGAAGAAATCCTATGAGAAATATCAGACACCAAGAGAAGAACATAGAGTCATAGGTTCCCAGAGGAGAGGACAAAGTTACAAAAAACATACACAAGAAAGTAATAGCAAAGAACTTCCCAAATCTGCACAAAAAGTAACCATGGAGGTCCAAGAAGCAAAAAGAACATCAAAATTTCTGAATATAAAGAAATCCACTCCTAGACAGATCATGTAAAACTTGCAAAAGTCAACAACAAAGAAAAACAATGAAGGGTGCCAGAGCAAAGGGAAACATAATCTAGAAAGGTACACCCACAGGCTATCAGACTTCTCAGCAGAAACACTACAGGCCAGAAGAGACTTCAATGGCATATTCAAACACTAAAAGAAAAAGATCTATTAGTCACGAATACTCTACACTGCAAAACTAGCATCAAATACAAGGGGGAAATAAAGTTCTTAAATGATAAACAAAAGCTAAAGGATCATTCCACCACCAAGTCTACCATTCAAGAAATCCTAACAGGGAAAAAGAAAACCATGATCTGCCAACCCCCAAGAATTGTGATAAACAGGAAAGCAAATGCAGAAACAAAGACAGGACCAACAGGAGGAACAAAAGTCACCAATCAGAAAAATAAAATAATAGTATCTATCTGAACATATAAATACGATTACGGTGATAGCTCATAAAAGACTACCACAGAGATATAAACACACTGATAAAGCCCTAAAGAGCTGAGCAGTAGATAAAATTGAAAGAAATGACACCAAAAACAAGAAAAAAATCAAATAAAAATAAATGGGAAACAAAGCAATAGACAAAGAAAACCAACAGAAAACAAAGATCAAATGATAGCAATAAAACCCTATATATCAGTTATCACCCTGAATGTGAATGAACTGAAAATCAAAAGACACAGAACTGCTATATGAATTCAAAAAATAGAATCCATAAAAATGATGCTTACACGAAACTCAGATCCAAATAAAAATGCAGGTTAAAAGTCAAAGGCTATGGAAAAATGGTCAAGGGGGTAATTTATCAAGAAGTAGTGACTATGATTAATATATATATATATATATATATATACACATATACACCCATTATTGGACCATCCAAATATATAAAACAAATACTGATGAACTAAAGGCAGATATTAACAGTAATAATGGCAGGGACTTCAATATTCCAGTTACATCAATATATCATTCAGGCAAAAAATCAACAAGGAGATATGGACTTGAAATGAATCAACAGATCACATGAACCTAACAGACATATATAGGCTATTCTACCACGACAAAAAAGAATAAACATTCTTCGCAGCTGTACATGGAGCATTTTCAAGAATAAACCACATCTTGGGATACAAAATAAGTCACAACAAATTGAGCAATACTGAAATTATAGAAAGCATCTTCTCTGACTACAAGGGGGTGAAATTAGCTAGAAATTAGCCAGAAAAGCAAAACTGTAAGAACCATAAAGATGCTGCGATTATGTAACATGTTTCTGAACAACTCACAGATTGTCAATGAAATAAAAGATGAAATTAAGACTTACCTGGAGACAAATGAAAATGAAAAGTCGAACTATCAAGACATGGGATGCGGCAAAAGTTCTGAGAGAAATATTTATAGCCATGTGAGCGTACATCAAAAACCAAGAGAGAGAACCAAATTAAATCCCTAACTTCACACCTGAAGGAACTAGAAATGAGCCAATAATCAAAATCAAGTATCAGCAGAAGAAAGGACATAATAAAAATCAGCAGAAATAAATGAAATTGAAACCAAAAGGACCATTACCATTCAAAAGACCAATGAAATAAAGAAATGTTTCTTTGAAAAAAGAAATAAAATTGATAGACACCTATTGAAACTCATAAAGAACAGAGAGAAAATCCAAATAATGAGAATGAGAAAGGAAAGAGGTGAGATTACAACTGACAGCATAGAAATACAAAAGAAGAGGGACTATTGTGAACAACTGTCCCTCATATACACTAACAAATTTATTAATCATGAAGAAATGGACATATTCCTAGAAGCCTATAACCTCCCAAAACTGAATCAGGAAGACATGGACATCTTCAACAGACCAATCGCAAACACAGAAATTGAAACAGTAATTTAAAAAACTTCCCAAAAAACAAGAGCCCATGTCTACATGGCTTCACAAGTTAATGCTACCAAGCTTTCAAAGAAAAAATAATCCCTATTTTCCTTAAACTCTTCCACAAAATTGAAGAAGGAAAACCTCCAGATACATTCTATGAGGCCAGTATTACACTAATACCCAAACCAAACAAAGACAGCACCAAAAAAGTAAATGACAGACCAATCTCACTGATGAATATAAACTTTAAAATATAAAACTCCTGGAAAATCAAATTAACAGCACTTCAAAAAAATAATTCACCACAACTAAGTGGGACTCATTCCAGAAATGCAAGGATAGTTCAACATATGCAAATCAATCAATGTAATACAAACATCAACAGAGAAAATAAAAAATCATGTCAATAGATGCAAAAAAAAGGATTTGACAAGACCCAAAACTCATTCATGATAAAAAAAAAAAAACCACAAAAATAGAAATAAAAGGAGCATACTTCAACCTAATAAAAGCTATATACAACAAACCCATAGCCAACATAACACAAAATGCTGAAAAACTGAAAACCATTCCCCTAAGATCTGGAATAAGATAAGGCGGCCCTCTCTCACCATTACTATTCAACATAGTCCATCAAATTTCCATTTGAGTCAATAGAACAACTTCTACTTGAGCATGTTTACAGTCACAATAACTATACATTTAGACCAAGACGTACATGACCGAATGCTATGTACGCTCCCCTTAGTTGACCCTTGAAACTCCAAACTGTTATTCCCAAGACAGACTTTTGTTACCTATTCATTTTAAACTATCAAAGTTGTAGTTTTTACCACTCCTGAATCTTTCCTTGTCATCAGATACCTTTTCATTATTCTCATGTCATTTCTTTACATCTGATGCTCTGGACTCCTGACCTTTGAGTCGCTCTCCCTTTACTTGATACAGATTTGCCTGGCTTGAATTCCAACACTCTGACCATTCATTAGTCTTCTTCATAGAGTCCCTTTCTCTGAAGTAAACTACTCCCTTAGGCTCAGACATTTATCTTCTGCTTTTCTAGTTTAACAATTACATCCTAGTAAATTTAAGAATTCATTAAACAAACATGTCAGGCAACAACCAAAGCATAGAGGATTTATCAGTGAACAGAGTCTCTGTTTTTAATAAAGCTTTTATTTTACTAAGGGTATGAGAGGTCAAACAACAAAAGGAAAAAAATACATTATGATGGGTACTTGTAAGTACTCTCAAGAAATATGAGGCAGAACAAGAAGTTAGAATGACATGGTGGTGGCACTATTTTAGAAAAAATAGTTAGAAATGGTCTAAGTTAATAAAATAACGGAGCAGTGCAGATATCTATGGGGAGAGTGATGTGATGGAAGGAACAATATATTCAAAGACCCACAAGTGGAGGGAGCCCAAAGTCATTTTGAGATATAGCAAGCAGTCCAGTGTGTCAGCAGTCAATAAGCTTAATAGTCAGAGATGACATCAGAAAGATCTTCAAAGACCAAGTAAGAATTCCAGATGTAATTCCGGGGGCAGTCGGCTCATGTTTTGCCTTAAGGATGGCATGTGACATTTGATGACTCTCAAACTGCATCTCCCGTATGACAAAACTGTCACCTCTTTTTTGAGGCCCTATTTATTAGCTCATTCTCAAAATAACATAGCATATTTTGTTTTGAAAATTGCTACATCAATATAGTGCTTCTATCATTTTATATTTTATTAATTTTATGCACTATTTTCCTAATCACCCAAGAAATACATCGTCAATTATCTGACTCTTTCAAACCACATGGCTAAGTCAGCAACATTCATTTTAACAGTTCGTCTGCAATGTCTTGCAACCACCCTTCTTTTTCACTGCAGATACCCAACCAGAGAACTTATTACCAAAATGTGGATCCCTGAAATGGTCTTCCATACTAACTCCCATTCCTGCTTACACCCTACCAGCTTGCTTAATCTTATTTAAACTCCTAATTTCATAATTCATTCTACTTCACAGGACAAAGTTCAAATTTTTTTAAGAAAAGCTATGCACAAGCAACCTTGAAACTTCTTCTAACATTGTTCCTTACCATAAAAACAATGAGCATTTCCTGTCCTCTAAACATTCCATGATTAATCTTAACTTCAGGATTTAACAGCTTATATACTGTTAGACTATTTCCCTCACCTGAAGCACTATCCTTTCTCTTCAATCTAGATACAAGCAACTCAAAATCTTTTCTAATGGTTCCAATTCTTACTTTTTACTACTAAAATAGTTACATCCCATATATATGGTATATTAGCAGATGCTGCTATCTGATGATTTTATGTTCATCTTTTTAATTATACTTAATTAAGCCTTAGAGAATTTGAGCACTACTTATAGTTCTTTCCTATTCATCACAATCTAAGTATATACAGATTGAAATCAAACAAAAAGCTTTAGGGAGTATTTGTTATAAACTGATCATTTCTGTTTCATGAATAAGAAACTGAAAGTTATTTTGTTACAATAATGTGTTCAACATCTACAGGTCCCTAAGCTTCTAAACTGAGGTCCTAACTCAGGTTTTCTATCTCCAAATTGTGACTCTTCTTAGTATGTCACAAAATGTTTTGTGAATGCTGTTTACAAAAGAAGAAAAAAGTTTTATTTCTTTACAATAAGCTTTAGGTTTCTGCAATTAAATTGATAGAAATGGATAATACACAGAGTACTAAAAAGTTTTTTAAATCAATTTAATAGTTGAGATAACTATGTTTTACAAAAATTAATATAAAATAACTCCCTATGTGCAGGTTCCCCATGCTTCATATGACATGAAAACACACCCTGGCCACAATTAAAATACAGAAAGCTCTTCGCCACTCTTCACTGAACCCCACCATGACTTGTCCCCTATACTTGTCCCATTCTCTACTGGCAATCTCAGTTCTACTGCTAATGTCCAAGGGTTGGTATTTGCTAGGTCCATCCTTTTGCTTTACTTTATATTCTACACAAGTGAGATCATCAACAGTTGTCTTTCACCTTCTGATTCATTTCACACAACTAATTCTGACTCTATCCATGTTGCCACAAATGACAAGATTTCCTGTTTTTCATGGCTCCTTGGTATTCCATTATATAAATACACCACATCTTCTTTAACCATTCATCTGACGAACACATAGTTTTCAATTCTTGACTATTGCAAAAAATGCTGCAATAAATATGGGGTACATATCTGTGAATTAGTGTTTTCATGTATTTTAGGTACTCAGAAATGCAATGACGAGATCTATGCGATTTCCAATAGTCTGAAGAATCTCAATACCTCTTTCCATAAGAATTACACCAATTTGCACTCCCACCAGAGTGTTCCCTTTTCTCCACATCCTTGTCAGAATGTTTGCAGATTACTGAATAGGAGCCAATCTCTCATAGTTGTTTCTATTTATATTTCCTTAACAAGTGAAAAAGTGTGTTGGCCATTAAAGGTCTTCTTTGGAGAAATGTCTATCCATTTTTCTACCATTTCCTGACTGGATTTCTTGTTTTTCTATGGTTGCATTTTGAGTGCTTTGTATATTTTGGATAATAAGCCCTTGTCAGATAAATATCTTCTCCCAGTCAATACACGGTCATTTTGTGTTGGTGACAGTTCTTTTCACTGTGCCAAAACTTTTAGTTTAATGTAATCCTGTTTGTTTGCTTTTGTAAGCTAAACATTAAGCTAAAATGCTGGAGTTGAGTCCCCAGTCCCCCAAGACCTCTCTAAGTTTGATGTCATGGAATGTCTTTCCTATGTTGCTGTCCAAGTATTTTATGATTTCTGGTCTTACAATGAAGTGTTTCCATTTTGAATTAAATTTTTGTGTGTAGTGTTGAGAATTTTCTACTAGCTTCAGTCTTTTGCATGTGGCAATCCAGTCTTCCCCAAAACATTTATTGAAAAGACTTTCCTATCTCTATCAATATGCTCTTGGCTCCTATGTCATAAATACTTGATCATACATGAGTGAGTCTTTCTCTGATGATTTGGTTCTATTCCATGATCTGTGTGCCTCTGTTATTACAGTGCCATACAGTTTCGATCACTATAGCTTTGTACTATAACATGAGATCTGGGAGTGGGAAACCTCCAGCTTTCGTTTTTTCTCAAGATTGCTTTGGCTATTTGGAGTATTTTGTCATTCCATAAAAAATTTCCCTGTATCTTCCTCTATTTCTTTTAAGACTTATCTTAGAATTTTCATTGTACAGTTTCACCTCATTGTTAAGTATATTCCAAAGTATATCTTTCTTTCTGCTTGTATTCTAAAAGGGGTAGTTTTATTTCATTCTCTTCTTTCACTGGAATGGAGTTTTGTGCATTGATTTACAGTACTTTATAGAGTAATTCTAGTCATTTATGATGGCATATTCAGGGTTCTCTATATATAATATATCCTCTGCAAATAGTGATACTTTTCCTTCCTCCTCTCCAGTTTGGATTATTTTTATTTCTTCTTCATGCCTAATTGCTCTGGCTAAGACCTCCAATACAAGGTTAAACAGTAGTGGTGAGAGTAAGCAGGCTTATCTTGTTCCTGATCTTGGGGAAATACTTTTCATTTTCACCACTGATTATAATAATGGCTGTGCGTTTATCATATATGGTCTTTATTATATTAAAGTATATACCTTTGTTTTCAGCATTCCATTTTTAAAATTTTTAATTGTTCATCTTGGTTGTTCCCACTTGCCCAGGGACATGAAATAAGGAACCTGCAATGTATGTGAACTGTGTCCAACCCCTACTCCATCACGGTGTAGCAAAGTATGTACCTTCTATCATTTTATGCAGTTTTTTTTAAACTTAAATGGTTATTGAATCTTGTCAAAAAACTTTCTTTTAAACTTAAATGGTTATTGAATCTTGTCAAAAAACTTTCTCTACATTTACTGATATGATATGATTTTTCCTTGCTCTTGATGCTGTGCATGAAATCAGTAGATTTTCATATGTTGAACCATCCTTGCATCCCTTAGATAAATCCCACTTGGTCATGATGGATTATTCTTTTGATGTATTGGATTCAGTTTGCTAATATTTTACTGAGAATTTTTATCACTATATTCACTAGAGATATTGGTCCGTAATTTTTTTTCCTGGTGATATCTTTATCAGCTTTTCACCTAATTTGACCACCTCCTACAAAGTGGAGGCTTTCTCTAGTCTTCAAGTTTTTAAAATAGTTTGAGAAGAAAAAGTGTCAATCCTTCATTGAAGGTTTAGTAAAACTATCTGTTCCTGAGCTTTTATTTTGGGGGAGACTTTTGATTACCTATTCAATTTTCTTGCTTGTGATAGTTCAAGTTTTCCATTTCTTGCTGATTCAGTTTTGGTAAGCAGTTTATGCTTCTAAAATCTGTCCGAGAGTTTGTCCAACTTACTGGCATACAGCTGTTCACAGAAGTCTTTTTATGATGTTTTTGTATTCCTGAGGTATCTTTTGTAATGTCTCCTCTTTTATTTCTGATTCTAGCTCTGAGCATTTTCACTCTAGTTTTCAGTCAAAGATGTGTCAATTTTGTTTTTGTTTTTTTCAAAGAACCAGCTTTTGGTTTAATTAACCTTCTGGAATATCTTTTTTATTTCTACTTTGTTTCTGCTCAATTTTTTTTTTAATTTCCTTCCTTCTACTAACTTTTGGCTTCATGTTCATTTCCTAGTTGCTTTATATGTAGGATTAGATTGTTTGTAATTTTCCTTGTTTCCTGAGGTAGGCCTGGATTTCTATACTTTCCTTAGTACCACTTTTGCTGCATCCCATAAGTTCTGGTAGCTTGTGTCTTCATTCCCATTTGACTCTGAATACTTTTAGAGTTCTCCTTTGACTTCCTTCTTTAGCAAAAAGTCTTTCAGAAACTTTTTTAGCCTCAAAATATTTTGGAACCAGATAGTTTTCTTTTTATGGTTGATTTCTAGTTTTACGCCACTGTGATCAGATAAGATGCTTGGTATAATTTAAATCTTTGTAAAATTGTTGAGACGCATTTGGTGTACCAATAAATGGTCTATCCTTGAGAATGTTCCATGCACACTTGAGAATAATGTGAAATCTGCAGTCATTAAATTACTTGTTCAGTGTATGTTTGTTTAATTCATCTATCCAAATTTGTCATTTAAAGTTGTTGTTTCCCTGAGAATTCTCCGCTTGATTGATCTGTCCACTGCTATAAATGAAGTGCTGAAGTTTCCTACAGCTACTGTATAGTTGTTGATAATCTCTTTATTCTGTTAATATCTGCTTTATGTATTTTGATGTCCCTTCAATCATTTAGGGTGATAACTGATATATAACTGATTATTCCCATTTTGTAGTTTTCACTCCAACCATTAGCTTTTCAGTAGCAGTACTTTATATTGTTTAGGACTTCTGTTAGTATTTTTTGTAAATCTGCTTTCATAGTGATAAATTCCTTTAATTTTTTTACTTATTTTAAAAACTTTTTATCACTTCTATAATTCTAAGTAATAACCTACCACTGCAGAGTAGCCATGGTTGGATATTCTTTTCTCTCAGCACTTTGAATATATCATGCCATTCCCTTCAGGTCTGTAAAGCTTTGGCTGAGAAATCAACTAAAGAGTCTTATGGGGTTCCTTTGTACATAACTCATGTTTTTCTAGCTACTTTTAAGATATATCTTTATCTTGTATTTTTGACATTTAAATGACAATGTATCTTGTTATAGGTCTGTTTGGTTTCTACTGTTTGAAATTATTTGAGCTTCCTGGGTCTGTATATCTGATTCCTTCCAGAGGTTAGGGAAATTCTCAGCTATTATCTCTTCAAATACAGTTTCTGTCCTCTTTTCTCTCACTTCTTCTTCTGGAACCCCTATGATATAAATGTTGCTTCTCTTGATGTTATCCCATAGATTTCATATGCTGGCTTCATTTCTCTCTGTTCTTTTTTTCTCTTAGCTAGTCTACTTAAGAGGATTCCACTGCTCTATCTTATAGCTCACTGATTACACTGGAGGCTTCTTCAAGCCTATTGTTGAGCCCCTCTATAGTGTTCTTTAGTTCAGTTCTTTATCTCTATGTGTTGTTTTGACCTGCCTCATATCGTCTCTCTCCTTGTTGTAGTTCTTTTTCTATTCCTCAATTGCTTTTCTGATTTCATTGAGTATGATTAATATTGTTACTTTAATGTCTTCATCAGGTAGTTTGCTTAAGTCTGTTGCATCCAGATTTTCTCCTGAGTTTTTTCTCGATCCATGTATATTTTGTCTCTTCGATTTGTTTGGCATTCTCTGTTTATTTCTACAGATTAGGCTTCTCTGACATAAAAGCTTGGTGTTAGGGTGTCAAATTGCACAAAACAGACCTAGGTCTTGGGTTGAACACTGGACTTTAACTGTGTGATGTCAACAGTGGTTGAGTTCGTTGAAGATCTAAGGTGAGCCCTGTTTTAAGGTCTGAATACCCAGCTACAGGGTTGAAGTGGCATAGGAAAGTTTCCCCCAGAGTCAAGGTGCGAGAGAGAGGGAGACTCAAGTGTTGTGGGCCCACTGTCAGCAAGCAGGCTGCAGTTCCCACACAGTCCACAGAGTGGAGGTAACAGGGAGCAGATGCTGGTCAAGTATCCTCCCTTCTGAAAGTCTCTCAGTCCTCCTAAGAAGCTGAATTCCAGCAGGGATTGGTAGCAATGCCTTGGGGCCTGAGGATGGAATTTCAGAAGGGTCCATTAGTTCAGCACCAGTGTGCTAAATGCAGAGAGGGTAGGCACTTGCCCCAGGGGCTTTTCACTAATAGTGGCATCCCATGCCCACTTCTTTTGGAAGCCGCTTACCAGGGTATTAGTCCTCTTTCCACCCTGTGCCAAGGCCACCTGATTCAGTGACTGCATGCCAGTTCAGGAGTGCTCACTGCTCGAGAAAGTCCTTTAACTCCAGGAGCATGTCAGTTTAACAGGACTCTGCCTGCCACACAGCCTCAGTACAGTGATGTGGCACTAAGATCAGCCTCTCTTACCTTTATAGAGGCATATGTGCCCTTGCTCTGTAGAAATGCTGATCTCATTTCTTTTCACAGATTGTAGTAGCCTAATAGATGTTTTTTCAGTTGTTCTGTGGGGAAAAGGGTGTCTGAGTTCTTAACAGTCTGTCATCTTAGAACTGGCAAGCTGAAATAGTTTTTTCCCCAAAGAAAAATGACTAAACTTGTTTAATATTTATGTTCTAAAAGCAATTGCTATCTATTATGAGAATACTACATTTAAAAGCACCAATGAACTTTAATAAAATGATTACAAGATAAAGTTTTAAATGATAAATAAGTTGTCAAAGAATATTACTACAGGATTTCTTTATAGAAATTACATGTGGAATCTGTCTTTGTCAATATCAGATTTTTGGTGCAGAGCTGAGAGCATACTGGAAAAAGTTACTAGGCAAATGTTAAAAATCTAACATGAATTAACTAGTAACTAGAAGTTATTAGTCTGGTATTGGAATTTGTTCATGTTTACAGTCTATACTGACCCTATTGATTACTTAAGCATAGTAAAATAATTTATCTATAAGAATAAAGAGCCATTATCAGACAACAATACAAATACAACTTTCTAAAGTCAGAGACATTCCAAAGAATTAATTAAGTAAACAATAAATCTGTAATTAATAGTCAAACTATTTTTAAAAATGTCCTAATTCCATGGATAACGGTGAAGATCAAAGGAAATAATTCAGATGAAATAATGCTATAAGGAGAGTATTATATGTTTGCTTTTAATTACTTTAGAAAATATTCTATGGAGATAGTAACCTTAATCAGTGTGCTTTTGGAAGCAATAGCTGTTGCTGGTTGGATGATTCAATTATCATGAACTATTCTGGCATCTTTCAAAAGCACTGCCATTTTAAAACATTAAAAATGCCTAAAAATGCAGCCATAGTAATAGATTCTGAGAGCATGGGTTGGGGGATAGGAAGAAAAACAATGACAAATTGGTCCAAAAGGACACTGGTTGGAAGACTATTGTACTGACAATTAGTAACAGGAAGCAGAGCACAAAACAAATGAATGACAAAAGCTGAACTTGCAATGAAAGATCTTATTATAGTGTAGAAACATGATTGTAATAAAGGGGCAATGTACTCTTCTCTATAAAACTTTCAAACAGGCACCCCAGTCTCTTGTCTCTTTCCCTGTATTTCATTTTTCATTAGCATCTGCTTGATTATGTATTATTTCCAACCCAAAAGAATGCCTTTGTATATTTCCTGAATCTCAAGGCTTAAAGGTCCTTCCCTCCATTGGGGCCTTAGGCCTTATTTGACTTTACTCAAAACATAATAAATGCTTTAAAATTAACAAAGTTATAGGAGGAAAAAAAGGAGAGTGATTTAGTGTACAACTACATTGCAAAGAGATCAACTACACATGTGCCCTTCAAGTTCAATTTGCTAAAAATGCAATGATTATCTAATTTATACTAAATATCCAGATGATTCTGCCTCTAAAAATTAGTGCTTCTCTTATGACTTTGATATAATTAGAGTAAGAATGAAATCATCGCGAACTAGTAAATCTTTGAAATCAAGCTTCAATTTCCTTAAACATAAGTATACAAAAGTTCTGAAATGTTATCCTCATATACTAGTTGAGAATAAGATTTGATCTATGATACTGACAAATAAACTGATATAAAGGCATGAAAGGCTCATACCTTCTGAACTGTCCATGCTAATAAACCTCTTACCTTAAGACCCTCAGAGTCAGATGCTTAACTTAAGCAGTGGTGAAGAAAAAGCACTGGCTTTGAAACTTCATGTGCCTAATTTCCCCAGCTACAAAGTAAGAGATAATATGTATCCTGCAAAAATGTTAGAGGATTAACAATACATAAAGTGCACAGCACAAGTAGGAACTCAAAAGTAATAATAATAATTACTATAATAATTACAATAAACTGATTATTACTGTTTTTACTTCTCAAGAGATTGAATGTTTTAAGAAATTATCTGCTGCTGATAAGCAAACCACTGTACTTTTTTTTAAAAAAGACATTAAAGAATTTTCATTCTAACTCCTTCATGTCACAGATGATAAAACTGAGTCCCAGAGGGGTTAAGTGACCAGTCTAATAGTACATAATAAATCTCTATCACATAATCAACTACCTAGCAACCACCTCCATGCCTGCTTGCCCCTCTACTACAGCATAATTATCACTGATACATAAAATACACCACTCAAAAATAATGAAAGTCTATTAGTCTAATGTGTACAATGCTTGGCATACCATGAAGTCTGAGGGAGTGGTGCCTAAACATTACTTTAAGGCAGCTGCCATCTATGAACACCACTAAGATTAAGATGAAATGTTAGACAGACCAACATTCACATCACAGTTCTTCTGTACATGCTTTGAGACTCTGAAAACAGTTCTAGGTCTCTCCAAAACTTAGTTTCATTATCTAATTTGGTTTTAAAAGGTAATTCTTTCATATTATTCTCATGACAAAATGTGACCAAATTAATAAAGCACCTTGATCATGTAGACTCTTAAAAGTATCAATTCTCTTCTCTTAATTAAATCCTTCTTAATTTCCTATGTGTTGTAAGATGAATTAAAGTCACAAAATGGGCATATAGTCATTTTTTAATTACAATTTTAAGAACTAATTACCCATAAACCTCACTATGCAGATACTAAGAAATGTCAGTTAAAAAAATTAAGACCTTCTGAAAACAAATATTAAATGAACAAATCAAGTAAGTCTCTACATTTAACTTAACCAAAATTTACATATATAAAATTTAAGCAGGTCACAAATGAAGTTAGTCAGAAAGGTGTGCAAAAAGAATTACTTTTACCCTTCAGATATGGAAGTGTGTCATGGAAGAAAACATTAAGATCAGTAGTAATATAAAACAATACTACAAGTAAACTTTAGCCTTAAAGACTGGTAATTTATATTGACTGGTGTTAACACTTAGCAAATTCTTCCACAAAACAGATATATATTAACTTGTCAATAATTAACTTAATGCTTAAAAAAAAATTATGGAGGATAAATCCACTACAGTTTATTCCATACAGGGTGCAGGTGATGATCCCCTTACCCCATGCCTACTCTCCACTCCCCATCCATATCCACGTCACCTCCTTACATAAAAGAGGTCAGATTTTTTAACAAACAAATAAAGAGATAACATACTCTTTTCCAAGTAAAAGCTACAGTTTCAACCCTTTTAGCTACTGGAAAAAAAATGTCTTTAAGATGGGATTTTAAAATGAAATATTTATTTGCAGCAATAAAATTATTTTATATTCTACTAGGAGAGAAGATGAACAATATTACTACAAAAATTGCCCATAAAATGCCAAGTACACTAACAGAGGACCTAATGCCTAAAAATTCCAGCATTCTGTTAAGTATTTTATGTGCCATCTTTATTCCTATCATTTAAATCAATAACAAGTGATTCAACTGAAGTCGCTCAATTTTTTTCAAATTAGTGTTATTCCTATTATGTGGAATGTTCTTCATCTTTTGAAATCTTACTATTTTTTAAAATTTCCAAAGATACTTTTCATGATGATCCAGTTCTCAATACATTCCTTTTCCTAAAAATCTTACTAAATATGTATTAATTGTAAAATTTATTGTAGAACTGAACCATAAACAAACTCAAAGTACCAATTCTAAAGGTTGATGGCAGAATTTTGCTACTAGATTACAAATTCTTCAAAGCCCAGGACTATATAATGAAATCAACATGGGTTTCGAGGTGAGTATTCTGTTAGACATAGGTTGAATTTCTGGGTGACATTTGCCAGGAAAATGACCTAAAGCTGTTCACATAACCTCTCTCAGTCTCTTTACAGTGGAGAACATAATACTTACCTCAAGTGTTGTTACAAATATTAAATGAGATAATATATGACAGGGCATGGCACATATAACAGTCAAAGAAAGTCTGCTTTCCTTCCTTATTTCCTTCCTTTTTCCCTTAGTACTTGGTATAATGTTGAGAACATAACAACCCTAAAAAAAAAATTTCTAAATATTCATTAGAATGTAAGATTTCCTTAAAAAACACGGTGATATCAACTATGTTTCTAATTTGTGTCACTTTAATCTTACTCACCAAAGATAGGAAATTTCATATAGGTTAAATGTTTGAGGCTATTGTTTGGGATGACTAGGAAAGGATGTCAAGGAAGGATCTCCAGGAAAAAGTATTTAAGCGAAAAAAATTCAATGAAAAAAATTAGATGTAGAAATTTACTTAAGTAAATTTGGACAAGTGAGAGTTGACTCTAACCTTAGGAAAAGTTAAGAGTGGCACCAAGTAACAAGGTAGGAAGAGAAGGAAGTGAGGAGACGAGGATGTGGGAAAAAGAAAGGAATGAAGGAAGGGAAGAAGGTTCTGTTGAATTTTGTATCCTCACAACACTTAATGTAAACTATTGAAATCGATCACTCCTTGTCCGCCTTCCTCCAAAAACAATCCCCACTGTATCCTCCATCTGACAAAAAAGTAGTATCTAATGGAAGAACCCAATTAATTTTAATTTTACACCCAATGAATGGACCACGAAATATGCTCAGAACAGTCAGAAAGATATTTAAGAATTCTATTACATTTATTAAAAACAAAAAACTTGTGATGTAAAAGGATAGCTACAGTCAAAGGGATTCCTCCACCTGCAGAAGCATATTCTTACAAAGGCTATGGTTTAAAGAACTGGGTTGGCACCCAGTTCCTCTAATGTTGATCCAGTGGCTTGTACTTTCAGCTGTAGTGATGTCTTCTTTGTAAACCACAAGGAGTCTATGGGCAGGGTTTAAAGATTCAGAGCATATTCCTTAAGTATAAGGACTAGTCCATACAGATCAAAGTCCTTGGCATGAAATGAAAGCAAGATTTCTTTCCCCGATTAAGAAACAGCAGTAGGTCTCAACTACAGGAGATTGCTATAAATAGATTCTATTTAAAATTTGTAAAGGTCTTTAAAGAAAACCCAGTAAGTTAGTATTCTCATCACTCCAATGTAACAGAGTGAAAAGAATGGCATCATTTAACTCAATTGAGTAAATATTACTAAGCATTGTATCTTACAGTAATACTTTTATTTTCATAGGACTTCATAATTTATAGTGGTTTTTTACATATAGCCTTCATTTAATCCTATTCATAATCCTAAGAAGTAGTTATTATTAAATTCATGTTTAAAGATGAGAAAAATAAAGATCAAAGACGTTATGTGATTTGTCCAAGGTCATATAGCTAGTAAAATAGCAAAATCAACTCAGGTCTTCTGACTCCAAATTCAATGGTCTATCACTATACCAGATCATGTAATAAATTTTATAGGAAATATATAATCATTATCCTCAAGAAGTTTATCACTCCCCTTGATTCTACATAAACTCATACTAATTTATATTCTGATGAACAGAGCTTAGAAGATAAACAGTGTTATGAAATAGATTCAGAGTAAATCAGGAAAGCACGTAAGAGGTCAGAAAACCTATAGGTAATAGACTAACAAAAATTTGAGCAAATCACCTAGTATTATAATAAAACAAGTATTCAAATAGAAAGACTATCGAATAGAAAACTCAAATGACACAGATGTAAATTTATGTTTGTAAAGGACATGTAATTGATGAAGTCTTTCAAAAATTCAGTTATTTTCACACATGGGCGCCAGAGTTGAAGCTACAGACTGCCCACAGTCACATCCACTGAAATGGAATTATACTTTCCCTTTTTTGCACATTTGTTGTGTAATACAGAAAAAAGATGGGAAGAGAAGAAAATCTGTGGAAACTTTTCATGTCAAATTGGAGTACGGTTTGAATAAGAGGAAGGAAATATGTGCCTAAATATGGCATTATACTCTGTAATTTTTAAAAGTTATCTCCTTCTTATAATGGATTTTAAAGGTTCTCTCCATCCCCAATTTCAAATGTGGCTTACATTTAAAATTTTGCAAATAAAGGTGCAGCCTCGTGGCCTAGCAGATAAGCCCATCAGGTGCAAATATATATATATATATATATATATATATATATATATATATATATATATATATCCCATCCCAAGGACCCAAGTTTGCATCCCCAGGTCAGTGGAGAACCACCAAGATAATGGAGAACCACAAAGATAAACAACTTAAAAAAAAAAAAGTTTCTTCCTCCTCTGTCTTCCTGCCTGCCTGCTTGCCTACTTGCCTTCATTCTTGCCTGTACCTGTCCTTTAAAAAAAAGTTTACATATATATAACACAGTACTACCTGTAATAATGATGGATAAAAGGAAAATCTGATTAAGTTTATAGCAATGTACTTCATGAATTTTTTTTTTAAAGGAAAAGTTTAGGCAGGAATGAAGATGAGTATGCAGGCAGGAAGAGAGAGGTGGAAGGAGTACTTTATTTATTTTTTTATTTCAGTTGTTCACATTGGTTGTTCCTCCCAGGCCCAGTCTTGAAACCGGAACCCTGGGATATAGGTGGGTCTGTATCCAGGGTGTACTGGACTGCTAGGCCATCAGGGACCACTAGCACTTCAAGAATTTTTAAGTAAGTTATTTTTTCCTTACAGTGAGATACATCTTTTACCAGATAGCATTTTCTGTTTGTTTCAAAGTCTAGTCACAGCTAAGTAAGAGAAGGCACTAAAATCTTCAAATGAACAAGTGCATTTAATAGTCTAAAAATCAAACAAAAACAGGCTTAGGAATTCTATATGTCATTCAATTTCATAGGATGAAGCAATTAATGTCAAAAAGAAAATGCATGCAACATTAAGAAATAATAGAGGGAAAATACTGAAAATACCTAAGAGCATAAATGTGGCTATTTTAACTGTTAATATACAATATACCAAAAAATAACTCATCTTGTGAAAAATGGAGAAAATCTGAAATCTTTCTGAGCAAGAGATGGTATTTGCAAAGGAACTTTTTTGAATGATTAATCTAATCTATGCATTGCTTACTAATATTCTACAGAAGTGAATATTTAAAGGCAATAGATTAGGAGACTATCAAAATAATCCAAGGGAACTGATAAACGAACTAATAATAGCAGTGGCAAAATTGGAAAGTACAGAAAACAAGACAATACCTTGCTGGCTGACTCATTAAAGAGAAAGAAAGAGAACTGCTTTTTCTATGGATGTATCCCTTCTATTGCAGAGTATATAACCAGATAGGTCTTTTTTTGTTTTTGTTTTTTAATCAAATACTGATTTGGACACCTAATGCTCCAAAGCACCTCCAAAGGTTTCCAACTAGTTTCCATTAAAAATATAAAATGGTATTCAAGACTTCTCAGCATTGGATTACAATCTATCCAAATTAGCAGGATCTGAAATGAATTGGGAGTGAGGTGGAAATGTGATTTTGTTTAGAAGGGCATGGAAAGAATGCAGGCTCGAAATGCATCCGGATATGGATGTTTGAGACAAAACTGAGAAACTAATTACATGGCAGGGGGGGTGCGGGGGCGGGGGATCAACAGGACTATTTTGAGACCAGCTGATGACAGCTGAGTTCAAAGATGTTTAGCGACCAGTTGGATACAGCAACCTGATGCTCAGGAGAGAGACCTGTAGATACACAAGTGGGAAACAGCTGCATACAGGTGGTAACTGAAGCCTTAAAAGTACATGTAACCATCCACGAAGAAGAAAGAAGCGTCTTGGCCAGAACAGGATTAGATAACAAAACACATAACACAGGCAAAGGAAGGAAACCAAAAACTAGGGATTCCATATACACAATTGGAAGATCATCTTAAGAAGGAGGTAAATCAGCAGGATTAACATCCTGATGTAAAACCCAGAAAATAACTAAAAAATGTTTAGTTTTTTTAGTTTTTTTTTTTTGGAGAACTTACTAAAAACGGTTTCAATCAAGTGAATAAGAAAGTTAGACTACAGTGTATTGAGAATTGGAAACAATGAGCAGACTATTTAGTAGAAATTTTAAATCAGAAGGGAAGAAATTTGAATTCTAATGAAAATTAGAAAGATCAATTTCAAGTTCCTTCCAATTCTTATACTCTAGTTTTTCATATGAATAAAAATCCTATTTCATATAATTCCATTAAAACCCACAAAGATTAGGTTTTAAGAAATATTTTTAATTATCAGATAAATAGGGAACTCGTAAGTTATGAATAAAAATATGTATATGCAACATTTTCCTATATACCTTAGAAATACTATGTATTCTTTTTAGTATGATAAAGGTAGATGGGGAAAAAAAGGAAATTACTGCTGAAGAAACCCTCTCAATCCAATTGCTCCTTCTTTTAAAGTTTCATAAAATTCATTCTTTGTCACCCTCTCTCTGGATATTCTTCTCTTCTATTTTAATCTGCTTACCTTCTATTTACTCTTCAAAGGTCTACTCAGACAAATATTTGCACACAGAATCAAAGAATGTTAGAGACAGAGGAATCTTACAAATTCATTGATTCCAAGTGTTTTCACTGTGCTGATGAAGGAAATAAAGTGCCAGCATTCAGAAAATGGCATTCCCCAGGTCATACTCATGGCTATGGCAAAGTTGAAATTTAAACTATTTCATCAACTATTTCACTATTCTCATTATTTCCTCAAATAATTATTATTTATAAGTTTAAAACAGCAATAAATCAAGCCTTCAAGAATGATCAATTTAAGATAGTTTATTCAGTATAAGATCCATGATAATACATTTCTAAAACTGAAAAGGTGGCGTATAACTATTAGTTTGAATTAACTACCTACAACTCCTTGATTATACAAGTAAAAATTACAGATGTCAACTAATGTTTATTTCGTGGATAAGCTGACTGTCAGTCACTAAATAGAATATCTCCCCAAGAGTGCAGCATTTATTTCAGCCTCTGCCAGTGGAAGTGTTGGAGCAGATGTTGGCAGACTGTGACATACAGTATGTCTTTAAAACTTGTTGGGGTGTGAAATTTCATAAGGTCAAAAAATGCTGTATTTTGATCAGCAGATACAGGAGTTCTTTACTTTTATAAATTATTTTAGACAAACCAGCAGCATTTGCTAGTAAAAGAGGAACTAAGAAACTGTACTGGCTTTAGGTAGGATATGATAATATATGCAATTTAATGTTTTAAAAGCCTATGTCTAGCTCTTTAAAACAAGTGCATATCCAAAAGACCTTTAGAATAAAAATGTGTTCTTAAAATACAAAACACAAGGTATTATTTCAAATGACAACAGACTTAAAAAAGTTATCTACTGGAAGAAAGCTATAAATATATAATGAGCACCTTCATGGAGAAAAAATTATTCCCTTAACTGTTACATATATATGTAAGTTTTCTCACTTCTTAAAAAATAAAAACCCTACATTAAAAACCCACATATAGAGCTATATTTTTATCAATTAATATTCTTGTCACTAAATAATTTCACACTTTGATTTCATTTTGGATTATTGTCTTTCTTATTCTTTAAAAATATTAAAAGATAGTATCTACATAAAAGGCTCTATAGAATAGGAAAATGATTTTTATAAGATTCAAGGGCTTTTGTTTTCTTAGATTTTTATTATTGTTATTCGGTTGTGCCTTTTGCTTCAGTTTTCCTTCCTGTCTGTTCCAAATGTAGCTAAACATAAAACCAAAATCAAAATTAAGAATGGTGTCTAGTTAAAGATTTTAACTCAATGATGCAGACTTTAGCTCTTATACAAGTTTATTTTAACTTAACATAACTTTAAAAGTATTTTTCTCTACATCAACAAAAAATGACCCTTTTGTTGATTAATCAGTTGTAAGAACACTGAAGAACTGGTCATAACTAACCTAACAATAATAAACATTGTCATCATCACCACCAACTTTTGGTTCCCTTTGTGCTATGTTCAAGCAAATATATAATTTCTAAATAAGTTGAACCACAGATATTTTTTATATACCTGCAAGGAATATAATTACAAATAAAATCTCACCAAAAATAATTTCTAATATAAATCATGTTTCTCATCAAAATAGCTAACATTATGATAGGGAGTTTTTTATTAGAAATTTTCTAAATACTGTTGACAATTTACAACCAAACTGTATCTAGAAACCAACAAAGATCTTCATTTACATTTTATAAAGAAAAACTTGATGTACATATTTGGAGAATTATATCATATTCCAGTTTTAACTATAAAAAATATCAAAGGATAGTGTATTATATAAGACCATATGTCATCGCAATTCCTATGCTAAGAAACTGAAATTCTATCAAAGATGGAAATTTCTCTATTAAATACAAACCTAAACTTTTTCCTAGGTTTCGCATATATTCTAAGATATCTGACACATAGGTCATACAAGTAAGTAAATGCAAAGTGAATCAACAAATATAACTTACTTGCCACTGAAAAGTTGTTGAGGGGATAAGGTAAATCCACATCTTGAGGTTTCTCTTTATATCCTATGAATGAGCCATCTGTCTTCAAAAGGAAGTATCTTGGCCTCCAGTTTTTTATATATTCTCCTACATGAGGAAAGCATGCATGTTAATGCTAAAAAAATATGAACAGCAGCTTTTATGTGAAAAATAAATTATGGTACAATATATGTCCTACAACACTGGCCTCCAAAATTTTAGTTAGGCAATTTCCTTTTAACTTAAGTTAGCTTGCAAAAGAAAATATGTAAGTCTGCAATTAAGATTCAATTAAAAAAAAAACATTTTGTTTTAATGACTTCACACTGATAATTCATTTGCACCATTATTTCTTCAGAGACTAATTCATCTGAGTACTCATTTTGTTCAGTTTTTCATTTCAGATAGTTGTTAGAGCATATTTTCAGCAGTTTTAAAAAGCATTGGAAATCAATCACACAGTATCAAGGAATTTCAATGAAAACATCATAAGAGGGATATGAAATAAATGATTTTCTTCCACTTACCATTATGTCATTTGTCAAAAAGAAAGAAAAATAAGTCTATTTTCATTGTTAAATTGTGACCATAATTTCTTTAAACATGTTATTGTTCTGTGTAAGAAAACAAGCTTCTGGACAACGCTGTAAATAAGTCAAGAAAATGGAAGTATAAGGGCTAATAACAAAAGTCATACATACACTCACACACATAATAACTGTAAGAACACAGTGCATATAATAGTTCATAAAGGTGTATTTTACTGAATTATATATGCTATCACATAGCTGCCAAAATATAAAATTTTAGCAACCAGATGACCCATTTGCTTACCCCATAAATGACTCTTAATTTCCAGCAACAGAGGTGCTCCATGATACCACAAGAGCTGAAAGGCTACCTGGTCTCAATTTTTAGTTCTCTATTGTCTACTTCTACCTGGTTTTTCAATTACAAATGCTTAATCATTGAAAACAGTTCAATGTTCCCTAGAAATTGGATTCTTTTAAGCCTAGTAATCCAAGTTCAAACCTAGCATTTGACTGCTCCATGTCCTTATCCCAGGCTCGATATTGTAAATAGGTCAATACTGCCTTCACAAATACTTCTCTCATTTAGCCCAAACTACTGGGTCATAGCTCTTTATATCTACCCTATTGTTAATGCACTGTGGTTGCTCTCCCATTCGAACTCACCCCCTTCCATCTTAAAGCATCGTTTACCTCCAGCTGAATCAGTCTGTGCATACCACTTTGATTATGTCGCATTCTGCTCAGAGAAATTCTTACTCCTTATTGTCTTACAGAAAGTACAAGCTTCTTAGCATAAAACATAAGATGTTCCATAATCTCATTCCAACATACATTTCAGATGTGGAATCACTTCTCTGAGTCAGCATTTCTCAAATTTCTTCTCTCAGATCTCAAAAAACCCTTTATTACTGAGAAACAAATTTTTGATTGCACAGATTACATACCAAATGTTTAGTGTATGAGAAATTGAAAAGAAAATTTAAATTATCACATGCAACATAAAAACATTTTTATGAAAATAGCTGAACTTTCTTTAAAAAATTTCATGAGAAGAGCAGAACTGCTTTACAATTTTGCAAATCTCATCTCTTTAATATTTGATTTAATGAAAAATAGCCAGATTCTCATATCTACTTCTGTATTCAATGTGTTGCAGTATGTTATTTTGTTTAAAATATAAGGGGAAAATCTGACTCAAAGAGATACATAGCTGGAAAAGGTAAGAGTATTTAGATAGTTAGGGATATCTTTAATACCTCACCAGAATTTGACAAGTGGCAATTTGTACAAGGTCAGTTTTAATGAAACCACATCAAATCCATTGATCTACATGATACTTTTAATTTTGTTAAATCACACACTGGTCTTTTAGAAAACACTGGACCACCAAACTGTGCTGCTCTTCCAAATGCTGACACATCTCATAATACAATCACATTCATTATCATTACAAATCTCATCGGAAAAGCACTGGGAAGTCATATAACTCATGATGGCATATATGTTCTCCAAAATTGTAATTTTGCTTAAAAACTCAATTCTCATCATTGGCAGTAAATACTGTCAGTACTTTTCCTTTGTAATGATATACTCCAAGTACCCAACCTGCTGCCTACCTCTTGATCAATACACAATTATAATTTATTAAATGAAAGAATAAATGAAGAATACGTATACGAAAGTCTTCCCAAAAAGTTTATAAGCATTATATATATACATATATATATATATACATATATATAAAGAAGGAATGGGGATGGATGCCACTCCTTGTTATATTTTGCTGAAAAATCAGTTGAATTTATAAAGCCATGTTAAACTAACAGTTCCCATTTTAAAAGTAAAATAGTTCCTTTCTTCTAGTATCACAACAGATTTTGGGTACACCCTAAACTTTGAATATTTCCTAATAATCTTTTTTTTATAACATCCCATAACATTCTCAAGGTAAGTTCATATAATAGTGAAATGAATTGTCCTAGTTCAATGCTCATTTCCTACTTTCAAAACTGGAACTGAGAAGATGAATGTGGTCTCCAAAGAGGATGCAAACTCACGAGGTGTAAGCAAAACAAAAAAAAAACAAGCTCTATTGCCACTATTAGACTCAGTGTAGAAGAAGAGTCTTGGCTCAGAAAGAACATAAGAAGTTACGGCTTTTCACAATAACTTGGCAGGACACCATGCAAACTAATGGCAAAGTAGAATTTTTCCTGCAGTCTTGATTCTCAAGGAAATTGAATCATGTTCAACTAATAATGAAAAATGAAAAGAATACTTTCTTACTCAGTAGTTGGCAGTGAGAATTTCAGTATTTTCAGGCTATTCTAAAAATATGGCTAAAAAGTTCTAGCTCTTATGAGTCTTAAGTGCCCATCTATATGTTAAACATAGCATTTATTCCTAACTTTAGACTTGGCTGCACTGAAACCAAATTACATTGTAATTGGAAAAAAAAAAAAAAAAAAAATCAACCCATCACGACTACCACCAAGCAGCATCATTTGTATTGTATCAAGGTTTCCAAAGAGATTGTTCTATGGATACCTAAGAAAACACATTCAACATTTGTATTAACCGTCATGATAAATTTTCAGGAAAAAGCAGTCACACCTAGATAAAGTTTCCAGTATATCCTCTACTCTAGTGTCTATCTACCTTAGTGGGTGCTGCCAACTCTTTCTCATATTCCTTAGCTGCAGGCTTTATATATTTTTATATATTTATGTATTTATATATATGGTGATACCAATATAAAAAAGAAATTTTTTCCAATGACTATTCTGATACTTTGGCTTCTGTAATGAGTTGAATGATGAAATGATAGATAGATAGATAGGTAAGCTTAGATGTCAAAACATATAAATAAATTAAAGATTTTGATAAGATTCACTTAAACTGAATCATCTCAGTGAGCCCTAAATCCAATGAAAAACATTCTTATAAGAGTGAGGCAGACAGAGATTTGACACACAGAGGTGGCAATGTGAAAAAGACACAGAGACTGGAGTGATGCACCATAAGCCAAGGGATATACCTAGAGACATGAAAGCTGAAAGAGCAAGGAACAGTTTTCCTCTAAAGCCTCTGGAAGGAGTGTGCCCCTGATGACACCTTCCTTTCAAACTTCTGGCTTTCTCAGTAATCAAAGTCTTGTTTATAAAATCAAAACACAAACAGAAAAAACAAAACATCAAAGTCCTACAGTATATACATCTTAAGAACGTAAAGGGGAAAATCCACATTGTTCCAATAAATAGTAAAGAATTCTATTTGTGAAAGAAGGGCTGGAAGAGGCTGCTCACTAGAGTACAGTTTTACTTAGTTACAATGACTTCATATTCTGGACTTCTGCCAATTTTTTTTACCTTAATAATTTTTCCCCTTAATCTCTTAAAATAAACAAAAATATCTCAATGTTCTTGAATGAATGCTGACCATAGAAGACATTCTTGATTTCCACACTGTGTACAAATTATTTTATTTTGGCTCTCAGGTTTAAACTTTAATAACAACCTAAGATGGGACACAGCATATGTTTAAATTCATTATTTTAACCTAAAATATTTTCATAGAATACTCAAATGAATCATCTGTATCAGGGACGATATACATTCAACTCAGAGTTATCCAACAAAATTTATGGCGATGGATTCCTACTGTGCACTTACTTTTCTACTACATTATTTTTATTTAATAATCTTCAACCTAAATTAATCATCACATATTACAAACTTATTTAACACTTTACTGAAAATCACATTTGGACTTTTTGAAGGCTAAAGTCATCAGAAAGTGCCAAAGCAAGAGCTAGAAATATATGTCTCAGGACTAAAAATGGATTGATTGAATACTCAAATAAAATTCATATAATGTTATAAACCAGTATTACTTCAAAACAAAAATGTTCAAATGATCTTACATCTAGAGTATCTTGGGTAATTATAATTTTTTCAGGCATAAAAATGGAAAAAATCTTAAAAATGATTTACATTGATGAATATTTGATTCATTTTTAAGGACACTGTGTATTCCAGAACTTGGTCCGAACTTAAATTTCACAAGAAGTAAAAAGTTGTGCACGTGGTGAAGTATGTACAGACTGAGACCAACACAGAGATGCTCATTCACCGACTGGAAGCTTAGTCTCAACTGTCCTGAGCTATCCTAAGACTCACTTAGGTGAATTAACTGAGATGTTATTAAAACAAACAAAAACACAGTCCAACTGAAAAGAAATCTATACAATGCTAGCACTGTTTGTCACAAGTCCCATAAAACCACAATCTTTTAGAGTTAATTTAGACAAAACACTTCAGTATCATTTTAAGAATTTCTTTCCTGTGATAAAATATGAATAAATATAAGACCTTGGTTACCCACAACTGTACCACAAACTGAAATTCTGATTTCTATAACAGATATGAGTGACACAACTTAAATTACCAATAGCCACTCATACTTGCTGTAACATAGACTTCAAAAGTTAATCTCTCCCTAATGAAGGAAGTGTACATTCTCACATGTACGTCAAGAAAGAGACATTATTGTTTTGATTTATCATTATGCAATTGTAAGCTTAGCTTTACTGAGAATATTGATTTTCTTATATTTTACTTCTATGTTTATTTTTGTCTAATCTCTGAGGGAAAAACAAATAGATGATATTACAGTTAATTTACATATTAGTTTTTAAAAAACCTTAATGACTTAGAAAGAAAGCTATTAGTATTTATGCAAAGAAAGAAGTTGATCATATTGTCCCTGTGATAGCCGTATGACCATTTTTTCAGAACAAAAGAAATTGTATTTAAAATAAACGCTATGTGGTATAATAAAGGTTACAACAAAATGTTATCATTAACATAGGGTCAGTAAACTTCTCAAATTAGGCCTCAGTTCTTTTCCTACTCATTATTAAAATCCTCTAGGTACAACGGTGCAATGCGAAAGCAAGGATTCTGAAGCTACTTAGCTTGGGTTTGAATCTGATTCTTGTATTAGCTGCAGGAAGTCAGCCTTTCTAAACCTCAATTTCCTTATATAAAAAATGAGAATCATAATAATACCCACCTGAAGGCTTTTAGCTAGGACCTAATATAAAAGTACTTAGTACATCACCTGGAACACAGCAAATGCAGATTTTGTTATTAAATGGCATCATTATCATTTATGTTAATATTTATAAATATATCTCAAACCTCACATCAAATATTCTACTAATCAGTATTACACATATTAAAAAGTACTTAGATAAATGAATTGGCAACAATAATAATAAATTTATTCCATGAGCCCAAATATAAAGTCTATTTAGTGTCAGGTACAAGATACTTGAATCCTATCTAAAGAAATGAAAAGGCTATCCAATATCAAAACAAAAAATTAAATACTTCTGCTTCATTTTTAAGATAGGGAAGCTAACAGAGGGAAATTAGTCCTCCAAAGAAAAGAGCTAAAGTCTTGGATATCTCTAAATTATTTTATCAGATGATATATACATAGTAGATTACCATGAAAATACAAATATTTTAAGAATCTGTGAAGGGCTTTAAGTCAAACAATGGCAGTTTTCAGTAAAAATAAGTTTATATAACCTTAAGAAACCACTAGTCTTAAATAAAAGTCTACATGGCTCAATTTTTACCAAAAGCAAAAAGAAGTTTAGTGTCAATTTCAGTATAAATTATTTAATTTCATTGTTCATCATATATATATTCAGCTTCTTATTGAGATGTCAAATAAATTTACATGTACAAGCTACCTAAAAAAAAATACGGAAGAACTTTTTTCCACTAGTGGTTTTCATAAATATTAACACCATAAACAAATACTAAATATATAATTCATGATAGTATTCAGTCTTAAAATATCTTAAAACCAAATAAGTTACAGATGAAAGCATAATAACATAATAAAACATTTGCAATTTTGAAATTGCCTATTACATATTATATAGTAGAATATAACTCTCATATGCTAATTAGTTGTAAGTAAATGTCCTATTAATATCTCTTGGTGAGAAGAAATGTTTTTCACTGAAATTATCATCATCCTCTTTTACAGATGTTTTGAAAATAATTCTAAAGAATTTTTTATATTACCTACATTGCCATGAGATAGCATAATAATTTTTCAACTGCCTTAGGGACCATCTGAAATGTTAACTGTTTTTTTAAAAAGATACCACTTTTACATATTATGGGTGCTACCTAATTTACATTAATTAGGTATTCCAGTTTCTGTAAACCTAAGTTTTTTAATTACCATTCCCCTTTTATCAAGTTTTTTTCAAATAAATATTTTGTTTAACCTTGGGCAAATGTAAAGTATTAAATTCTATGGTGCTGTCCATTCAATATCTTTGACCAATGGTCATCCACCAATTTTGGACGTATGTGGACAGACTCTGATAACTGAGTGATGTCTATAAAACTGGTTAAAAGCACTAGAGACTCCTGCCCCGCTCACTCATTTTAAGGTACTGCTCAATGAGCATCACAGATCAGAGAATAAAGTTCTTTAAATGTTATTTAGAATAGGGAAAATGGGCACTGTAGACTAATTTATCCAGACATGCTTAGTGAATGTCAAAATATGCAGCAATGTAGTACCTGCCTTCATGGAGCTTCAAGTTAGGCAGCTGTGAGCACAGAGAACTGGTCAATGATTTGAACAATTAAAATTCAAAATGCAAACTTCTCTCACTTCTTTAGTCATTCTTAGTGGTCAAGGATGGAAATATCTTCTATACCTTGGCATTTCCAACTATCATCTTATATGGCTTGTGAAAAAGGGGCTCAATAATTTTTGTCATTTGATGCATTACTGTAGGGGAAGGGACTGGGAGGAATATCAACATATGATTCTTCGTATTTCACAAAAGAACCAGTTTGCTGCTGTGTTAATTTCAAGATGAAGCACTGTACCTATTCCTCTATGAAGCCTTGTGACAATAAAAGCAAGAGGGTGGTAATATAGTTTATTATACTACTTTCATCTACCATCTATATAACATATCTTAGCCTTTCAAGTTTTAAGATACTGTCCATGCTTGTCTTTTTGTCTCGTGGTTTTCTGCATAGTATTATTTAATGAGGTCATATTGTAAAATATTCAAATCTGAACAATTATTTCACCCAGGCTGTCTAGCTATCATGTAAGGTCACTAAGACATTTGTCTACTCCTGTACTAGTCAACGTAACCACTGCAACTAGTCAGATGGAAGGTGTTTACAATTTTGGTGATTTCATATTGTGCTTCCAAGATGTCTTAAAAGCTTTCCAGATGTACTCACATTCTTCTGCTTTACCACATATGCTCTTTCATGATTATTTTGAAAAGTATATTGCAGTCAAGAAATTTTGCCTCCACTGCATAATGCATGAACTTGTCATTTTTATATTAAATATAGTTTTCATAGCTACTTCTTAAAGAAGGCTGGGGTCCATGTTTTGCTTTGAAGTGAAGCATTGATGGGAAAAGTACCTATGCCCTGACTATCACAAGATGTTAGAATGCCAACTTTCCTAAGATCTCAGAACGGCTGATCTGTCAGTACCTTTATCTGCTTTACAATTTTCTTCTGTTATCCAGAAAATCACACAAATCCCATCTATCTTTAAGCATCCTGGTATTTATTTCATGGTATTCTGTAAATTTGTTCATCAATCCTGGTTTCCATCACTCTTAGAAATCACTACACTCTAAACCCAAAATGTGATAGCTACTAATTATTCTTTTAAACATAAGAACATCTTAATAGAGTTGTAGTATTGTTTTACTATGAATGAGAGAAAGACAGAGACAGAGACAAAGAGACAGAGACAGAGAGCGAGAACAAAGCATTCATACAAACTAGCCAAGAGAAAAATTGCATCTTGGCAATTTAATGAAGAAAAAACCATGAGATTAGTTTACATAGCAGTAGATATGTTGTGGAGAATTACTCAATCTGTACTCAGCTTCCTGCTGAGTTAAATGTGAGCTAAATTATTATTTTGCTTACATTTACGCCCTTGTAGATTGTGAAAGCAGAGTTTTCTTTTTAATCTGCTTTCTGCATTATAGCAAAGTCTCCAATTCCACACATTGCATTGAACAAAGTCACTCCTGTACTATTTTAGCAACTTGACTAGGAACACAGAATTTTAAACTATTTTTAAAAACCCATTTAAAAACATAATTTCATTAGAAATTTTACAACTTCTTTACTTTAAACATTTTCCATTTCATCACACCATATTCTCTAAATATTTAAATCAATTTAATATCCTACAGCACAAACACACTGCAGCAAATAACCTTAATATCAAATATGAAAGCAGTGAGTTCATAATTCAAACTTATGTATCTCCAACATGTACCATAGAACAGGCTGGCATTTATCCACTATTTGAATGGATAAATAAACATACCACTATACAAAAACAAGCACTAGACTCAAGTCAGATACGGTCTCAAAAACAGTAATCTTACAGTAACACGACCCTCATAGCTCCATCCATTTTTTTTTAATTAAAACACAAATGATGGATATAATATGATATGATATGATATACAAGAACAGTGTCTCTGGATTGCAGTAATCAGGAGACAACAAAGGCAGCTATCGGGATGGCTCATCAGTAGGAGTCTGCAAAAAAAAAACCTTGATTCAACTCTCCCATCTCTATATTAAATTGCTGCCCTTTAGGATAAAACTCAACAAAACAGAATAGGGTTTTATCTTAGATTCTCACCGATGGAGTCTCTCCTGTAAGTTTCCAGTTGCATGGGACCTGAAAATGGCACTGGATCAAACCATAAACTACATTATTCAGAGGATGAATTCATACCCTTTATAACTCCTCTCTTTGCTTCTTTGTTTTTTCTAGACTGGATCATAGAATGTTAGTGTTGAAAGGAAGAAGTAGTAAAAGAAAGGAAGAAAAGGGCCCTTGAATATATTGGTCAAGCACTGCTCAGGCTTTTTCCATAAGAAACCTCTTCATAGCAACACAGAGAGGCTGGTACTAGATAGAACTAGCAAGTCCTCCCTGTGCAAACAACCAAACTGAAACTCTGAGACCCTGGGAACAAGAAAAGGGTTGAGATATGAATAAAATTCTACTGAAATCAACAAAACTGTACCCTGTCACAATGTCTAAGCTTTCAAAATGAAGTCATATACTACAGTGTTTGGGAGTCCACCTCTAAAGTCCAGAGTTAAAATGTCAACACTGCCACTTTGGACATGCTGCTTAATTTCTCTGTGCCTCAGCTACCTACCTCTTCTGGAAAATGGGGACAAAAGTAATGAAGAAGAAATAAAGTAATATTTATAAAACACATAGGTCAATGACTGGCTCACAGTTAGCATTACACAAGCATTTGTTAAATAAATAAAACATCTTAAATGTTGACTTACCAAAAAAGATTTAGTGGCTGCCTAACAGACATATAACATATAATCTATATAAAAAGAGCATTTTTCAATTTTATTTTTTAAAGGAAAGGTACAGGCAGGAATGAAAGCAAGCAGAGACAGGAAGGCAGAATGAAGAGGAAGAAATATTTTATTTAGCTGCTCCTCTTAGTTGCTCACCCTGGCCCCTGGATGTGAATCCAGGTCCTTGAGATGTGTATGGACTGCACTCAGCCGGAGGAGGCAAACTTAACCATGCCACCAAGGCATTCCAAAATTGAGTGTTCAAAATAAAATGCTATTTGTTCATTTCATCTGTCCAGAGCACCACTGTCCTACATTAGTTGAGTAAAGTAGGTGCTGACTTTTTATGGATCAAATTTCAATTTCTGTGTTCACTTTATGTCCTATTTTACATAAATTACTTATCATTTATGCTCAATTAAAACATTTCATTATAATATGAATATTGCTCTCACAGAAACAGTCTCAATTTAATAGAAAATAATTCTAAGGGAAAAAAGTCTAAGCACACCCCACTGGATTTATTATTAAACATCTTAATGTAGCTTTCAAATTATCACACAAGAAAGTTATCACATTAAAAAAGGCAAAAGCAAACAACTCATTATTTTGACATCAGGCCTTTCCCACTCTTCCTTTTTTATTGCACAATTACCACTCATCTCAAATACTCAGAATTCAGAGACACATTAAACCATACATTAGTGTTAGGCATTTACAGAAGCTTAGAAATAATTGCTTATTTCAACTTCTAGTATATTTATATTTACATATAACAATTACACATCCAGTAAACTGTTCCTTATTTACATTGTATTTTAAAGACGTGATTATGCTTCAGTTTATAAAACTGAATGAAAATGTTTTCATTTCAGTGAATGCTGCTATTATTCAAAAGTGTGGATCAATTAATTTGGAATACCAGAATATGTTATCAAAGAGACAAAAAGGAAAACACATTCAAATAATCACCTTGACTTTCCTAGTTAATTTTCTTACCCTCTTTGTAAGTCAATCTAATTTGACCATTTGTAACCAGTTATCTGCTATCATTTTCTTAGAAAAGAACTGAATGTGCTTAAATGCCATCAAATTAAAGAGCATAGATGTATCTAACATTTTTTTAAGAAAAGAAAAAAAATCAATAAATAGAACCACAAATTAAATACCATTCAATTATACAAATAAATCCATTTATTCACCCCAAAGCAAGCTTAAGTATCAGATAAACAGCAAAAAAAAAAAGCTACTTTTCAATATTGAAAATGAATTTACTTACCTTGGCCCTCTGAGGGCAGTATTACCTAAAACATAGAAATTTCAGAAAACAATCTTTACCTACCATTCTAATAAAAATAAATATAAACAAACTAAAATGGAAATATTTGCTCATTATAAGTATTTCCTTATTATCTATATCTCTCTAAGTATAATTCTTTTCAAATGTTGCCAATAATTTTGAAATATTTTCTTAAAAACAAGACATCATAAAAAAAGACTTGAAGACTCAATATTATGAGTAATTCAAGACAGTGAAATAAAAATTATATAAATGATACTCACTGTTTAAATACTAAGTTATCACAATGGTCTTTGCAGGATAAATTTTTAAAATTGAAGGCCTTCAGAACATACAAGTGTTCCATTTAAGATAAAGTAATTCAAAGAGAAGCATGCCTGAATTACAGGTGATCAGGTTCTTCTTACAAGTAGTCAAGAAGCTCATTTGTTATAAACCACATATTAATAAAATTTAATGTAAGTGACAAATTGAGAATGCAAGGTCAAAGCATCCACTTACTTTTCATACTGATTCTGAAACTGTACATTTCTTTATATAGTATAAGGGCTATCAATTTACTTTCTAGAATATAATTGTAAAATGCATTGTGTATGTTATTCCTTTTCCTCAAAAAGTTCCTATTTCACACAAAGTAAGAAAAATGTTTTCTGCCATTCACCTGTCCAAGATAGTTTCAGTAGTATGCGCTTGTGGCTCAGGTGGCTGAGATGACTAGGGTGTGGGTCACCTAAAGCCCAAGAATCCAAGTTCAATACCTGGGCCTAGGGAGAAACCAAAATAAACAAATAAAAATGTTTCTCCTTCCCTTCTTCTCTTTAAAAAAAAAATATATATATATATATGTATATATATACACACACACGGTATGTATATAAACACACATGTATGATATATAAAACACTGAATACCCTATTTAACCTAGTAACATGAATATAAAAGGTGCTATCTTCTCATTAAAGTCTCAACTATAAGAAAATTAATGACTATTCAAACCTGAAATGTGCACCCCCCCCAAAAAAAAAATACCACAGTCTTAAGGGAGATAAAAATTATCACACAGAGGTAATACATAAAAGTTACTTTTACATAGTAAGATACACATTTATTAAGAACTTGTATTTATTTTTACAAAAAGTCCATGGTTCTATAACTTAAGATACAATTTTCCACTCAGGAACTATGCAACTACCTGGCATAACTTTTGAGTAATTTAGGTTTTTAAATTATGTTTTTGAAATTAAACATTTTTATTCTTTTAAATTATACTATACTATGGAGATTTTTAAGGTCCAAGGAAAAATATTTTTAAATTCCAAATCCCACTTCACTACTACAAAAAGTAAAAAGCAGTATCTTAATAGAATCCTTTGAACACAATGAAAATGCAGAGAAGGGAAAGAAGGTCATTTCATAAACTTTTTTCTATAATAAATATATATACTTAAGTTAAAATATCTCTTCAGAAAGATGCCAGGAAACAACAGCTGCTGCTCTATGTGCTTCCACTTAAAAGTATAAAATTATGAACTCTGATGCCGTGTTCCAGTCTCAAGGAAATAAGTGACTTGTCTAGCCAAAAAAATACACGAACTTCACGGTTTACGCCTTTTTGCCTTTGTATCTTAATCATCTTCTGTTCTAAAAAGTGCTACAAAGTTTACCAACATCTTTAATCAGATTTTCTTGAAACCAAAACACATTAAAAAATTTAAGCCAAAACATTTAGCAAGATGCCTTAGAATATGTCAGAGAGTGAAATAACTCTTCTGTTTTCAACATACTGGCCAATATTTTTAAAAATTACTATTCATGTAGAATTTTCTGAGACACAATTCAAAGATATCTATATACCATTAAAGCTAGAAGTTCCTAAAATTTTGTTTAATTATCCTTAAAGTACACCAAGAACAGTTTCATTCATATGTGAAAATGTACTCACTGTTAAATAGTTTCATGCTAATCTGTGCAACTAAATTTTAGAAATTTTTTTTAAAATATCACTTCCTTGGTAATATAAGTTGTTTTCAGTAAACATACCATATTTTCATTAGACGATAATATTTTATTTTTTCTATGTGAATATTGGCATCTATTACCATGCATTACTAAACATGAAAATATCCTTATAAGCAGTTAGCATTGCATTTGATAATATTCAGAATGAAGTTTTTTTTTTTTAAGTGCAACCAATTTATTCATCAACACCAAAAGAGATAGCCTTAGTCATGATATCCAGTCCTGTTAACCACCTTTAGAAACTGGATCTGGTCGCTCTACACAATTTCAAGGTCTCTTGATTTCAAAATTTTTGAATTATATTTAGTACAGACAAAATGCCTGAGAGAAACAACACATTACAAGAGCCATTACATTACGAACCTTAAAAGACTGCCTACATTTGTGTGGAAATTAACCATCCTATACTGAATGTATTGACCCTCAGAACACCAAAGCCATATCCTCTTTACTACTTGAAGAAAACACTTCTGTCTACCCCAGCACTTTCATCACTATATAAGTTTGGTCAGTTTCTTCAGCTGCAAAATTAAGAGTTCTGACAATCAAATAATGTTTTAAAACTCCATAAGGAAAGAAACCATTTTTAGTGTTGTTGGTTCACTATTATCATTGTATATATTAACTATAATGTGATGCAAAATCTTATTAATTTACAACTGTTGCCCAAATATAGCTTAAGTATTGGTCATAGCAAAGCAAACTATAGCTATGAAATAATCAGATTAAAATTGAATTAAAAGTATAAATATATTTTTAGCAAACTCATTCATGTTCAATTATTTTAGGGAAATGATTTTATAGGCTACAATATAAAATCACCTCACTAAATAATCATTCATACCACATCCCCAAATACTTAGACTGAGCAAATTTCTTTACATTCTCTTTAAACAATTAATTTCCCTCCAGATTTATGAAACAATCATAAATCATTAAATACATACAAAATTATAACTGGCTTCTAGAACTCTGTAGGACCACTTTATAAAAGAGCATTATGTAAGCCCTACAACTACAACAGTTATAAACCTTAAGACTTAGACATCACATTTAATAAGAATAAAATATTACTTAACTTACTTTTGCATGGAATCCATACATCTAAATATAGTCTCTTGAGCCCTCACAAAATCCTTTAATAGCAATTCCTGTTTCCTTCTTTTAACAGATGAAGAAACTAACAAGTAGGTTAGTTTCATAAAGTCACTCATCCAAGTTAAGTGATATTTAAATCTGGTCTTTGTAACTTCAAGACACTCTACCTTTAAGATTTCAGTCACCCTATGATATATACTTGTCTTTACTACTAAAACTTGGAAAATGGTTCTGAAGAAATGAGAGTGATATGATGAGTAAGGCATAGAATTGCAAGTCTGTTTTTATAGAAGCTTGCGTTTTGTTCAGTCACTCACTAACGTCCTAAATAATGTCAAACTACACTTTCAGTTACAATACTTCTACCTGGAAAACAACAGGTTGCTTGCTTCCAAACTCAGCAGGGATATCAGGATAGACTGTGAAACTATATATCTATGTACAAAATTCCACATATAAAAATACGCACTTACAGCCTTTTAAATAAAGGAAAAAAACCTAAATATACAAGAAAAAGGAAAGGCCCAGTGTACGCGGTTGATTCTCTATGCCAGTCAGCAAGTATGGATTAGAGTTACTGAAGAAAACATTGACAGTGAGATAAACTTTTTATTAAATACACCTGACCTCTATTTCTTTATGAAGAGTAGAAAATAACAACTTCCTGTAGTCCTTAAAGAAAAGCATTACTCTGAATACAAAAGCTGTCAGTATGTTTGTCTTTCAAGCACACTTTATGCATTTTGCTGAATAATTATGCAACAAACCCCTAAATGTTTTGGGAAAGCATGAGGCTAACAGAAGTGAAAATCCAATCAGCAAAAGGAGAGCGAGGGGGAGAGAGGAAAACAGGAAGGAACAAGAACAGTAACAAGAAAAAAGAGAGAGACAGAGGGAGGGAGGGAGAGAGGGAGGGGAAAGTAAAGTCAGAACTTCTCTGTTTTCTAGATATTTCACTCATATTGTGATTGGTTTTGAAAATTTGAGATGTTTTGAATATAAGTTACTTTGAATTTTACCTAACATCGTTGCTTCTTCTCAATCATTTAAGGTCAAAATAACAAAAGACATTTGAATAAACATATTCACTTCACATTAAATATGTGCTATCATTGCATTTAAAAACATTACAGATATATCAAATCTCTGTCAAAAACAGAGAAGGAAATATAAAACCAATTCATCACATGCCTATATTTTATAGTAGTAAAACCAAGAGAAAAGTATTAAACCAAGAAGGCCAGATTCCCATGTAACTGTTTTACAACCAGTAACATCTAAGTTCAAGGTACGATGGAATTAGTAAAATACATTGGGTGTACTCTATCTCACCCCTAGTGGCAGACTATAAAACATATAGATTCCTTTTCAAATAATAGTTTACATATTGACTAATGTTCAATTGTTAAGGATGCATCAAGAGCATGGCAATTCACCTATTTTCCTACTCAAAAGCTCCTGTTACCAGACCGAGCTCACATCTAACATCAACCAAATAGATTAGCCAGCCTCTGTATGTAATCAAAAAGTAAAAAAGTTTGTATTGCCATTTAAAGAAGTTGCTTTCTAAAACTAGACATGAATAAGAGAAGAAAGAGGAAGTATTAAGTCTCTAAACTAATTAACAAAATAAGGGGAGGGGGCATACAGGAAAACAATGATAATTAGTATGTACCCTTGCTTAACCAAATCCACACATACATTCATTCTGTATATGCACAAACATCAGCAGCATCATAAACCGTCTCAAGTTCTAGCCATTATTCAGTTCGACATCTGCACATGTTTATGCGTCTCTCCAAACAACCTCTTGAACACCCTGCTGGAGCTGTCATTTTTTTCTTCTCCCTATCTGGCAGATGGCAAGTCAACAATCGGCATCAACAGCAGCCGAATATCTCCCCCTCCATTCTACCCCCCCTAAACAGACACAATAATAACTTCTTTGTGCTTCCCTACAATGCAGCTGCTTAAACCATTTCGCTACAAGGCTGCTTTGCCTTAATAAAAAAAAAAAAAAAAAAAAATCCCTTCTGTCAAGTCTAAAAAGCAGCATAATGTTAAGCAAGCTAAAGCCACAGCACAGCTGCAAACGGGCAGACACATTGACAGCTCCTCCCTTAACAAAGCCCTGTGAATTGAAGGGGGTTCATCTGAGGCTCACACAGTAATTAGTATAAAAAAGTCCGACAGCCTCTATTATGCTAAGGGAGAAAAAAAACTGGACAGAACTGGGCTGCTGTTTTGCGTCAAGAGTTCTGCTGCAGAGTAGATAAATCATGTTGGGTTTTTTTCCTCTCTTTTTAAAGACAGTAATAAGGAGGATGAGAGAAGCTAATTTGAAAACTTGGACACAGTAATTGTACCATATGGTGAGCATTTATCCTTTCTGAAATGCACGCTAACAGTCACTTACATGCACACTGCTTTGTTTTACAGTTGTTATTCTCTCTACCATATTCATAAAATGGATTTGAATATCTGATACTCAAGAGAAGTTGTGTGTAATTAGCAACAGAACTGCCTGGGTTTAATTTATTGGCTTTGCACTGCAATCTTGTAAATGCAAAACAAAATTAAACAATGTGTCCAGTTTGTAAAATGTTTTTGTCTTTAACTCAATAAAAAAAAGAATGCATACAGGTTCATTGGAGTGTTACTAAGTTAAGATAGGGTATAGTTTGAAAATTCCAAAAGAATAAGCTATGGCTATCAGAAAGATTTTCACTGACCCATTTTAAAGATACTATATCATAAGAGAATGACCTTTCATTAACACCATCTGGTTCAATTCTGTATTTCACTGAAGCAGATGTAACTCTTCTATCAGTAAACCTAGACTTCACAATTGCCTTGCATGTGTCCAAAATTATTTTAAGAAAATCTGTCAGTCATTAAATAGCTATTAAGCATTTATAGCTATATAAATTTTTATACAGCTATATAAATTATAAGCATAAATAGCTATTAAGCTATTAAATGCCAAGCACCTTACTAGGCCCTGGAATGAGGATATAATATCAAAAAGTTTTTGTAGTCTTAAAATAAAGTCTAAACATGAACTTTATATTTTTGTTTGTATACTTTAAAATTCTATTACAATCTCCTTACTATTTGAAAAAGATTTCAATAACATTAGGACATTATTTATTAAGGCCCTGTGTGTGTGTGTGTGTGTGTGTGTGTGTGTGTGTGTGTGTGTGTGCATGTGTGTGTGTCAGTGTCTTTTCTAACCAAAAACTGTGTGGAAAATTGCAAAGACTAGTTTTCTCTAATAAGAGGAAAATCCATTTTATTTCCAGCCTTGTTACATAAAAATGTAAGGTGTTTACCCTTTATGAACTCTGAAGTAAACACTGAAAAATTCGACTAGAACTTATAACAAATGATTGAAATTTCAAGTGGAGTGAAATCAAAGGTCTGAATTTCTACAATTTACATAAATCCACATGTACAGTTCATATCAATATTTTGGGGACATGAACATATTTTAAGAAATTAACAGAAAAATCAGAGTGCCTACTCAAGCTTGAAGTGATCTGTGTCTAAAATATATATAAATATAGGTAAACAGATATAGATCGATGTTAATAATATCTCAATACATTTGAAGACTGAGATACCCATGGAGGTAGGTAATCATAATAATATTCATAAAGAACAAACAATCCTATTCAAGAAGAACCACCAACAATTCCCTGTGATAAATCTCTAGCTCTTGGCTTAGGAAAATATAAACTTTATCACACAATATTGGTATAGTAGTTTCCCCTTGTGCTGCAAGTTTTGGACCAGAGTAACAATTTATGTTCATATAAAAAAAGATTTCATTTTTGTATTCCGCTTTATTATTTACTAAACATTTTCAAATATTAAAATGGGTCTTAAAAGCTCTTTATGCTAGACTAAATTTGTTTTGACATACACACACCTTTTGCTTGGGAATTACTTAATCAGCAATAGTGTCCTGAGTCTATATACTTTCAAACTAGTTGAAGCCTTTCCAAGACTAGGTAGTGTCAAAAATACCAGAAGCACTTCCGGGCTCCATCTAACAGGTAAAGCTGTAAAAGTCATTTAATTTGTCAGAGATTTAAAACCTAAGTTTATCACAGAATAAAATTTCCTAATGTAAATAGTAGTTAATTCCTACATAAGTTCTTAGTTTAAAAAAAGCATTACCCAATAATAATTATAATATATGATATTTTTACAATATATCTTTTGTCATTCCTATTATTGTTACCCTCCCATCAACTTGCATAGTAGACAGGTCAGGTATTCTCATCAATATTCTCTCCTCCTACAGATGACACAAAATAATACAGAAATGTTTTGCTCAAGACTTTGAAAACTGAAGTACCCATTGACAGAAAATATTAAACTTACTATCACTGGATTGCCACATCTCAAAGATATTTATAGAAAAAAATCTAAGTGAAATTTCTCAATTACTGTGCCAAATTGCTCTTTAGGTAACTTTTAACATGAAGAAACAAAAAACTGATTAGGAAATCAAGATTTAGAGTTGCTATGAGACATGCCCATAGGCTCTTTCTCTTGATTCAAGTCCAGTGCAGTTCCCACTAACCTACAGGTCAGAAAGCATGTAATCTACATTATACTTGTAAGAAATTCTTGAAACTCAAAACATTTTTAACAGGATTCCTATTTTTTTAAATGAAGCCAGGATGTTGAATATACAAAATATCTGAGATCTTCTACATACATGGGAGTTAAATGTAAGGTAAAAGAAGAGAGTCACATTATTTTTATGTTGGCTGCTATACAAAGGAATAAAAAAGGGTCTTTCCTACCATTATAGAGAGCCACTGCTTCCACAACACGAATCAGGGCACAAGTGAGACGGTCACTTGGTTAAAAGGTAATTTCATCTCCACTGAAGCAACTGTGAATACCAGGTAAGAAAATCCTCATTTCTTATAGTCATTGCCATCAAAGGCAAGACATGAGACACCAGTGTTCAGTATCCAGTAAATGCACATAGTCTCTTTGTTATCCTTACATAGAAGATGAAATTTGGAAACATCAGGTTAGTCTTATGTTCATAGGTGATGAGAGCTGGAAACATTAGCCAATGCTAAGTGTATACATATTATTAACTTCATTTTCAAAACTTTTAAAATAAGCTACCTAAACCACAAACACTTAACCATTCTATTATATTTTTTTGGCTAATAAAATCCAGTTTTGAGGCACAAGAGGTTAAATGTTATCAACCAAAATACAAAGAGTAGATATTAATAAAATGAATTAATGAACATTTTCATTTTAAAGTATTCTATTTATATTCTACATGCCAAAACACAAGGTGAATTTCACTGTATTTAGGCACTGTAAAAAATGATATACTGTATTTCATATATGCATAAAACACAGTCATAATTCAATTCTTTTCATGTACCTAAGGGAAGCACTCATTTGGGAAATAATTCAAATACTGAATCTAAATCATAGCACACAAGACAGGTTTGCAACTCTTGTTCATTTAATCCTGCCAATTTTTTTAAAGGTAAACTGCAGACAGAAATGAAGGCAAGTAGGCAAGTTGTCAAGAAGAGAGAAGAGGAAGAAGCACTTTATTTTATTTAGTTGCTCATTCTGTTTGTTACCCCCAGCCCCAGGTCTTAAACATCAGGCCTGGGGATATATGTGGACTACATCCAGTGATCTCATCTGCTCAGTCACCAGGACACACTCAATCCTGCAAACGTTTTTTTCAATATCGTGTTTTGTCAAGATACTAACTAAATGTGCAGTAAGCAAAAACCAAAACACCAAAACCAAAATCAAAAATGCTTACATTTGTAAACTGCATATAATAAACCATATTTTCTTTTAAAAAAAACTATTAAGCTTAAAATCCTATCCAACTCAGAGATTTTTCTTACTTCATAATAGGCCATAATCCTCCAACTCCTAAAGACTGCTCTCCTAATTTGTTTATACTCTTTTAACTCCTGATCTTTTTCCTATCTTCCTTAATGCAACATTCCAAATTCTTTCACTATCTTCAACTACCCTCATGGAGTTCCATATTAATTTTTCCTCCAATTGGAGTCATACTCAACTTTTTCACTTTGTAACTGCAAATATCTTGATTCCAAATTCCAATTTCTAACAAGTGATACTTAAATCTGGAGTAAATCAAATTATTCATCATAACAAGTGTGGAGTTTATTAATGAGCTACTGAAAGAAAAACCATGAGATTAATGACAATGCAATGAAAATTTTATTCTGGACTCATGTCAAGTCAAAAAAACACTCATCAGCAGTGGCTCTCCTGCAAACAGCAATCCAGGAACCCAGACACCTTCCTTCCAGAGGCTTAAAGCACCTCCTAGCGCTCACGTTTGCCTTCACAGAGAAAGAGAAAGAGAACCGAACATAGGAAATGTTTCTGAGTCGTGCCTGGAAATAGCATATCTTAATGCTGCTCATATTTCAGTGGCCAGAAATTAATCTTATGGCCATGCTTACCTTGAAGACATTTTGAAAATATAGTCTAGCTGTGTCTTTGAGTGGGAGTGAGGAGGCTGCAAAGGGATTTAGTGAACAAGGAGCCAATCTCCTATATTGAGTATCTGTATATTCTAAACTCTTTTACTTTACTACCTTGGTATTATGAGGACACGTAAGAAGTGAAAACAACTAAACATCCAAAAAGGGTTAAATGGTAAAATTTTATCAGAAAGAGCGGAGGAGAGAGGGAAGGAGGGAAAGGCAGAGTCTCCACCACTAAGGAACATAAAATCCTTCTGATAACATATATATACATAAATGAAAGAGTCAAAAAGTATAATTTTCAATATATAAAAGTACTAAATCAAATATAAGCAGATGCCAAATTAAAGTTAAAAGATATTAAGTGTGACCTTCCTGTGCTCTTCCATATTAAATATTTTAAGATTGTCCTGAATAGGTTCTCAACCAGACTTGAGCTGGTTCCTGGGGTCTAAAAGATAGAAGAAAAGGACTTCGTAAATCACTATAATGCCTTAATTCAAGAGTGAACCAGATAAAGAGGTAATCTCAAATACGATTATCTCACAAAATTATAAAGTAATAAACAATAACAATTAATGCAATTTGGGCAAATCAAAATGCAATCCACTTTTCTTTTTTATTTATGTCTACCTAGTTCACACAGTCCATCTCTCAGAAAAAGAGCGTGCAAACCACTTGTTTACATGTACTGCAACACATTCCACTGGCAAGACAGGATTACCAAAGATAAATAAGAAATACCCTAATGCAATTATATTTTCTTACTATTTTATTTAAAGGAAAGGTATAGGCAGGAATGAATGTGATTAGACAGGCAGCAGGAAGTGAAAGGAGGAAGAAGCATTTTATTCATTTTATTTAGCTGTTCATACTGCTTGTCCCCCCCACCCCCGCACCACCACCACCCCCGCTCCCCCACCCCCAGCTCCAAACTCAGGCCAAGGTCAGGAATCAAGGTCCTTGGGATGTTTGTGTACTATGTGCAGCTGGAGGAAGTGAACCCAACTGCTACTCTACCAGGGCACACCCTTACTGTTTTTTATATCATAAAAGCTGTAGGAAATGTATTATATTCCAATGTAATCATGCATATTTGATAATTTAAGAAGGTATCAAAAAGTTATCAGTATTCACAGAATCAAAGAACATCAGTGCTAAAAGGAGAAAGGTATTAGTGTAGATTAGATTAGATAATGTTGTTGGCTGCTCCAGGTCAAGGTACCTCACAATAAAATATTCTACAGGTAATTTGTTTAAAGGATAGAAGAAACCTAAGTATTACAATATTTTTCAGCTTTTAATGAGATTTAAATCTCTTTGTATTACATAATCTCTGAAAGAGCCAAGCATAAAACATTCCAAATAATTTCCAAAAACCTTTCGGAAAAGAATATATTTTAATTTTATAGTCTCTAAAATTTACACAGCTTAAAAGGTCACAGCAGGTGTTACGCTATGCTCATGAAAAAAATGTTTAACATTAAGAACAATTCATACATTCTGACACATCTGCTAAAATCATGTTGCAAGTACTAGACTGTTAGCTTCTGTTTTTATTATTATTATTTTATATATGCATGTGTACTTTTTTAAAAGAAAGGAAGGAGGGGCGGGGAATGCAGGGGAGGGGAGAGAGGAAATATATTTGTTTTGGTTGTTTCCTTCACTCCAGGTCGAGAACCCTGGTCCTCGGACTTTAAGTGGTCTATGTCTATGCCCCAGTCTAAGGTTTAACACCTGAGCCACCCAGGCATACCAAGTTTTTATTATTCTATTATGAATACATTTGAACTTGTTACCATGAAAGAAAAACGCTCTATAACACGAAACTTTAGAGAAAATTATATATTAATTGAAATAGCAACAACCTAAATTTACTTTACAATATCAAGTTATAATTTCATCACAGCAACTCCTAATTTTTTACACTCCTAAAACAGAATCTATAATGCTTTTGAATTAGTTTATATGAATAGTAAGAAGAAAGCAATACAATTATCAAAATTTGTTTTACAAAATGCAGTACTCAATGACTTCATCTTTTCTAGTGACCAGATCAAATCTTTTAAATAAAGTCAGATAGTCTTATACCACATACAGTCAACAATTTGTTTCAAACTAACAGGAAAAACAAATTCCAAACTGAAGAATCTTAGATGAGAATGTCCTGCCCAATCCCCATTGGAAAAGAAAAATTCTAAATGCAAAGAAATGAAGTAAAAGTTTATGTCTAGCTAATTCAGGAAAAGAAGTATCATGACAAATGACATCTCTAATATTATATTATAATATTATATTAAACACAAATAACATAAAAACAAATATCACTTATAGATACCCTGTCTAGAAAGTAATTAATCCTTCTCAAGTAATGGATGAAATAAATCCAAGCACATTTTTTTTTCAAAATTATGGAAGTCAGTTTTTATTCAACATTTATCATTTTCATTTAAAATGTAAAATTGTTGACATGTATATGTCTTTTTTTCTCATACATGACTTTCCAAGCAGTAAAAGGACTGAAAGACAATTTTAAATATGACCAGATGTCATTATACTCAAAATAAACAAACCATAAATATTTGACCCAGCTCTTACCAGGTCCCTTATCAAGGAGCATTATTATAGAGGAGTTAAAATCTTACTCTAACAAAATAAAGTTGGCTAGCATAGGAGAGCATTTTGAAGTGCTTTCTGAATACCTCAGTCTCACACTCAAATCAGGAGCATCTGTCTACCAACTGTCAAGATAATATCTAGGCTAAGAGTTTTCCTGAATTCATTACAATTCCTGGATGGGGAGGGGGAGAAAAGGAGGGAGGGGAGGAGAAAGAAAAAAAAGCCGTACTTTCAAAGCAATTTTCTTTTATTATATGTCATAGTAGAGGTAAACAGAGAATTCACTTTGAAGTCAAGTCTACTCTCACTCAATTGCTCTTCTAACCAGACCTAAGACTACACATTAATATTCTCTAGAATCCCAGATTATTCCTTAGGTTTTATTAATACGTCTCAAGTTATATGGCTACCAATTCAAAGTTCTGATCCATACACTCAAAACCTCTCCCCTCACAATCATTTCACAAGTACATATAAGATAAAAGCACAATTCAGTCGCCAATCCATAAGGAAAATGACACAACAGAAAGACTATTTTCCCTGACTTCTTTTTAAATGACACTATAAAATTCTAGTTAAAGAAAGCTGTTTCTCCCAAGAAATTTCACTTAATATTGACCCCTATGAAATGTATTTCCTCTTGATCCAAGTCAAAAATGCAAATTTCATTTTATAGCAAACATATGTAAGTAAATTCTCAAATTATTCAGCTATGCTTTCCTGAGTCATTGCATCAATGACATGGGACCTGTGGGGCAGAAGGCAGGGCCCTTTACCTGAGGACCTCAAAGGAAATCATCTATAACCAGGAAATAACTGATACGATGAGAGGACAAAAGTCAGAACAAGTAAGGAGAGAAAGACTTCATGCAGAGAAAGGCGGTACTGTTTCTTACTGAGTACATTACTGTACTATATTCTACTTTACACAGTAACAGACTCAGGTGGTTACATGTTTTTAGTTGTATAAACTTACACGTATTAGAAAACTACTATGCGAACAAGTCAGTAATCAAGATAAAATATTGAGAACTAATAAGGAAGTTAGTTTCAAAGACATAATTTTTTTAAAATACAAAAATGAGGAAAGCTTTTCTACATTATAAACTTACTTTATATTAATTATAGCTTTCATAAACTGTAATAAATATATACTTCTAAGCTGAAATACATTTTCTTACTGATTTCCGTAACTTAAGAAAGCAAGTCCTAAATTTTAATGTAAATGAACTATCAGGGATACTTAAGGACAATATAACCATTTTTATAGGATCTCAAATCTAAAAATTCTAATTCCAGTTTCTAAAACATTACATTTTTAACAAACATTATGAGGAATTCTAACACAGATGTTCTATATATACCCTCATCCTTTCATGAAATACTAACCTAAAGGGAATATTTGGGAGAAGATACTTGAATATTAAATTCATCAAATTGTTGGTCAAGAAAGCCTTATAAGCTGTGGGGTCGGGGGGAATGATAAAAGGCAACTACTATTTTAAACTGTCTTACAAAGCTTCATTTTTATATATGGATAAGAAAAAACTAGATAAAAGAGATGAAACTTGAACTACATCTTAAAGGACTGATGAGCAAGATTTTACCAGCTGATTAGAGTGAGGACACTATTCCAGAAGGGAGGGGTACTATCTACAAAGTTTTATGGAAAACAAACTATGTACCACTCTCTGGAAAAGGTGACTAATCTAGCTGGATAACAGAGTCACAGATCTCTGTCTTTTTTCTCTCTCTGTTTCAAAGACAAGAATATAGTTCAGCAGTAACTTTGCTCAGAGTACACAGTGATTTGCAAAGGCTGAGTATAGGGACATACATAAAGCACAGAAATTAGACCCTCTGTGGCAAATAAATAAAATAAAATATTATGTGTAAGAGATTATGTATCTAAAAGCCAGTTTAGCTTTTGCATTATATAGCTCCAATACAAGTAAGTCTTTAATTCATCATGTCCAGAAACATTAGCCGAAGTGGTAATGGACTTTTAAGATCTGAGTATATTAATGAAAATATTTATGCCTCACATATGTGGGTAAGATATCACAAATGATTCAAAATGAATAAGCAACATACTTATAATTTTCTAAATAGTAGCTCAAAGTACATGGAGAAATGTGGTAAGTGTATTCACTTACTTATCAAATGATTAGTAGATTTGGAGGGCTACTGCCCTTTTTATTGGTTAGTACTCATAAAGACATGAAACAGGGCAGATATGAAGTTTAACATCTCTAACATTAATAGGTCTATTATGCCAGTAGGCTCTTTCCAAGTGGCTACTACAATGGATCTTAAGTTAGATGAACTTGGTGCTCCAACCAAGTAATAAGCTGCTCTCCACTGTTGGATAAACCAAATCTACTTCAGTTATTTATGAATGGCAGATAATAAGTGTGTGTGTGTGTGTGTGTGTGTGTGTTTAGAAGCTATTTAAGTGCATTCCAGAGGTAACATCTGCAAAAATTCCAGTCAGGTATTTTATTTTTCAATCCCTAACAAAAAGTGGGGTTAGTATAATTGACCTACTTAATAAATGTAAAGGTAATTTATACAAATAAAGTGAACTCAAGTAACGCAAATAACTAAAAACCTAGCAAAAGTTTAATATGGTCTTTTGGTAATACCTAAGCTCAGGTGTATAATAACCTAGAACAGTAATTTCTCAAAATAATGGACAACAATTTTCCTTGAAAAATTTATAGTTGCTCAACTTATCAAACAATATTCCCTTTTCAGCCCAAGAGAAAGTTCTTTATCTGTGGACAAGTATTCAGCCCCACAGTCCTAAAGAAGGTGTCAAAAAAAAAACAAGAAAAAAAAATGGACCAATTGTGTAAGATGAAAGCTTCAAAATGGGTCAGTGCTCAAATTAAAAGTTAAATTAATCTTCTTCTATGGTTCTCATAGACCTTAAAAGTCAGAGCAACCTCATGAAAAAAGCAGGCTTTTTGGTTGGGATAGGAATAGAGAGCAAAAAGGAATCTGTTTTTAACCCAAACACTGGGCATCCTTCAACAAGTCTCTCTGTACAAGTGCAAGGCAGACAAGATTCTGCCTTCCATCCTGTGAGACAGTTGCATAGGTGGCCTCGCCAAGGCTCCCTGCCTGAGCTGAGGAGAGAGAGATTAGCACCGTGGTAAAAACCTGCCTCCCCTCATGGGCCCCACTCAGTCTCAACAGATTCCTTCCACACCCCCAGGTTATGACAGAAAATGAGCAAATCACGCAAGTATAAATATTTTCAGTTAATGTGAACACATTAACATTTTAAAGGAGCCCAACCTAGGAAATACAAACTGAGGTTGAATACACAAGACAGGTCAAAATTAGAAATCAGTACCAAGCATCTCAACCTGACATGTGTTGAGGAAGGAAAAGAAAAGACAGACAACACATATTTAATCCTAGAGTTAATCTTCATAAATCAGCCAATAATATCAAAAGTTTATTACTAGAATTCTTACTCTTAACTGCAATTTATAAACTGAAATATGCAAAGTTCTCTATTCTTCTTGAACAATACCTTATGAGTCTTTAAAGCTCATGAAAACAAGCTTCACATCCTCTTAGTCTATAGAAAAGGAACCACTACCCTTATATTTTAAAATATTTCTAGTAAAGAAAATAGTAGAAAAAAAATGAAGCATCATAAACATTTTATAAACATCAACTCAAAAAATTAATAGATCTGATCCTGAGCTGAGTTTAAGGGGGAAAAACGAGAGAGAGAATTATAATACTTAAATGATAGTTACCTAAAGGGTAATGCTAACATTTTATTAAAATTGACCTAACTGGATGGCATTCAACCACATCTCTCTTAGACAAGTGAAAAATGGTCACTCCAACAGTTTAAAATTTTGTAATCCTGTGATACTGATAGTCTAACAGATATCACATATGACTTGGACACTGAAGACTGAAATTATGAGCAACTTACTATGTACATTAATAAGACGTTAACATGGTGTTACTATTCCTGAAACTCTAGTTCAAATAGTCTAAATTGTTCATTAGAATCACTTCCTGAAATACTCACCAAGATCAATGTAAAGGATGACTAGACAGTTTGCTCAAAGATTCTTTGAGTCCCTTACTGTTCTATCATAATCCTCAAAAAAATAAAACTCACAAAACCGCTCGCTCTCTCTTCCTCTCCTCTCCTCCCCTCCCCTCCTCTTCGCTCTGTCTTTCTCTCTCTCTTTCTCCATCTCACCTTGCTCTACACCCCACATATCTGTATTCCTGCATTAACCCACCTTAAACAAAATTTGATCCTCAATATATAAAGATCTCGTCTTCTTCACTCCCAAGACCCTGCCAGTCCTGGAAGTGTTCTCCCTTATTGCAGTAAATAGCAAACTCAGCTTTATTTCTTAAACACACTGTAAGGGAGATATTCAGAAAGACAGCATTTGATACTAAGCCAATTAAGAATAGTTAGGGTTATACAATCTCTTTTAGAAAAATTGTTCTGATAATATGTTGTCAGCTCCTCAAAGTTTCAAAGTATAACAAGTTGAAAAAAACACTTCAAAACACCAAAATCTTCAAGCTTTCTAAGACTAATGAGTTTAAAGTACATTTCCTTAAAATTACAAACCCATTTACAGTCTATAGGCTTAGACAGAAGCTAAAAGCCAGACTTCGCAGGAGAAGGCAGTTATAAAGGAAGAAAAATACCTGACGAGAATCCAGTTTTCCTTTAGAGAAAAGGGCACTATATTAAATCACAAGGCCCTCCAGTATTTAGTCATCAGGTAGGGTTTCAGAGCCAAAAGATTATCAAAAAGGAATGGCTGATGAGTTAGGAAAAATCTGAGTGAGAAAATGTTTCAAGAAGGACACATTGCTAATTGTGTTGACTGATGTTAAGAAATGGAGAAAGATACAAGCACAAAAAAATGTTAAAGTTATTATAAAGAGCCTTTTCAGTGGAGTGATAAGGACACAATTTGATTAGAATGGATTAAAAGGTAACTGAGGTGAGAAAGCAAAAGCAGGCAAAAGTAGCAATAAAGGCAGTAACTAGAAAGGGAAGGAAGGACTTGGTTTTTATAAAAATGAAAAATGCTAGCACAAACTCATATTCATTGTGAATGATAAAAGCAGTATGGGAGAGACTGGTAATAAAATGGGAGGGATAACGAAAATTGAATTATCTTTGAGAAAAAATGTGATGGAATCCAAATGCAAGTAAAATAAAGAGGACACTCACTGAGTTTAAACATCACAACATGTTGGAAACATAAATTGGTACAACCTTTCCAGCAAAGAAAAAAAATCAAGCCCTTTATAGATTATGAAAATAACTATATCCTTGAGTCAGTAATTTCCCTTGTACAATTCTTTAAAAAAATCTAAAAACTGTTTTACAATGAAAGAGAATTATTACATATATTACAGTAAAAAAAATGCTCATGAAATCTTTAATAATATGGGAAAATGTTTGTAGTATTAAGGAAAAAAGTAGGACACATTTCCAAATGCTGGTTTCAAATACATACAAATATGTGCACAGACAAAAGAAGGGAGCATAAAGTATTAAAAACCTATTTCTGGATAGTGAAACTATAAAATATTACATTTTCCTCATTATACATATTTTTTATTTTCCTCTAAATGGGTCCTTTTAAATACTAATTTGTTTTATCTTGCCTGTATTTTCAATATCTCCCTCTCTATTTACTCCTTCCTAAGTTTATCAAATATGTATTTATCCATTCCAAAAATATCTTTATATTATTTTTGTTTCAATATAAGCATTCATATTTAAATAACTGAGTCATTAAAAGCAATATACCGTAAGTTGAAATGAAAGCAAGAGTCAAAAATGACCTGCTCTAACTACAAACTATGTTTTTGTAGGAGTTCATTCATGTTTCCTACAATCCAAACTTTTAAGTTAACTGACATAATAAGATTACCAATGACAAGAGCACAGAGAAGAGTTGACAAGAATTTAGAGAACATGGTTTGGATACAGCAACAGGAACAGAGAGAGCAAGAAGACATACTGGACAATCTCAGTAGAGCAATAATAAGGGTGGGCCAAAGTTTCCTCTATGCACACACATAACAATACCAACATCAAATGAGGAAGCGCAGGGTCACAGACTGGGAAACTAGAAGTTGCAGATATTTAAAAGTCAATAGAGAAGTAATTTTTAGAGCTCCAAAGAAGAAACACACGAGGAGTGAAACACTGAAAGATAATTTTTTCTGGAAGTTATTTTTTATATAGCCAAATATCTTGGCTCATGGAATGATGACATTTGTAAACTAAGAATCCATGCCTCTTATTGGAGTAACATATTATAACTCAAAAAGCTCGAGGTTAGAATTCTAGCCCCTGTAGCACATCAGCTGAGCAACACTGCTCTCTCAGGATCCTCATTTTAAACTTTGGGATTAATATATCTACTTGTACAGCTAGTAAGATGTTGAAATGAAATAAAATATGCAAGAACTTACTGAAATATCTGATACATAATTATAATTTAACAAGATTTAGTCTCCTTCCCTAATATCATTGATTTATCACTTTCACAACTATTACCTCCACAATGCCATATGTATTATCTATTTACTATTCCTCTTAACCTATTTAGTACTCTTCCTTAAAAAAGGGCTTATTTTTTTCCTAAATAAATTTAATCTCATTTTAACAATATTATCTACTGAGAAACTAAACATAAAAAAAGGCACTGACCAGTCTACATCTGACAACCAAAATTTTGACCTAAACTTGTACTACTAGTCCAGGAAGCAAAGTCACAAACTCAGCAGAAACCTGTCCACAAAAGTCAGGACTTGGTAAATAACTACCACTTCCCGACTTTTTGCCCCTATTTATAATTCAAACAAACAAACAAAAAAAGCCAAATATGCTCCCAAACCAATCATGTAAGATGTCCATCCCAGCTTCCCTATGCCAACAGCCTCCAATTGTGGCACATCTAATGCCTTCCCTTTTCCCTTACATCCTATAAGCTTTCCCATTCCTCTGTTTGCCTTTGAGTATCAGTCAAATATATGTTAAGGTTGCTGACTCCTTGGCTATACAAATGCTGAATAAACTTTATGTTCTCTTTTGTGAACTCTTCTGAAAGGGCAGTTTTGATAGGCTATTCATAGTCTTCTGATACATACGCATAAATCACCCAAGTATCACCTAAAATAATCTCAAATATCACATTTTGGGAAGTGCTGCACTATATTTGGTTAGAGACGGGACTGAGAGCTACTTGTAGGATGACCCAGTCAGAGAGGCTAACACTAAAATCTCTTAGAATTAACAAGCTTCCCTTCTAATCTATATAAAGTGCCTTCTTCATTAACATTTCAAAATCAGAATTTCTGAAATCTGACATTGCCATCAGAATGTTTTATGGAGGGAGAAAAACCACACTTAGACCTCTAGAATGCTAAGTGAGGCAGTGACCATCTGTCCACAACTTTATAAAGATCAGAGATTTGAGTGTTGTAGATATGAGGAAAGGAAAATAGTTACCACAGTCTAATGGCTTTTATGAAGGTTATCTGAAATTCCTCTGACCCTCATTTGCAACTGTATTTCAAGATGCAAAATTTGAGGTTAAATTTGCCTTAAACTTGTATTTTGCTAAATTGGTCTAAAAATCCTCCTATATGGATTGAATTTAGCTATGCAATAGCTTGAATCTCTGGAATTACTAACTGTGACAAACATGTTTTTAAGAAATAACCTCAAATTCTAGTTGGTCTAGAAATGTGCAACACTTCTGCTTAGTAGTGACTTTAAAGACTTGTACAACTGACAATGGTTCATTAGCATGAACAGGAAGAGAGTTCCTGTACTATTAATACAAACCTGACTCAAGTTTAGAAAAATAAATGAATGAACAACAAGTATCCTCAACCACTATACAGTAACACATCTCTTGTTATGTGCTTTTTCAATCAGTATTGTTATGGTTCTACAATGAATCCAGTGCACCAGACTGTAGCTAATTATGTATATTCAAGTGATTAGCAATCACTTGTTGCCTCTTTCACACCACCCTCCAAACAGCAGCCTTTGAGAGGAGAATAGACTGCAAATTTATGGCGAGAACACTGTTAATCCTTTGGGGAGAACGTAAATGTAAACAGGACTACTCTGCATCAAGGTGCTTTGACAACAACAATCATCTGCATAAACACATGCTCAACAACAAACAGGTGTTCTATTTCACAACTAGCACCCATTTGATCCTTTCAAGTAAGCATTAGGCACAAACTGTTAGAAGTACTTTGAAACCAGCTGCAATTACTATAATTAGCTGCTTTCCTACACTTTGTTTCCTTTTACCTGTTCAGTACTGTGCTACACCAAGTCATACACTCTAAGAAAAATGACCATTTTAGGGCTTACACTCTTAAGGTATAGAAAGACTAGAGTCAATTTAAATTAATTTAACGGGATCCTTCTGCAAGAGTCTACTCTCAAAACTTTTGTTTTAAAACACGTATTGAGGAAAAGATGGTTTTTTCAAAAGCTTTGTCAAGGTTTATCTCAGAAGAGACCCAAATTATTGTAGTATTGATTTAAATAGGAGGAAGAAAGAAAATAGTCTAAAAGTTCACTAAGATGTAAAATGTAGTGCTATTGATTCATATGGAATACTACACAGCAGTTAAAATGCATGACCTACCAACAGCTGTAAGTGTAACTAAATAGGAAGGATGGAGCATAAAAACCTAATACTGAGTGAAGAAAAGTAAATTTCAGAATGTCAAGTAAAGGTTAACCAGCATAAAATAAACACAGTAACTAAATCGACTTAGGAAACTATAAACATAATTCTAAGATCATAATGTTCAAAAGCACTAACATGAAACCTAAAAACTACTATGCAGAACCTCTCATTAGGAAAAATGTGATAGGGCTGATATTACTAAAATACAATCTCCAACACACTGTCAAGTCCATGTGAGCAGAAACTGTCAGCCTCATTTGTTATTATATCTCCTTTAACTAGGTAGCACTTCTGGAAAACAATATTTGAGGAATAAAGAATTCATGAATGAGTGTATAGAGTAAGGGAAGAAATAAAGTTCAAACTGAAATGCTAGATTGTTTTAATGCTTGATTGTTTAAAAAATGTGAGCTCCAATAAGCAAATATATAAAGGAAAAGTAGGTCATATTATTACATTATTTAAGCAATTCATTAAAATGTTTGTAAAATATTTGAAAATTTTAACAGAATACTCATAATGAAAATAATTATAGTAGTTATTTTTACCACCAGAAAAATATTTTACTCTACTTCCTCTAATATTGTTCACCATTTTTCTTTATTAGAGACTGCTGTAGCATATCCATACCACAAATAATTTTAGCATCCGAGTAGTTCAGTCTTATAATCATCATTATTGTCATCATCGCCTCATCATCATCATCATTACTAAGTTTCCAGCTATTTCTGCTCTTTAGTTAGACTGAGTGGCAGAAGTAGATGAATGTTTGATATGATCGTACGTGTAAAAGAAAATATAAATCCAATTAAAAAAATGGTCATCCTTTAGAAGCACTGGGAAGAAGAAAATGCTAAGGACATGAAATAGTACCCTAACAAAATAAGTAGAATGTCAGAATGAATTTGAGGTTGAAAATTAAAAAGCATAAATATTATTAAAAATGTGAAATTATATCCTTTTGCTAGTGCTAAATGTGAAACATGTCCTAAATAAATATTAAGCAAAATAACGATAATTTAAGAAAGAGATATTTAGCTTGGTTATATTTAATCTAAACCCTCTGCCACAAATTTAGTTATTTTTAAAAATACAAACCTGTAAATATAAGAAAATCCAAGTACCAGAGAGAAGACTTTAAGATAAGGCTAAAAAGTCTGTGCTTTGTAGCTATATACCTGAGTCCGAGTTGTGACTTTCCAACTTATTATCAGTGTAACCTAAAGTTATCCCTCGGAACAGTCACTTCTTTCACTGTAAAAGTGAATAGTAATGACATACCCTGGGGGAGTAGTAGTTAGATCAGTCACCTCCCAAGGAGCACAGCCTACATACATTCCAAGGACCTGGGTGTGCATCCTGGTCCAGGGGTACAATCAGTGGGAATAACTAAATAATAGATAAAATGCTTCTTCCTCCTCTCTCTTCCTGCCTGCACTTTTCTTTCAAAAAAAAAAAAACTAGTTATATAATGATCACTATATTATTGTTATAGATATTAAATTGTATAATATCAAAGAGCAATCAACATAGTGGCTGCTATATTTTTGGTTTTCGCCTGATTCCAGGTTCCAAACCCCGTTACCTGGGTTTTACATGGTTCACACTCGTGCTGCCAACTAAGCCACCTGGTTATGGCCTAATACGGTAATCTGAAAGAAATTAGGAACCTCGGAAAGTATTAAAGGCTAAGATAAAAAAAATGAAAGCCTAGCTACAAAATGAAAAAGTCAAGGCATATGACAATTTAAAACAAAACAGAGAAATACAAAGATTTTGCTCAATATTCATCTACTTTAAAAAAAAAACCTCAAAATCCATGATATTTATTCAGATGGATGCTACCCCAATTTTGTTATTTTCTTTCCACCTTCTCCTATGTAACTGGCATTTTGCAAACAATTAAATAGCATATGTAAACTAGTATCTAGACACAGTGATTCTTGCTCCAGCTTTATTTCTCATCTGCCCCTTCCCTACAGGGTCCACTTTCACTTCCAGAAAGGTGCCAGAATTCATTCTGTCACATTTACCGGTTGATCTTCCAGTAACTTACTTTCCTTTAAACTCTTAACAAGTCATTCTTACTCTCCCTTTAGTTCTCAGCTTTACTTTCACAATCTCCAGAAACTTCCTTGATTCTATTATATACAAGTTGTATGAGCTTGGACAAGTCATTTTAAATTTCTTTGTACCTCAGTATACTCATCAGCAAAAGAACGATGATAATAATAGTGCCTATGTCATAAGACTGTTGTGAGAATTAAATGAGGCAATTAATATGAAGTATCTAAAATAGTGCTTGGCAAGTAGCAACTGCTTTATAAAACATAGCTATCCTTGTTATTTCCTGACCCCTAGGTCTAGAGGTTGAGTCTGTACTACTTATTATAGCATATATAAAAAAGCACGGATTCCATTACATTTTTCCAAGGAAAATGAAAAGTAGAAACATAAATATAAAAATAATTAAAGAAGTAAAAGTAAAATGAAAAATGGACACAAAAGACAAGGATGAAGAAAGTGAAAGAGACAAGGGAAAGAGTAGGTTTCCATAAAACATTAGTAAGATAAAACTGAAGTCCTACTTTAATGATTTCAATACTTCCCTCTTGAGCCTATAAAGATTCGAAATCAGGTAAGACAATAATTCAAGTTGGCTGGGGAAAGTTACTGATTGTCTACAATGAGAACAGTATTTTGCTACAAATCACATAAAATGGTATTAAGGATCAAAAAGACTCCTCATCCTAATCTGAGAATAAAAATCACATAAAAAAGTGATCTAGGCTAAAATAGAACATCTTATAATTTATAAAAGGATTTCGAAACTATGAAGTACTATACTTTCTCTCTACAAATTAGCCATTCATTTAAAAATAATATAGAGTAGCATTACGATCAAAGATTAAGATAAACTAATATACTCAAATTGCACCAACTACATCTATAGTCCAAAGAAGTTAAACAGAAGAAAGCAACAATGAATAGACTCTTCACCAAAAAAAAGAAATGTTTGTTTTTGCAGGTTAGCGCCATTTTTTTCACATTTGCATCCTAATAGTTCTACTTGGTCTCCCCATTATGCAACAGTTCTTTACAATACAGCCAGCTACCCTGACAACTGGGTTCCTCTGCCAGAGTGGCTTTGTCTAAATCCTAAAGCTGCGCTTGGCTTTGCACTGAGCCCAGTGGCTGCCTGTGATCTGAATGCCAATGAAGAGTACAGACCCTGCTGTCTAACAAGCCAGAGACTAAAAGGTCTCTTTGGGGTCAACAAACTGTCTCAGCTACTTTCATAAGCTTAAGAGACTGGAAAATGAAGCTAGAAAAGCATCCTATTTCTTAGTAGTACAATAGGAAAAATATTAAATGTTTAACATTCATCAGATACTTGAGGGCTTCAACTTTAAATTAGAGAAGGGTCCAGTAAACCTTCAATATGTAAATAGAGTGCTTGTTCTTTTAAAAAGGAATAAAATCAAAATTTCTAAAATGGGTAAATTTCAATTTTAGTATCAGATATGGGATATTTAGAAAATTTATATACTCAAAACTATATAAAAACCTTGTATCCTACTTCCCACTTGGTTAATTAATTGATGGAAGGATGAACAACAAGGATAAAAAGATGGTAACTAATCCATTACACTGGAAACTTTAGAGTTCACTACAATCTAAAAAAAAAAACAAATAATGAACTCTAAATTGTGTAACTCTAAAGAACCAATTCCTACTAAACAGCAAACAGTAAAGATGATTTTCAAAACTTTAAAATGCATAAAATTCCAGTAGAAGCAAAAAAGTTAAAGTACATAATTTTTGTTCAACTGTAAAAAGAAAAAATGTGCATTGATTTTAAATTTGCTCTTTAGCACATACTATTCATTTCCTTATATTTTTTTGCTTAGAGATTCTCTTGTTTTTCCTTATAACTAATTAATCACTTCATCTAGTCAATCAAATGCCAAACCTTTCCTGTTTTACCCTATGGATAGCGCACAAGTTTATCCATTTTTCCTTGATGCCACAACCCTAACGCAAGTCGCTGTGAAGTCTCACCGGGGTTCCTCCAAGAGGTTCCTAACAGCTCTTGGACAAACAGTTCAACAGATACATAACACAAGTAATTTTTAATTTTCTAAAAGCCACATTTAAAAATGTAAAAGAAACAGGTAAAATTACTTTAATATATTTTGTTTAAACAAATATATTCAAGATATTTCAATAAGTAATTATTAAAGAAAATTAATGAGACACACATTTTTTCCAAAGCATGAATCTAGTGTGCATTTTATACCAGTATGATCTAAAAAACTGTATCAATTCAGAAATAACATTTTCAATAGCATAAGTGAAATGTATTCCTACCAAAATAATAAAGTTAAATAGAAAGCATTTTGCTCAAGTTCTTTAGTTAAAATGAAATGAAACTTAAAATCTTATTCCACAGTCATACTAGCCACACTGCAAGTGCTCAACAGACACATGAGGCTCCTGGTCACAGCACAGCAGTAGGCCTTCAAATCTTCTCTTCTAATCCAGACAGAATATACTCAAAACTGCAAACTACTGGCATCATCCTAAGGATAACGTCCTTTGATTACTTCTTAGTGACCTAACAAAACTCAACTCCTACAGAGGTTCTGCCACATTGGATTCCGCTTTCTTTTCCAGCTTCATCTTTCTCCACTTTCCTTTACACTCTGCTCCAGCCAAACAACGCTTCTGGCACGTCCTGGTAACTCAGGTGCTAAGTCAGGAGCTGAGATGAAAACCATGTAAAGGACCAAGGACCCAGGTTCAAGACCTGGGGTCAGGGAAAATAACAAAAAAAAATAACTGAAGTGCTTCCTTCTTCTTTCCTTCCCTCCAGAAGGTTTCCTCCACCTCTCCCTTCTTTCTTCTTAAAAAAATAAAAAAAAAAAAACAACAAAAAGAAACAACAACAAATAAAACAATGCTTCTCTCAGGAAACATGTAGAGTTCTGCCATTTTGGCCTGTGATTTTAGTTATACTAAACACTTTTCTTCTCCCCAACTTGTTGATTGACTACCTCCATGTCATCACTCAGATTTCAACTTAGAAATTACTTTCTCCTCTCAACTTCCTTCCTGTTACATGACACAGGCTCTTGTGAGGACAAGAATTTGTTGCTCTTATTCACTGTTGTATTCCTAGCATTTATCAAAATGCCTGACACTTTGCATGCACTCACTAAATATTAATCAATCAACAGAATAGTCTGAGGTATGTTAGGTGAGAGGAAGGCATGCCCTCATGTTAATACAAGTGACAAAATAAGACCCTCCTGTGAGCTCGTTATATGATTTTACTATCACTAGCCAGAAAGACTGACCATGAGAAACTCTGCCAAAATTAATACTGAAACACCAAGTCTTTCAAAATTGGAATATTCAATACCAAGGAACACTTGGTGCCTAGCAGATCCGTGTGTCTAGGTTGTATGCCTGAAGATAAGAGGAAAATAAGACTCCCAACTTCTTACAAGGGAAGTTCATTAGTGTAATTCCTGGCTTTTTTCCCTCCATTTACTCACTCTACTTTTGGAGATAGTGTAATTTTATCTAGTGCATAATTTTGAGGGAAAAACCCTTTAGATGCAAAAATTAAGCCCTTTTTCTTCCTTTTGAAGTGAGTGCTGCAGAAAATGCAAGTTTGCTTTTACTCCAATATGCAAGAGATCAAAAAACTACAAAAGGTCTGTGACCTATTCTCTGAAATAAAGTTTTATTGGAACACAGCTACAACCATTAGTTTACATAGTATCTCTGCCTGCTTTCTTGCACTACACAGAGTTGAGTAGATATAGTGTGACAGGAACCACATAACCTACAAAGATATTTGCTACCTGGCCCTTTACAGAAAAAGACCCATGGTCTATGGCACAGTCTTATTTTTGCAAAATATCAGCTAGGCTTTAGATATTATTGGTTCTTAATTCTTGAATGTTTTTCTCTCTCCAAATTTACACAAAAAGTGACACTAATCACCTATTTCCAGCAATACTAGTAAAAATTATTTCAATAATTTATCAAGCATTTTTTTCTCATACTGATAATTAAGCAAAGCTTCTAGTCATAAGTGACAATTTTATCATACATGTGAAATATACATGCAAGAATATTAATCTTACCAATAACAAATGAGTGGTTAAACAAAGAAAATCAAAAGATTTTCCTTTTATAAGTTTATATAGCCAAGTCTAACAATATTGCATAAACGAGGTCAATGAGAGTACTGTATATTTTTATCAAATACTTTTTATTCATTTCAATTTATTAGCCAATTTGCCCTATTTAGGATAAATTCTCTGGTATTAACAACCTCATACTTCCAGAGTTGTTTAGGTAATTCATAGAAGATCAGCAGTCACATGATGGTTTATGAAGTAACTTCTACCTCAGTACTAACTCAGGTTTATTTTTGTTTGCCAGAAAGATTTTCTAGAACAAAATCAAGAACAAGAAATAAGAACTTTTCAAATCAATCACTTTTTTTGAAACATATTTAAAATGATGAAGATGAAAGGACTTAATTTTTCTAATAAACTATTTTTCATCTCAATTAGGCTGGAAGTTCTTTGTCACAATATTCAGCAAATACTTGTAGACTACAATACTGTTTTTCAGAACCTTTTAATATATTCTGTGACATAATCCTCCTGTGAAAACAGTTTTAATTTTAAGTTGAAAAATTTTTTTAATGAAAAAAAAAAAAAAACTAAAGCAGACAATCAGTTAAAATCACATAAAAATGATAGGAGAGTCCATGCAAATGATAAACATGTCTCTTTGGTAGTCAGAAATCTTAAATATTCATTTTTAAATTTCCTATTTATTTGATAGTACAACCTTTTTGGTCATTTTGATTTTCCCATAAGAAACCTCTTTCTCCTCATAAACATATTCACTAATCTCTAGTATTTAAGAAAGATACCACTTTGCTCACCATAATCATGAACATGAAAAGATTTCAATGACTTCAGGATATCATTTTTAAAAAAATGTTTACAATGACTTCAGGATATCATTTAAAAAAATGTTTAGACTATTAACTAAAATGAAACTGTACTAGATTATTACTTAACACTGACCATGACAAGACAAGTGCTGCCCATGACCAAGAGAAGAGATCATGGAAGGAGTAATGGCTTCAGCCCAGAAGTGACACATAATATTTTTAATTAGTCCATTGGCCAGAAATAGTCATTTGGATCAACATAACTGCACGGAAAACTGGAAAATGTAGGAGGAACACGTGAAAAAGTGGGCCTCAATCTCTGAAACATAAGTCAAAAATATTTGAGGAAACCCCAAACTCTGCATTAAAAGATAAGGTTGCAACTGACCACTAAGCCAATGATTAGTTAAGATACAGCAACTTTAAATTCCACTCTCTACCAAGTCTGGTATTTTTATCCTAGTGAGGAAAAAAATATGTACTACTATTCAAACTACTTCATTTTGATAGCTTTTTTCAAATAGATGAATAATGAATCTTCTGAATACTTAAAAATAAGCATATGAAATTAATTTTATCATTTGAAATACAGAGTAGTTTCACTAAGTTAGGAAAAACTTTCAAAGGATCTACAATTTAAGAAATAAAGAGACAAAGCAAGTGATTATGGCAAATGTTTTAGATATCTAATTTACAATGTCCTTCCTTAACATAAGGAAACTTAATTTTATAATGAGGTGTCATAAAATTATTTTAATACTCCAAATAAACAGCAAACATAAAAAGTGCTCAAGGTCAATAGTCATCAGGGACATGCAAATTAAAACCACCTCAATGCCATATCTATACACACCCAACATAATGACTAAAATGAAAAAGAGACAATCTCAAGTGTTGGTGAAGATAAAGAACTCTCATAAACTGCTGGTGGGAATATAAGGAACCAATACATGAGGAAAAGTATCAAACAGTAACAACAAAAACTAAATACATGCATATATTATAATACAGCAATGCCACATCTAGACATACAACTATCAGGTGTGTAGGTAGCACACCAAAAGACATACAGCCAAAAAATAAAAATAAAAATAAATCAATAGCAGAAAAGAAAGTGTGCTAAGCCATACTATGGAAACATTACAAAGCAACGGGCGTGAATGGAAATTACACATAACAACATGAAGACTTCAGAAAAATAATGTTTAAAGAAACCATATTCATATTCATAGAAGTTCATATTCAAGTATAGGCAAAACAAATCTATGATGTAAAAGTCATCTTATTAGCATAGTGGAGGAAAATGACTGGGGAGTGCGGGTAGGCAGCAAATGCTTAGAACATACCAGTAATGTCCTGGGTTTTGTTTTTGTTTTTGTTTGTTTGTTTTTAATTTAATGAGGTCAATTACTTGGTGTGCTCGCTTTGAAAAAATTCACAGAGGAATAGACTTATAACTCTTTCACTTTTCTATATGTATCATATATTTTGAGAAATGTTTTACTACAAAATATATATTTCACTGGTAACAGAAATAGATCTCTTGACATTTGCACCACAATCTCATTCCAATATTCCTTACTATGTTCAATGACATTCTTGAAGTAGCTATTCTCATCACCATGTGGAAATCTCATCTGTGGTAAGTATACCTAAGATATTCTTAAAATTTCTCAAAAAGAGTACTTTGCCAACTAATGGCAGAAGTTTTAAAGTTTCTTATAATCATCTTATTGAAGATCTTCAGGTCTAAAATAAAAGTACAGGGCATATCTGCTCTTATAAGAAAATGAAATATGACATCAAATATATTAATTTTAACATATCTCACCATGTTAAAACATACAAGAATTTTAGAGATGATTTAGGTCAATCAAATCCTCTTATTTTAAAAAGAAACAGGTAAAATAATTTGCCCAAATTAACAAAAATAGGTGGTATTAGCACTCAACTCTCCAGTATGAGAGTTTTATTACTAGAGATGACGCTTCTACTCATTTAACAACTGGTACTTGGAATGAAGGTTTTGTTATGTTGTAGAATTTCCAATAGGATGCCTTTGAAATTGTATTTAGCAACTACATAAAATGACTACCTGCAGTACCAGAAGCACTCACCTTGAAAATAGCTTTAAAAAACAAAGCATTAGATTATTGTGATCATTTTATAATACGTACAAATACTTAATCATTATATTTTACACCTGAATCTAATAGTGTACGTCAAATATCTCATTTAAAAATGCATTAGATAGACGCAAAAAAATCTTTTAGCAAAACCTGCTTTAACTCTACAACATAACTAACACAAAGAATTCTTTCCCATTAGGCCTTATTTCAAATTCAAATATAGGTAGTACTTTATATTCAAATAGTTTCTCTGAATATCTATACTATGATAAATGTTTTAGTTTAATATCCATCTTTAACTTATCAATCCATAGCCTATTTAAGTATTCAATTAGAAGGCATTCCATGTTTATATTTTAATTAGCATTTACATTTAATGATTTATCAAAAGTAACCAGTTTTCCTCTAAATAATACCAATACCAGTTATATTTGATAAACTTAACACAAAAAAAAAACCTTAGAGACAATTGTTAATCTGTGACACTGAATTAATAAATAATTAACTGTCACTTGCTTGCCTTATTTGTACTCCAATTTTTTCCCACAGTGAGAGAAGAAGCAGCTTAATAACTAGCCCACTGTCAGAACCACAGGCGAAATTCAGATTCCTGGTCTGTCTCAAACTAATACTCTACAGAGATGAGTCCCATAACCTCTGAATATTTACTGCTGCTGATATGTTTACTTTTTTTTAAGAAATGAGTTTATAAAATGTAGTTAATCATGAGAGGGAAAAAAGAGGGAAAGGAAGGGGGGAGAGAGAAGGAGGGGAGAGACGAAAGGAGAGAGAGAGAGAGAGAGAGAAGGAGAGGGAGGGGAAGACAGAGAGAGAGTTATTGAGACCTTTACTTTGAGAATCTTCCAGTAAACTTTATGAATATGCTTAGAATGAAAAATAAGTCAGAGGAACAGAAGACGAAGAAGTCATCAGATATATTCAGCCTTGCTTTTACCTCTGGAGAATTCATCTGTCTTAAAGAACCTGAACGTGGTTGGCAGTTGGCGGGTAGGGAGGATACAAGGGAGAGTGGCGGGTAAGCACCAGTACAGGAAAGAACAACTGCAAGCTGCCATGCTGAGCTAAAAAACAATCATCAAAAGGGGCCTTGGGAGCTCACCAGCTGCAAAGTTTTTGTTTTAGGTGGTGATTCCATTGGGAGGATGGGAGCCCCTAAATAATGATGTCAAAAGAGTTTTTCCATGCCTAGGAAGCTATTTCAAGCAAACAAAAAATCTACATTGGTTCCTAATGGAGGTTAAGGCTTTTGGAGATTAGAGATAGTGTAGATAGCCACTATCTAAATGAAGTGTTCCTCCCACAACAAAGGAACAAATTCCTAAAAAGGAATACATAACATTTTCACTGTAAATCCTCCAAAGAAATGAACACTCCATGTATTAATAGAAAGTCAGAAGTTTCATTTTGAAAATTCTATTGGAAGGCAAATTTAAAAATTAAAAAAAATACATTAAGAATAATTTCCAAAGAAATTTCATTCATGGAGCATTTCTGCATCATATTTTAATACTTTTTACCATGGAGGCTGTAATTCATGATCACTCCAACATAATTTTGAGAAAGCAGAAGTATGATGCCACTGGTGGGAAGCCTATACTGACCTCCTCTCTTATCTCAGCATTCTACCCAGAACAATTCAGTAAGTACGACATATTCATGCTCACTTGTTCAAAAAGAAAAATGACTTTTTTTACTCAAGTCATGAAGAAATTAAAAAGGTATCTTCAATTAATAGACCAAAATATTATGTAACAACATCTGGTCTTAAAAATCAATTTAAAAGTAATTTTTTCCTCAATCAAAGGAAAGACATATACAATTCTCAAAATGAACTGCAATAGCATCTTTTGCCTGTTTCTGGCTATTCCAGAGATGTATTTGTTTCCTTCTTTGTAGTTTACTAAGCCTATGCCATAGACTCGATTCCTACCCACCTGATGCAAAGGGATTTCCTGATTAATATTTGTTTTCAACCTACATTTAAAATGATGTTAGCAAATAGGTAACTTTCCAAATTAAAGTGTTAGTATTACATTAGAAAGCACAACAGAAAAATACCTTAAACTTTGTCCATAAACACAAAAACCCAAAGGTATAAATTTAAGACAATTTACTAAAAACACAGTATAGGATTTTTGGAACTATAATACATAAATCATTAAAAGTGATTTCAAATCATAATGGGTCACAAGCTAACAGTTACTGATGAAATGAGATATGTAGAAAGTACTGTGATATATGGTTAGGCATAAGCACATTCCAAAGATGTGACAAAACCCTTTAACTACAGTAATGATCCTCGAATTGCTTTATGCTGGGATACAATAGATGCGGAAATCTACCCTTAGTCAAATGAAGAAAAAATTCACACAAATATAAACATATGAACAAAAACAGACCCTATAAAATGTTTTTAAGTAAGTCAACAGTTTATCTGGTTTTTGCACGTTTCAATAATTACATTACATAGCTGTCAAAAATTATTCAGAGGTTTTAAAAAAACCAAGTAAAACATTGTTGGTAGGCAGGACATCTCACAAGCTTTCTAAACATGACTCCTTTATTTTAACATGACAGTGAGGAAGTAAAACTATAGTTGATCCCACCTGATTGAGCTAGAAAACAAAACAAGATTAAGAAGAACTGGACAGACACTGTTCTTCATTACAATTAAGAAAAGAAAGGTCACATAAAGAAAATTTCATATTCATAGCTATGTGTAGACATGGGTAATCTTGAACACTTAGAAATAGCTTCAGTAGTGCTTACAAAAATGTATTCACCCCGATAAAACGAAAACCAATCTAGCAGACAAAAAACTAAAACAGTATTAATGAAAGAAAACAACTTCACAAACTTCAGTGCAGAATTTTAAAAATGTCAAAGTTCACTGAAGAAATACTGTAGCAGTATGATTAACAGAATAAAAATCAGCAATGCAAAGCAGTGTTGAACTTCAGGGTTTGCTTTGTTCTAAAGGAAGCATTCTCTCAAGATGTAATTGTATGAATAATATACTTGGATAATCAAGATACAATCTGCATAGACTCATAAAGATTGCCTGTTTACAAATGTCTCACTTTCAAAGGCCTGTAAGAGCATTTGTCACGGCTAATCTTGCCATACGAGTCAGAGTGACATCTAGTGGCAACTCCATTGAACAGTCCGTATTGAGTACCACATCTCTTCTTCCTACAAATAGTAGGCACATATGAACAAACTACTCAATCTTTAACATTTTAAGATAATAATCAATTTCTTCACGTCTACTGAATATCTGCCTTCTTTTCCTTACCAACTCTAGTCTAGAAAACATGAAGCGAACCAAATATAATCTCAACCTCCTAACTCCATTTGAAATAGTCTTGATTTGGAATACCCTTTTTCCCTATTTTGAAGGAGGACAAACACCACCTCCTTTTCAAGGACTAGTCCCTGTTCCTGTGCCCATTTTTATTGCTATTATTTCTAACATTTGATTATATCAATTACATCACTCTAGAATCTTCAGAATTTCCCTTTGCATTTTATTGTTTTTACCTATTTTCATTGTAATTACTCACCACATTAAAGTAACTTCCTATGTATCCCAACGCATTTTGATGCCTTCCCTACAACCTATGAATGTGCACACCTCTACCCAAACAGCATTTTTCTTTAATCTGCTGTGACCTATTTTCTTTCCTTTTCTCAAACATTAATTCAAAAGAATGATATACAATGACATTTTCCTTTCTTAGCAAGCCAATCACGCTTTACCTCATAATTTGCTGTTTATCCTCACTACTCAATTGAAATTGATCTCTAGGTCACTAATGAGGTCATCAGTGGTGTCTTTTCAGGTCTCATTCTCCTTAAATCTTTACATGATGTTGTGATAACTACTCTCACTTGGCTTCTATGGTATTCCTATCTCCCTTATAACTTTTTCCCTGCCCACTTTTCCTCCTCACACTGTCTAAATTCAGTATGGATATATATGTGCATATATATGTGTATATATATATGTGTGTGTGCATATATACATATATATCTTCTATCATTCCATGAAGTGGTTTAGTTAACAAGGAGAAATTAATTTGCCTATGAACTTAGTCCAGATTTACATTCTGCTAAGCTAAACTGTCCTCCTTTCAGAATACTGCTTTAAAAATAATGCGTTTAAATTATCATTATTTCCAAAAATATATCATTGTTTCTAATAAACCAAATTTTAAACTATATTAATATATTAATAAATTATATTAATATTTTATGTCATCTTTAGATGTACACTAAGGCCTGTTTAATTTCATCCTATGTTTACCAGCAACTACAATATTCACATTCCACATTTTTTCTCATTTTCTACTTCTCCTCTCTCTCATTTTATATATATATATATATATATATATATGTATACAAAGATGAAGATAGCTATTTCTCTCTCTCTCTCTCTCTCTCTCTCTCTCTCTCTCTCACACACACACACACACACACACACACACACACTCTCTCTCTCTCTCTCTCTCTCTCTTTGTAAGGACAGCATGCTCAATGCTCTAGTTGTGAAATTTCTCTAAAATGCTCCAAATATACACTACTCTTTATACACTAGATTCTTAGTAAACACTTGTTGGTTAAGGCTGTTTAGAAGTTAACTAGTCAAGTCACTAAAAAGAAATAACACCATATCTTAAATAAAAGAAAACTTCCTTTTGTTTTAGTTGCTGGCACTAATACTATTACATTATAAACACATATTAATATAGAATCATAAAGAACACATTCTAAGTAACTATGAAACTTCTGTAATATGAAGACATTTGCCACAACTCAAGTTTTAGTGTGTACGAAGACTCATTCACATTTCAAATATGAAAGACTGTTCAAAGTTTATTCAAAGCAATTATAAATGAAGTGGACACCCCTGCCAAATGCTTGGATTTTGATTTAAGTATTAAGAAAGCACAAATGAGCAATACTCTAAGAAATGCAACTGTATCTAAATTTTACCTATGATACTTCTCATTTCTTTTTTGGAGGAAAGAGTGCTATAAAATGATAAATTCCTTGTGTTTTGTTCTTTTCTTTTCTCCTTAATCTAGTGAAGTATTAGAATATTCTGCTATGAGGCCCTAAACAGCCTGGCAAATCTATGCACTGTTGAAAGGAGATGGGTGCTTTGATTCGGGAAGAGCATGACTCCAATTCATAACTCAGAAATGCAAAATGGAGAAGGTAGGTACATTTACTACTGAATGAAGTTTTATTTAGAGTAATAAGCCTGAGACAAGCATGAAAGACATGGAAGAACTGTAACAGTACTCAGCCCATAATAAAAACTCTGTGTTTACCCACAGAAAACAGGATCTAGATAGGTATTCAAGGTCAAGTTCCTAGGTATCAAGGAGATTTTAGGTTGACAGGCCTCCAGAAACTTCAGTTCTGGGGCCTACAACTGCCTAAGACTACTTTGATTTGCTAATCTTATATTTTGATACTCTACCCAACTGACTCCAGGAAAACGTATGGATAACTATCTACAGAAAGCAAGTGGTTAACATTGCCAGTTGCTGAGTCAAGGCAGAGATGGTGCTCGTTTAGAGGCTTCGGTGTCACTTTTTAACATATTGGAAATTTCTTTCCTTTGGGATAAAACCAAAAATTGTTGGATAAGAGAACATTTCAACCTAGAAAAGAAATCTACTCAGTAACAGAAAGTACAAAAATGTTATACTTATCCAATATCATGCATGATGTACATGAAAGGTGTATCTAGTAAAGTGATGTGGCACAACATAATAAATAGTACTGAAATGTTGAATCATAGTGACCATGAGCTATGCTTTCCAAACAGCTTTGATTCTGAAATGAACATTCTTTGTATTTGATGATAACTAATTCAGCCGTTTTTGTGGTTGATGCTATAAATGTTACGGAAATTATGTACTGACCATGTTCATTACCTAAATTTCACATAATAATGGGTTTGTTAAATTAATTTTTCCCTAAAATAGATAAAACAATTATTCCTTATTAAGTGAGATTAATCATTTGCCAAATTCAATTTTCTAAAAACCTCATTTCAATTACATACAAGTCTCAGATTTGGTGTTTTCAACCTTTTATTTTTCAAACTTCAAATAGATTTTAAAATTTTATATCACAGATGTACTTTGCAGATAGTCCCTTGATTTAAAAGTGCTCTGTACTCTTCAAGTTCACTAATAGCTGTTGGGTACTCTGAATGTTTTGTTCCAACAACGCTATAAAGAGTTATTACATTTGAGGATGTCAATCCAAAGGTCTGTTTTAACTCAGTTCAACAGAACAAATAGGCACCAGCTACATCAGCCTTAAGTCTAGGACTTTACAATGGAAGATGGGGGGAAAGACGTTAAAGGTTTCAATCCTTATTGCAGGAACAGAATTGACACAAGTATCTGAAATGGTCAAGCAAGCCTTTAGCGTAATTCCTCTCTCCTTTCCCAATACATACTTTTCTGCCATATCCTATTGCTAGTTCTACAAGTTCAAGGTCTTCATTGCTTCTCTAGCATCATACCATCTTGATCTGCCTTAACTTCCCCAAATGCCCCATATTTCAATATTTATAATCTTCCCTTTCAATATTTGGTTTCAGTACATGAGAATGCAAACCAATTCAAAGGAATAAGTGAAAAGACATGCCCAAACCCTTTAAAAAGTTTTTAAAATTTTAAATAACCCAGTAACTTAAATTCATCATTTATGGAGTCTTTGGGAGCATAAAAATTAAAATAACTTTTAAAGAAGAAAACCCAAAAATACAAAGTTATATTCATAGAAGAATAATCCTAGAAAACAGTTTTTTTATGATATACAAATATTTGTCATAATTTAGGAAAGAATTTTTCTTTCAGTACATAGTTACATAGTAGTATTCTTTTCTAGTCCAATGTTGATACTATCAACATCGGCGCAGAAATTAATGGTTTCTTTCAGAAGATACAACCATTTCATCATGTTACATTCCTCATCAGACTCTGCAGTGGTTCTCTATTGTTGGTTACATCAAGTCAAGATGAATAAATAATAATTACTATCTCTTGTACAAATAATGTGACATAGTTTACACTTAGCTGATGTATTACCATGAATTATTCTATACGTGATTAATACACTGTTCTTTTTACCTGAGTAGATTATGAAGATATTTCATAGATTATGTAGTATTTGTCTCATTTCTGGCTACTATTTCAGCTAATTAATGGTGCATTCTTTCACTTCTAAAAGGACCCTAATCTGAAAATATATTACATGGTCAACCTAGCCTTAAAGAAAAAGACCACATCTTTCTTTTCTCACATCAAGTACCTAATATTTACTCAATAAAAACTGTTATCTGTTTGAACTACAAATTCAGTATAGTTATTTTCTTGATTATGCTTTCATACTCTTTATACTTTTAATAAGCACTTGTCATAGTTGGTAATGATATACATACATATATATTGAGTGTATATATATATACACTTATGCACACACATATATTCATGTGTATATATGTATATATATACACATTACACATTTGAAAGATTAGCTACTTAACATCTGTATCTGCACTTGACTTTAAGTTCTGTGAGCAGGAGTACTGAACCAGGAATGGCAGTTTTGAAGGTATTTGGAAACAATTTTGGTTATCGCAACTAGTGGGAGAGGTAGGGGAACAGAGGGAGCTGCTAGTATTTAGCGAGGAAGCTAGAAAGCTACTAACCACCTTAGAAGACACAAGCCAGACTCCTACAGCACAGAAGTATCTGATCCAAAAGTGCTAGAGTTGAGAAACCCTCTTCTATGAGGGCAAGAACTTTATTTTGATTCACAGTGGTCCCAGAAGTGATTGATATGTATAGTCAATACATATTTGCCAAAGTAATGAATAAATGACCCACTCAAGTTCTTTACAAACTTTCCTCATACTGACTCCTTCTTGCACCTTGTCAATCTTTTGTCACATTTGCAAGTACACATCAAAGCCTGAAAGTCAAGGGTTAAAGGGCAAGCAAATCTTTGAAGTGTCTCAATTACTAATATTTTGATAGATTAGCTGGTAAAGAAAAAAAAAAAAAGGAAAATAGCTAGCTAAAAACCTGCATATTAATCATGTTATGTGTGATATGAGAATTATACTTTATATTATAAAGAGAACTCTCTAGATCCTCCAAATTATTCTCTTGTATAATTTTATTGCAATAAACTCTGCTTTAAGCTAGCCATTAAATACATTCAGAATATCAATGTACATAAATACCTGAAAAATCTAAACTTACTCATATCCTCTATCTTTTAAAAGATGGGTAGTTATTAAAACACTAAGAAATGCCTTATTATAAAGCAATTTCTATCTAAAAACTTATAGCACATGTAAAGGCACTTCTATTCTTCCTTCAGTCATTAGGAACGGCCAAGGGAGTTACAAATCTGCAGGTGCTGCAGCCAGGGAAGCTGGAATAAAGGGTTGAACTCACTCAATTATGTGATCACAAGAGTGGTGACCAGCATAATGAAAAACTGGGGTATGTCCTGGTGGAACAGCAGTTAGGTCTATCACCTCTGAAGAACACAGGACACATACTCCTGGGTTGGAGTCCCAGGTCTTGGGGGAGAAACAACCAGTGTGAAGAAATAAAATAAAATAAAATAAAATGCTTATTCCTCATCTCTCTTCCTGCCTGTCTGTCTGCTCGCCTTCATTCCTGCCTGCAACTTTCCTTTAAAAAAAAATGAAAAGAAATTGGTTACAAACAGAAAATGAATCAAGTAAGTAATATATGGAAGATAATTAGACCCAAATTTTCCATTTGAAGTTATAAATACAGATAAGCAAAGCTAGAATGAACTCACTGGCATAACAAGGAACAAAGGTATTGATGTAAATTCTATTTTCAATATGTAAATGCAAAAATTAATATGTTTTCATACACATATATTTTCTACCTGTTTACTCAAGGAACCTGAGAACAGTGACACCCAAAATGAAGAACACAACTTGTATCCAGATTTGGGTTCTAAATACCATTTTCTACATAAAAAAGGAACCAGGATTCCTTGGAGCACAGTTGATTCTAAAGCTGAGGCTGAGATACCGCAGAAGGAGTCTGGAGCACTGACTGTGCAGCTGGTGAGCAGGTACTCAAAGAGTGATGGAGACAAGTTAAGTAGAGATGCTGAAGCCTACTGGACAAATATGAAACAAATTTAGCACAAAACAGATAATTATGATAAAAATGTGAACTCACCGAATAGAACAAAAATCTCTGAACCCACAGTGACAAAGTTTCCTTACAGCCGAATCACAATGAATAATGAATGACAGAATTAGTAAATCATCATTTGATACCCTTCTTAGTTACAATTAAATCAGGCAAGAAACAATAATAAACACCAAAACCAATTGGCGAAGGTTAGATAGGAACATATTTTCATAATCTCCAATGATCTATCTTCCTACAAAATAGTAACAAAGGAGCACCTTTAAGGTATAGAAAACTAGCAGTCATTACTTTAATCAAGTGATCAAAGTCAACATCTCTAATAGTGGCATAAATAAAAATTGAACAATACCTCAGAGGATACAAGAACCTAGCATCACTTCTGTGATACTGCTGCCAAAAAAAAGAACAACCTCAATCAATGAAACACCCGTAAGTTGAAGGACTTTCTACAAAATAACTAGCATGTAATCTTCAAAAGCATGAAAGTAAACACAGTGGAACCATTCCAGTTAAAGACTAAAAAGACCTGACAACCAAATGCAAATCAAAAGGTTGTATCAGAATTTTTCAGCGGAAGACATTATTAGAAGAACTGGAAAAATCCGAAAAGAAATCTAATGATGATAGTGATGGTGGACAGATACTAATTTATTGACTTCATAGTTACACTTTTCTCAGAAAGAAATGTCCTACTTTGTAAGAAAAATCTGCCAAACTTTCCAGGAGTAATGGATCACCCCCCGCCAAAAAAAAAAAATGGCTTTGAATTATTCTTACCACTTTTCTCTAAGCATGACATTATTTCAAAATAAATAAAATGTGAACATTATTCACTTCTATTCTGTATTTGAATTTTGATATAAATGTGTCTAGCAATTGAAGCTTTTAAACAGGTTCTAGTAATGTCATTCATTCAAGAAATATTGAGTGCCTTACTCTATGACAGGTACTGGGAAACAGAACTAAGTGACAAAAACAGTTGTTTACATAACATTTGTTTGGATGCAGAAATAAGTAGAGAGTATAATGTTACACACTGATCAGCCATTAAGAAGAAAAACACAAAACAGGGAAGGAAGGAATGAATGTAAAGTGTTGGAGGGAGGAAGGAATGAATGTAAAGTGTTGGAGAGGGGGAGGAATGACATTTAAGATAAGGTAACCAAGGATGGTACTACTGAGGTGATTATTACAGAAAATTGAAGGTGTGAGAAACCTAAATACTGATATATGGGGAGAAGAGCTTTCTTGACATACTTAAGGAACAGGAGGCTTTGAGATGGGAACATGACTGACAGGTTCCAGGACGCAAATGTGCTGGAATGTTTAAAGCATGAAGAATAAGGGGAGAACCATTAGGAAATGGGGTCAGCTGGTAATGAGAAGCCACAGGTCATCTAGACCTTTGTACATTCTAGAAAGGACTCTGGTTTTTACTGAGATGAGAAGCCCAGGGAGGTTTCTGAGCAGAGAAGCCACATCATCTGACTTAAGTCTGAATAAGATCACTGAGGCTGCTGCTAGAAGGGGAAAAAATGAAAAAATAAAGTGGAACAAGGTCAGTTTGGACAAGAGTGTGGCATTAACCAATTTAATTTCTCCACAATAGACATGCATTATAAAATGCAATAAAAATCTAAATGCAAGCTAAATTAAGAAAACATGTTTTATATATACCTTTCCAAAATAATATAAATGCTGAGATTAACTTTATGTTTAAAAAAAAAAAGGGGGTGGGGGAAACAGAATAAAAAATCCAGGGTCTTGTGACAACTCCCAGGTTTCACTTATATTTTTAAATCAGTGAAAAAATTGCTAAATGTAGCCTAAAGCATACTGAACATCACATCTTAGTGCAAATCGAAGAACTGTACTTAAATAAGCAGTTATTCAATCTTAAAACAATCATAGTAAATGCTTCAAATACCAAAGGAAAGTCAAAAAAAAAAAAAAAATGTGAAAGAGAAGTGAAAAGCATGAGAATAAAGTAGGAGAAATTTAAATTAAGAAGGAAAAAAGAAGAGCCTACATCTCTAAATCTCAGACTAGGTAATTTAGACACTCTACTGAGAATAATTTAAAATGTTAGAACTAAGTGAGGATTCTTATAAACTAACTCCCATGTTCAAGTGATATAACAAATAATTATTATCTAATGGTAACTAAATCTTAGAGATTTACAGTGTAGCTTCATGACATGAATGAATCAGCAAACCTCAGGACTTGAACTTGCATTAAGAAGATCCTCCTACACTGTTAATGCCTCCAAAGCATCTGGCAGATACAATATAAAATCCCTTCACGGAAAATAACATTATTTAAGGCTTCATATTTCTACAAATGATTTTAATGCAATATCTTACATATGATGTCAATTCTCATTATTCCCTGATTCTTACCAATTTACCTACTCACTAAAATGTATTTATAGTCCAAAAATCAGTACCGAGGGTGGTCCTGGCTTGCAGACATGGACAGAGCAGCAAAAAATCTGAATCCCTGAACACCCAATGTTACCAGGTGAATTCTTTTGCTTTCTTGCTTCAGCTTTCCTACTGTAAACAAGTACCCTTTTTACACTGTATTGTGTGTCCTGTTTTTCATTTTTGTGATTTTTGTTAGTGATTTCACTGTTTAAAATGGTCCCCGATAGCAGTGCTGAAGTACTATTAATTCTAAGCTCAAGAAGATAGTGAAAGGTTTGTGTGTTAAATAAGCTTCAGTCAGCCATGAGTAACACTACTATTGACTGAGTTAAATGTTAATAAATCAATAATATATGTCAAGAACGGTATCTCTGAACAGAAACACATCAGTATAAGGTTATGTGTCAGTAGATTGATGAAAATGTTGTCACCAGAAACTTTCAGGAACCTAACTCTGTATTTTCCCGAGAGGCAATGATTAAGAATTTGTATTCATCTTATATAACAAAGCTACCTATAAATAATGAAAACCAACAGTATTTATAATAAATATTCAATGAGCCAAGATAACAGAAACAAAATATTCCAAGAACAGATCTACAGAAATTTCAGATATAGCCAATATTGCAGTGTTAAAACAACCTAAGCATAGTATGTTCAAGGAGATAAGTCAAAATTGAAAATTTTAGCAGTGAAATATAAAACTATACCAGTGACAAGCTAATTTGAAAGACACAAATACAAATTCTACAAATGAAAAGTGTAAATAACAAAGAACTCAAAGGGTAAATGTAATATATTAGATACCAATAAAGAGAGAAGTTGTGAACTGGGAGACTGTCACAAGAAATTATGCAGAATGAAGCACAAAAAAGACAAAAAGATGAGTTCCCCACCCGCATCCCCCATAGCAGACACAGTTAAGGCACAGGCTATTAATTAAAGGCACAGGTCTAGGTTTAGACTTAGGGCTAGAAAACATATTGACAAAAAAAAATTTTAAGACAAAAATTTAGAAAACAGAGGGAGTAAGATACATAGAATACAAGTAGGGAAGACTTTCTAAGCTTTAAATTGGTAACACAGAAGATCAGAAAGAAAGAATAGCTTGGCAGAAACATCTGAAGACCAACTGGAAAGACTGAGGCAGGGATGATCTGGCAGTCAGCTACAGCACCAATACAGGGCCTGTCCCAGTTACCCGGATGTCTGAGCCCAAATAAGACATATCATCCCCAAGACTATAACAGAAGTCTGAAGATCTTCCTCTACTCTATTCTTTTACCCTAATCTTTTAAACACATTAAATGGCATACTTCATGTAAAGCTCATAAGACTATGTCCAGTATAGAGTGAAACTTAAGTGTTAGCTTGAAAAAGACACCAGTTAACTTAAAAGACAATTTTTCAAAGAAATTAATATATTTTAAAGACTACTATATATGCCCATTTTAAGAAAGATAGTATTTTATTGTTGAAGTAAAAATGCACAAAACTTTGGTTCCATTATCCCGGCATCTTTCTTGTTGGCTCAACCCACTGATACAAATACAAATCCATTATCGCATAAGAAATTAGGATGCTAGGATAACTTCTGAAAGTCAAAGTAAGAGATCTTTGTCACTAAACCCAGTCACTGTAAATTAATATGGCATCTTCAGTTCCTTCCAAATTACTGAAGACTAAATTTAAAGTCTTCATGGAAATTTTGACTTTCTGAGAAGTTCCAGCATATATTTAGTGACTAAATTATATGGAAGGGATACATTTTAAATGTTTATTAAAATTAATCTTTCATTCCCAGAGGAAAAAATTACAATAATTTATTCTCAATGTGAATTGTTGATCATCTGTTCTTAAATTTTTTCATGTCAACAGGAAATACTAAAATAAAATCATAAACAATGACTTTACTATGCATTTTTTAATTGCCCATTTTGAAATCACTTTATAATGGCTGATCAAGGCAAGACAGCATTTTACAAAAACTCAAGGTATTTAGGGAAGGAAAGATAATGTCAAAATTATCTTTTTTATCTGACTTGTGTACAATCAATGATCCACCCTCTACAGATGGCTATGAAAGCATCCAAAAAAATGTTTCTATGTGACAGAGTGCATCTCGCTCCACAAAATGGACTGCTTTTGATACTATTAATAAGACTATTAACATACTTTCAAATTATTTTTTTCAACCACAAATTCCTTTCAAAACTTACTAAACAATTTTACAAAAAGAATAGGATATGTAAATGGTTAAAACATTGACCTCATCGCAACTGGCAAGACAAATTAGGTACAGCAAGATAAAGAGTGTTGACGCTGTATTTAAAATGTAAATCTTCTAACTTTCCAAAACCATTCACTCACAGCTTCAGAAACATTTCTACAATGCACCACAGCTTTCAGGATTGGGGCCAAGTATTTTATAGTGAATTTTAATGTTGGCTTATAGATATGGTATCTGTCATTTACTTACTTTACAATATAAAGACAAACTTATCTGAACAGAAAATATTATAACAGCAAAGCAAAAAAATAAAAAAGCTATTTCCAGGAGTGAAATTACTCAACAATCAAAATCAAATACTAAATTTTCAAACTGAATAAAAATTTCATCTTTTCATTTTCATAAAATACTGCCTACTAGCTACATAGAATTATATGGACTCCAATTAAATGTATTTTTATTGTTGATAATTAATAAAACCAATCATCCTTCTTCTTAATCATTATAACAATCTTACCAATGAAAAGTATCTAAAGTTTATAGCCCCAGAATAAATCCTAGTTATTTCTCAAACTGGTAAACTGTATTTCAGCAAATTCTGCTAACTTTAAAACTGAGTGCTCATGGTCAATTAGGTAATAATCCAAATTTTATAAATTAATGAGAAACCAGTGATTTATTGTGAGTCACTTAAAAATTCACCTTTATTATTTAACATAAGGTTTGTGTTCAGAGGATAACACATTCTAGCAGTCCCCTCATGGATATTTGTCTTTATTACCATAGATGAAAAGCATGTCAACTGACAATTCTGCAACAGATTTAAAACTAGGAGGAATTCATAGAATAGACGTCCAAATTTTTCACAGGATGCTCAAATTTAAATGAAAACAATTGCAATAATGTAAAAAACTTGAGAGGTTTCTAGAAATGTTATATCCTCTGAACTATATGCTAATTTTCTAAGCAACTATGTACAAAATTATAGTAATATTCAAAATAGTGCCTAGAGTAGAAACCAGGGGGATGTTTAAATTATCTTTCTTAATAACTCTAGAATTTACAAAGCCTCTCTCCTTTAACATTAAAAATTACATTCCCTTTCAGTTTATCTCACTTGTACTACTTTTCCTTTAGTATCAGAAGACTTGGAGATGCAATCTTCACTTAACTTTTCCATTCCATCAATCTAATCTGCAGAATGCTGAGACTGAAAGAAGTTAACATGAACACCCTCCAGTGGCTGGCACTGCAATACAACAGAAGTATTTTCATCCTGAACTCTTATTTCACTGTGGATATTTCTGAATGATAGTTAGAAATTTTTAGACTAGTATATCAGAGTACAATCATATAAACTGAGGTAAAAATCTAAACTTAAACAAATGAAAACAAAATTATTTTCCTCTGTTTACAAAATTCTCAACTCAAAATTTCTTCTACTAAGGTATTAAATAATATTTAAATAACAGAACAGTTAGTTAATTCATATTTTAATCTGTTATAACCGAGAAATACTCAGAAATCAAGATTGGAAGAAAACGGTCAAAATAAAAAAAAAAAAATCCTTATGGGAGAAAAATTCAATTAAATTTATAAAATATGAATCCGTATGTGTTGTTTTTCAAAGGAAACCAAATAACATTTTCTCCCTCATTCAAGGGTAATCAGAGTTAAATAACATGCACTGCAAATACAATTCCTCATATATATGGTTTAGATATACAACATGTGAATGCTGTAGGAAAAAAAGGAGTGGTTGTATTTTTACGAAATTCTTTTACTAAAATTTATGTCAATTTAGAATAGAATTACATGTTTTTGCTAACATTTTAAATACAAATCTTTAAATCCTGAATGCTGACCTCTAGAAATCAAAATTAAGTTTAAAAATACATAGTAACAAAGAATGGTATGAAAGAAAAATACCAAAAAGTCTATATTTAACTGGCTGCTCAGTCATTAGAAAGGTGCCCCATAACTACCATATGTTACTCAAATATGTTATCACACCTACAATTTCATCATATGTCTCCCAAGAAATTAATTAGCTCTAACTTTTTCAACTTTGACAAAACGTCTGCATCAGTCAGATTACTAGCTGTTGCAAACATTTCAAAATTCAAAGCTTTCTTCAGCTTATATTTAACCTTTTAATTACTATTAATCATTTAGCAACATTTAGAACAGCATTCATTAGACAGATGTCTAATTCTAGAATTTTGAATAATGCAGTCATTTACACATTTATTACTTTTGGTACACATTTGTTCAGTAATTTTAAAAAGTAAAATTAAGGTCTAAAAACACTTTTTGATAAATCATTTCACCGCTATATTTAGGTTAAAAAAGAAAATATCTAAATTTTTCATTTTCTACAAAAATCTATAAAGTCATGAGTAGTTGAGACCATAAAACTTATAGTAATAAATCTAATGATTATAAACATACACATTATAATAAAGAAACCTAAAGTCAGACTTATAAAGCTATTAGCAATTTTAAAAGATTACTAAAAAAATCTTGATAAATACATACTTTATTAAACTTTTCAAAAAGAAAAAAAAACACCAAAACAACCCTAAACTTGCTTGATTTTAAATAACCAGCCCAGGGTCTCCTAAAACATGTATACCTGCTTCCAGAGCTTTTAAAGTACTGTTAAGGCAACCAATGACTTCCCAAGTATTCATTCAGCACATATTATTAAGCAATAAATAAGACAAAAGTCCTGCTCTAACAAGAGTTTACATTCTAAAGGGAGTAAGAGAAATATATATATATATATATATATATATATATATGTAAGTTAATAGTATAAGTTGAGTATAAGTATGGTGTGCCCTGGTGGTTCAGCAGTTGCATCCACTGCCTCTGGCAGGCACAGTCCATATGCATCCCAAGGAACCAGGTTAGTGGCCCAGGGTCAGGGGGAAACACCAAGATAAACAACTAAATTAAAATAGAATGTTTCTTCCTCCTCTCTCCTCCTGATTGCCTGCACTTCTTCTTTAAAAAAAAAAAAAAAAAAAAGGTGTAAATATAGAAATAGTGTATCAGTCGTGCTAAGTGGTAATGCCTCCAGATTCATTGGTAACCAAATAATTAAAAAAAGAAACTATAAGCTTGTACTGCTTTAGTAAAATCATGTACAATATTTCCGAATTATCCCTTCAGCTATCCCGATAACAAAATAATGGATAATCTAGTAAGGAATCAGATTTAATTTCCAACGAGTCAGGGTTCAATAAATGTTCAAACCAATCAGAAGGAAGGTATCCACAGGAACAGTCTTAAAAAGATACCACTGTTAAGTTTCAGTCTTTTCTTTGCAGCTACCCAGGTATTTTCCTATTGCTAGGTCTTTTCTTTGCAGCTACCCAGGTATTTTCCTATTGCTAGAGAAGATGATGTCTATGAATTTTACCATTTTTGAGCTGAAAAAAAGAAAAACAAAACAACTTCAACATATCAGTCTCCAAGGAAACTATCCTTTGCCTCAAAGAAGATTTAAGCATTTCTCCCTTATTCATAAATTCCAGAAAATGCAGGAATGATATTCTTATTTATCTTTGTTATTTCCAGAACCTATCTAAGTCTGGCACAGAATCTGACTGGATTTTTCATAAATAAAGCTTCTTAGAAAAATGTCTTAGAAAGATTAGCCTTGATAATCATAAAGCACAGGATCAAAGTCAAAGTTTGCAATTTGTGAAATTATTTGTATTATGTATAGTAAGTTTACTGGTATCAACTGAGATGGAAGGATACCCACTGATATTCAATAAATACTGTATTAAAGTCCTGCCATGTTATATTAAAGGACAGAAAAAGGAATCAAACTGACATAGTCTGCCATTACAGAGAGCACATCCTTCGAGGAGAAACCAAAATAAATTATAATTTTAAATAGCAATACATTCCATGATAAAAAATATACAAGGTACATTGATATTCTATTGCTTTCATTAGACTTTTAAAGGGTTAAGATTACTTTATGGAGGATCTTAGGTAGATACTGCAGAAATAAAGGTAAACATATTGGGAGTTCTATCAGTTACTATTCAGTGAATATTTCAATGTTTCATCATGCGCTATAATGCATGCATGAATAAAATCTGATCTTAACTTCTAAAGAGCTTGAATTCTAATGAGGGAGAAACATGTAAATAGATCATCTTGACTGTAGAGAACATATATGATTTATGGAATCAGAGAGAAGAGCACTTAGCTGACCCATAAAAGTAGTTAGAAAGTTTCCTACAGGAAGAAAATGCCAAGAACAGACAATAATGCTAATGCTACAATAATTTTTTTAAAAGAAGAATTAACAAAACAATAGCATGTGGATTGAGACTGCTAACTTCATGATTTGAATCAACTATTGATATCTCAGTAAAGAAAAGTTGAAAGGGAATTAATACTAACAAAAATAAGATCAACTGAGTTTTGAAGACTTGACTTTTGTATGATAATGAGATATCCATGAGAATGTTTTAAATATTCATCTAGAACACTAAACAGAGGTTTTCTTTCATTCATTAGTAATAAATATTGAGACTGACAAATATACAGATAATGTATGATATAGCTCTGACAGTAGAACAGACTTTGCAGAGGGCAGAAGAGGCTCACAAACAGAGTGAGAATGGGATAGCATCACATTTCTGAGTATCAAAAGAAAATGTGTCAGTACAAGAGCACTCCAATAGAGATAATCTAAGAAAGTCACATATCAGGGAAGTCTAAAGAGATGTGTGTTCAACAAAGAGTATGTAGTTGATAATATTAAATAATACAAACACCCCAAACAGTAAAGCCCACTGAATATGGTAGTAGCAGATAATTACCAGCTATAGAGAACAGTCTTATGCCTAAATTCTGGTTAATAATAATTAATCATGAGGAACATAAAGACTACCACATAAACCACATTCTCATAACATAAATTTTATACACATACCTAGTATTTGTTTATTAGAATAAACATGTAAGAAAATAAAAACAGTATTAAAGAGTAACAGAATACTCATTTTTCATTAATAAATTTAAAATAATCTGTTTACATTAAGAAAATTTCCAAAGCTAAAAGACACACAAAATAAGTTTTTTGAAAGGTATTCTTGTCATTTGGATGTAAATAAAACTTTTATATGAAATTATGTCACATCTGAAACTCAATTCCAAATAATCTAGGAAATCAAGAAATAGAAGGAAACATTTAAGACTGGACATAAGTTGAAAATTTTAAAGCTGGTGTTGATTACACTAGCTCTGGTTATATTTTATTATTGTAAATACTTGAAATTTCCTCTTAACAAAATGTTTCACTACCTAAGAGCAAACTGAAATTAATAATTGTATTTATGCTAACTCATTGTAAATAATGCTTACAAGGATCTGAAATGAACCACAGAGGTCAAAAGAAATGAAAACAGCTACATTTTTACACAAAGAAAGGTTGGAAAATTTGTTTATAAAATATATAAACAGAGGGGAGGAAAAATACCCTAATATAAACAAATTTTAAATTCTAGAATTTAGCTACAGTTTCATGAAAAGTTTATAAAGTTGTTTTCTTTTCCCCAGAGGCTGAGATAGGTAGATAGATAGATAGATATCTTAATAAAGAGTATATATCATTAAATTATTTAAGACAAGGTTTTGACAATCTAACATAGTGACTAAGATAAGAGCTTACTTATTATACTGGTTACAGCTGAAATTGGTTTTAAACTGTTAATTCTGATATGTTCCTCCCTATTTCTACATTTCCATTATGATTAGTCTTTTCATCTGAATAACTTCAATTCATTCTTCGAGTCTGTTTAAATATTACTTATTCCAGTAGTCTGACTGCCTACTCTACAGTATGCCAAAATGTCATACTGTACCCTTCCAGAGAACACTTTTCTATCCTTATCACACAGACGACTTATTTTAGCACCATAAAAGAAAACACCATGTCTTTTTTTTTCATTTGCTTTGGTTGTCTGCCCCAGCCTCACTTCTCAAATCCTGGTCCTTGTGCTTTACATGGTCTACATCCCAGGCATAGGTTTAGCACCTGAGTAACCAGGGCACAACAAAGCCATGTCTTAAAAATAAAAAAAATAAAAATAAAAAAGGTAACTCACTTATCATAAATATCACCATTGTATTGTATATAATTTGTGATTTTTAGTATAGTCACAGGTTTGTGCAACCATCACCACAATCTAATTCCAGAACTTTGCATACTACAAAAGAAATCTTAAATTCATTAGCAGTCACTCCTATTTCCTCTTCCTCTCAGCCCATAGGAACCACTAACCTGCTTTATCGCCTTAGAATTGTCTATTCTGGATATTTTGTAATAGTATATGGCCTTTCATGTTTGGCTTTTTCTACTTAGCATAAGATTTTCAAGGCACATATGTGATACAGCAAGTCTGTACTTCATTCCTTTCTGGCTGAATAATATTCCATCCTATGGATTATACATATTTTGCTTATCCACAAAATAGTTACTAGACACATGAGTTATTTTCGCATACTATGAATATTCATATACACATTTTGTATAAATATATTATTCAATTCTGTTGGGTACATACTTAGGTATGGAACAGCTGTCAAATGGTAACTATGTTTAAGTTTTTGAGGAACTGTCAAACTTTTTTCCAAAGCAACTGGACCATTTTACAGTCCCACCAGCAGTGTATGACTGTTCCAGTATCTTCATATTTCCTCATCAACACTTTTTATTACTCGTCTTTACTATAGCCATCTAAATCAATGGGAAGTGTTAGTCACCTGAGGTGATTTTGATTTGAATTTCTCTGATGGCTAATGAGACTCGGCATCTTTTCATGTACTTGCTGCCTATGTGTGCATCATCTTTGGAGAATTTCAATTCAGATCATTTGAATCCATTTGAGTTACTCACCTTTTTATTGTTGAAGTCCAATGTATCCATTTTTCATTGGTTCCTTGTACTTTCTATATCAAATTTAAAAATCTTTGCCTAGTTCAAAGCTATAAATATATACCTGTTTTCTTCTAAGAGTTGTTCCTTTTATGTTTAGATCTTCAATCCATTTTGAGTTACTTTTTGTATATAGTATGAGGTAAGGAGTCCAAATTCATTCCTTTGCATGTGTAAATTCAGTTGCCCCAGCATCATTTATTGTTGCCTATTCTTCCCCATTGAATGCTCTTGCTACTCTTAACAAAAATCAATTGAGCAGGCATGCCCTGACGACTAGCAGTTTAAACCAGTCTACATATATCCCAATGTCCCTGACTCAAGACCCGGGGCCAGAGAAAGAACTAATGATGAACAACTGAATAAAATAAAGTACTTTTGCCTCCTCACTCTTCCTGCCTACCTGCCCACTCGCCTTCATTCCTGCCTGCACCTTCCATTTAAAAAAAAAAATCAATTGAGCAAAGATACATGGGTTTATTTGCTAGACTCCCAATTTCCTTCCATCGTTCTATATGTGTGTTCGCCATGTCTCTCTCTAACTACACCTAGCACAGGTCCTGAAATGTGGGACGCACTCCTAAAGATTTGAAAGCTGAATAAATCCCTATATGTCAAAGATAAAATGGTAAGTTTTGAGAGCTGATCACTACTGTAAAGACCATTACCCTCACCCATTATTTAAAAATCAAGAAACTGAAGGCTAAAAGGTTAACTAGCTTAAATGTAGAGAATAAATTAATTATAAGTGAGGTGGGACTAGAATTCAGCTCTCCTAACTTCGAATGCAGGGTTCTTTCCAAGCAACTTTTCAAGTAAACCAAACAGCGCTAATATCTGTCAAGGTGCCGATGAGAATCAGCAAATACCATAGATAGTTAAGCATACATATTAATAATTATAGGGGAAGCTTCATAAATATAACTTATCAAAAAAAACCTTAAAACCAAAATGGGCCAGGAAATATTATACCACCAAATAAAATGTTTTCCTTCAAAACTGTCCTGACTTCATTTTCAGCACCAGAATATAGCTAGTCATAAACTAATTTCTGGGTGGTAAACAAAAGTCAAATTAATGTTGATTCCTCTTATTTCTTCATTCTTTATAACCCTTGGTAGTAAGTGATGGAACCCAGTGTGGTGGGAAGTGAAGTGAGCAGGGTAATGGGACTCAGTCTGCCTGCTTTCAAAAACCTGAGAAATTTTAAAACTGAATAGCAGGAAAATAAAGGAAATTAAATGAGCAGATACAAGAAAATTCTTCTAAAAAGATAAATGGGGGTGGAATATCTGACATGATTTAAGGGGGAAAAAAAGACTTAAGTGTTCAAAAGTATCAGTAACAATATATTTATTACTTCTTGTTGTGATAATGCCAAATAGTTACAGTTCACACATAATTTATCAACCTACTCTTAAGTATAAACTTTAGAATAGGCCAATCTGCTAAAAAAAAAAAAAAGTCTAACTAAATATATTTGGAACTGAATGTTGAAGTTGTCAGCCATCTCTACTAATAAAGTATTTTATACACCTTGACAAAACAGAACAAAAGGTTCAAGTAAGATTAATCTACCACTAGCACCATGGTTTAGTATAGTGGTTCACCAGGGAGCCGGGGAATCATCTTTAAGTAGCATATAAAGGGATTAGTAAGGGCAAGGAATGTATAACAACAAAAAGAAGTATGGGCAAACCAAAATAAGAAAATGACTACAAAATATTGGTCTGGTGGTAAAGAAAAACGGTTTGGAAATTGCAAGTCCTGATTTTAAGATGTGTCTCTATTGTGACTTCTTTAGGAAAGCCATTTCATCCCTCTGTGGCTCTTTGAGTTCCTCTTTTTATAAAATGTGAATATCAGTCTCACAAACAGACTGTGTGGATCAAACGATAGTAAGCAGATAAAGTGCCTAGCACAGATTCCCAGACACTAGCATTTAATAAGTTGTAACCTTAATAGTATTAACTCCCATCCTACCTGGAAACAGGTCATGCTTTAAGTAGCAGAGAAAATAAAACCCTTCTCTAAAAATATTTCCCCCAACAGATGTCAATGTTTGAAGGTTCACCATAAGGTAATTCTGTTTGAGTTTCCAAAAGCACCAATTCAATGCAAAATAATCCACCACAGTACAGTGTGTCTATTCATCTTTCAAAGGTAATCTATATCAAGGCCTCAAAGTACTGGGGATCTCTTGATAGTAATAAAATCAATAAAGGCCTATATAGGGTGAATACAAACAAAGAGCGGAAGGGACAAGAAAAAAGGCAGTGTAAGAGTCCTAAAAAGAACTTTTTCTACCTTATATTACTTACTATTAGTCTCATTTAACTACATGCTACTATATACATTCACAAAAAATTCATAAATTTATCAATTAACCAATACACCAATTTAAGTCTTTTCACATTGAGAAATATAAACACCTGTAATAAATATAGACCCAAAGACATTCCTCTCTCTTATATGGTTCCTTTTTTACAGACATGTCTGACTTACTGACCTTTTTCTGGTTATTTTTCATCATTACTATAATACTACTGTATAAAATCACAGCTCATAATTTACATAATATATAAAAAGTTTATCCTACAAAAGTTATCTCAGGCATATATAATTTTCTTCTGAATAAAAATGTTTCTCAGTTGATCATGCTAATATTAATTAGCAATAAGCTCCCTATAAATTTTCTTATTTTATTTCTCTTGATTAATTTCTGTAGTTCTAGAAACATAGCTGTTTGCTTATCACAGTCAAGACAGTATTGAACAGAGCTGAAATTTGTTTTGAAAACAAAAAGAAACACCTCTAACTGAAATTTAACATTGTTATCTTTAATAACCAAAGAAAGGATGTACTCTGGGATAAACTATTCTGTTTCTCCAAGCTGTCAATGGTATGCCAAGTCACTGTGTGAATTTTGCTAAAATTACAGTTCAGATGAAAGAACTTTGACATATAATTAATTTACATAAAGGAAAAACTCAAAACCCTCACATTGTCTTTACAGACCTCACCAAGACAACATAAACTTTGAATTTTTACTTCAAATTTTATTCCTATTATTAAGGAGCAACCACTACCACTCTGTCCACGTTCCAGCCCAAATTCTTAGTAACTCACCCGCCCGCCATCTTATGAATCCTGTGCTTCCTCTCCGCCTGTGGGCTCCACCAAAGAGGACTCTATAAAGTAAATGTGGAGACAATTATTGCCAAAAGTGAAAAAATTAGATTCTTAATAGTTCTAGAAAGGCTAACAAAATAAGTCCTTGATTCATTAACTTAAAGAGGAGAAAGCCTAAAACCAAAAGCTGTGGAGTGTAGGAATAGATCATACTCCAATTTTAAAATGCTAACATATGTATAAAATTTAAAAGGTTTGAAACAGAACTTTTCAAAATCCAGCAAAATAAACAGTATTATTTGGGAACAAAGATCTTAATGGAATTCCTGCTTTCTCATAATCACAGAAAAACCCAATGTATCTATGAAATCAATGAATAGAAAATATTTGAATAAAAATAAGAACTGCATTTTAAAGACCATGTATGTATAAAAAAACAGTAGTTTCCTTTCTTTTATTCTTAGCATAGCTGTATTAGATTAACTCAACATTAGCACCCATCTCTCCCTCTCTATACAAAGTAAAGAAAACATCTATTATCAGCATGTCTGCAATCCTGTTCTTTCTACATTTCCTTTTTCAGTTAATGGTATCATATTCTCCATCAATGAATAGCAAAATCACCAAACCATTTCAAACTTTTCTCCATTACCCCATATGCAAAATTTATGTTATGTCAAAATAATAATAATAATGATAATCTATTAGGCTGAATAAACACAGAACTTGTGTTACAGGCATAGCACTAAATATTTTCGATACATTAAATACCCAAATTCTGCATAATATACGTTATGGACTGAATATTTGTGCTCCCCTCATCAAATTCACATGTTCAATCCCTAACCTGCAATGTGATGGTATTTGGAGATGGGTCTTGGTGGGGGTGGGGAGGAGTAATTCAGTTCAGATGGGGTTACAGGGATGAAGTTCCATGGTGAGATTAGTGTCCTTATACAGAAGACAACAGAGACCTTGTTCTCTCTCCGCACAATGAGAGGGCACAAGAAAGTGCCGTTTACATACCAGGAAAAGAACTCACCAAAACCCAACCGTGCTGACACCATGAGCTCAATCAAACTTCCCAACCTCCATAGCCAACACCAAGAGGAAATTTTCTGTTGTTTAAATTGACCAGTCTATGGTATTTTGTTGTGGCAGCCCAAGCTGATAACCCATTTTAAAAGAGAAAACTAAAACTTAGGCCAAATAACTTCTTTACTGTGGACTCAGGTTATAATAGCAGATACAGAATTCAAACTTGGCCTTTAGCTGATACAGTTCCACTAGCATCTCTAGATAACTGGGTGTCTGACATGAATCACCAACTGTGCTAAGTCAACAGATCAAATTAAAGTTGTCCGTGAGAAATTCATCCATCTAATCATATATTACAAAAAACAGATAAACTGCCACTGTATGAATTCCTCATGGCTTGGTACCTAAGAAACTTTTATTGAAGCAAACAGAAAACCCATCAAACAATACAATGTGGTAAGTGTTAGAGGAGCGGGGCAAATAAAATAACACTGGAGTTTCTAGGAGGATGCAATTAAGACAACTATTATAAGGCAGGTAGAGTATTAAAAGATTAAAAAGTAAATGAAATACAGTCAGAACAGAACACAGTTACATTTGCAGAAAACTTGTAAAGGATTACTAATAGAAGTAACACATAAGCTCTCTAAAAATGAACAGAATCGCACTGTCGGAATGAGAGTTCAGGTGAAGTGGACTAGATGAGCAAACACCTGGAATTTGAAAATGTGGCTAGCAGCTCTATTTTGATACCATAGTTTACAATGTAAAATATCTTAACAAGTAGCCTACACAAAACTCCCTATACAAAGCATAAAACTAGTCATCCTAAAACACAGATCAGATTGATTCCTTGTTCAAAAACACCCAATACTCTGCCTATAAGATACAATTTAAATCCTTTAGACTAGAATGTTAGGCCTCTGTCTGTCCCTTGTTGCCTTTTTTTCCTGATTCACCTTGAGTCCTAATCCCTCTACACTGAAGCTAAACCAGAAAATTTGCTGCTGAAAGGAAATCTTTTACTACCTATGGTTATGTACAATAAAGGAGATGATTCTCTATTATATCCAATATGATAAGAGTAATAAAAAAAATGCAGTTATTATGACAGGATCACCCAATTCAGGCACCAGAGGTACAGGATGGCTTCTTAGAGAAGATGACAAACTGAGTCTTAAAAGACAGATATGGGCTCAACCTGACGGAACAGCAGCTAGGTCTGTCACCTCAAGCCAAGGCCTACATACATCCCAAGGATCAGGGTTTGGGTCCAGGGGCGGTGGGGTGAGGGGTTACTGTGAGAACAAACAACCAAGATGATCAACTGAAATAACAATATTTCTCTTCTGCCTGCTCACCTGCTTGCCTTCATCTCTGCACCTTTCCTTTAAAAAAAAAAAGAAAAAAGATGGATATGAAACCACAGGTAAAACATACACATAAAGCAGTGTGATGTGTGAGGAAAAACTACGAGAAATGTAATGTTGTTAGGTCAAGTACGAAGCTTAAGTGGCAAAGGACAGCTATACAGAGACAACAGACTGTGCACAGTACGTTAAGGAATACTATGCTGTAGGACAGCGGTTTAGAACTACAAGTATAAATTTGTGCTGTGTCAAAACCAGGTTAAGTTACACCGTAAGACTTAAAAAACTTGAATTAAACAGGTAGCATTTTTAATTTTTATTGAATACTGGTTTACAACATTACATAGGTGTGAGATACACAGCATTATAAATGAACACATATATATACTACACTGTGATCCACACCAAAAGTCTGATATCCACCCACCACCAGATAGTTGACCCCTTCATGCAATTTGTTCACCCTCAAGGTCCCCTTCCACTACTACTTGATTCCTGAGTCAGTTTTGTTTCTTTTTTAAGTTTTAGGTATACAGTTTTATGTTTTAACACCGATATCAACTATATTATGATCATCATAAATAGTATTTTCACATGTCAAAAAGCAAACCTATTGAAATAGCATTAAGAATCTCATCATAAACCCATGTCCATCTTCTGTCCAGTTCACACCCAACTTCCATTTCATGTTTCCCTAGTTTCTTTAAACCAAGAGAAGCAAATATAACTATAAAATCTTTTTTCTGTTTCAGACAAAAAGTAATGTATAATATGTTCTGCAACTTACTTTCTTCCATTTTAACTGTTATCTCTGAATGATTTTCCAAACTACTATTCTTCCTATTCTGTTTCAAATGTATAATACTCTCCTATATTGCTGTATTATAATTCACTTAACAAATCCATTATGAATGAAAATTTGACACTTTTACCATTCTGTTGCAATATATTGTTTTGATTGACATATACAAGAAAAATGTAGCCTTGTTCAGATATGAGTAGAAAAAGGGAGGAAAAACATTAAGAAACTTTTCAGATTATTACGGATAATTTCCAAATGTTGTGCTATTAAAAAATATTCATATGAAAAATCCTGTACATACATCATTACAAAATGCATAAATATATATAAATGATAAACTTGCAGAAATAGGGATATTTACTCATTCTTTTGACATATATTGCCAATTGTCACCAAAGGACAGAATCAATATGGACTCCCCACCAGCAATATATGACAGTGAAAGTGACTTTTTCCCTATATCAAGGGGAGAATCCTAGGGAAATCAGTCCTTTATAAGCTTAATCAAGGAAGATAATTCAGAAGAAAAATGAGATAAAATAATCAAAGAGATAAAGAAAAAACAGAATTATGGGGTTCTAGAGGACAAGCAAAAAAAGATGCTTACCAATGTCAAATATATAGCAGAGAGACTAAATAAGATAATTAACTAATAAGGTCCAAGGATCACAGTTCACGACCCAGGGCCTGGGTGAACAACCAAAATGAACAAATAAATGAAAATGTTTCTTTCTTTTCTCTCTCTTCCTTCCTGCCTACTTGCCTTCATGTATGCACCTGCCTTCCATGCCATTAAAAATAAATAAATAAACATAAAACAAATATTTAAAGCAGTATAGCACTCATGCAAAAACAGAACAGATTTTAACAGCAAATATAAACATATATATAGTTATAAATAATAAAGGTAATTGAGAAGATAAAGTAAGGCTAAAAGAAAGATAATAGTAATATTATTCTCCACTAAATGAACCAGAATGTCCTGAAGAAACAGCTAATTCTAGATGTGGAAAGAAATAGTATGTTATAAGCTTAGAATATAATTGTGTAAGAATGCCAGAAAATCTTCACAAATTGATGTGAACACGTCAAAAAACATACAGACATCAGCTTAAAGGGGCTCCCATAAGTGAAATCTAGGGTAACAGAACATTTCAAAATTAATGACAGGTAAAAGACTGTAATTCATTGAATAAAGAGAAATTCTTTTATGTGTAGTAAAATTCAATTAAAATGAAAAACAATGGAATTAGAAAAATCACCATAAATCATTAATAAGTAATTCAAATAAGATTAAGAAATAAATGCTAAAATAGGTAGGTCAAAGTCCATGTATTTACTGTCACAAAGTATCACACTACAAGATTCCTAAATACCAAGGGAAAAACAGTAACTTTAACAAATGGAGAAGAACCGTGGTAGACATCACTATAGTGGACCAGGATTTGGGCAAATAAACAATATGTACCTTTGATTAAAGGAGACTAAGAAGATATGACAAATGATAATCAAAAGATAGGAAAGGCAATTTACAAAAGAAATTAAATATCAATGAAATAATAAATAATAAATAATCCGGTACATATGACTTTTCTCTCCCGTCAATTTAATGATTATAACCCAGCCAAAAGAACTTTAAAGAGTTAAGGAAAATTTTTCTTCCCCTGTAATATAAATACATTTACAAAACAACATTAAAAAAACTGCAGTATAGTAAAAAAAAGTGCAGTATAGTACCATTTACTTTGTTTAAAAACATTCTAGTTTTATTATTTATATATACATTTACACATGAAATTTTTAAATACACGAAAATGATAAAAACTGAACAGAAATACTTCTAGATAAGGAAGGTAAAAGGAGAGATGCATAAACTTCAAGGGTATCTATAATTTTAATTAAAAGAAATTGATACTGAAAAATGACAAAGCTAGGAGATGGGTACATGAGCACTCATTTTATTATTCTCTATATTTTTCTATTTGCTTGAATATTCTAAAACAAAATATTTAACCAAAATATGACATGTAATAGACATAGCAATAATTGCAGCAGAAAAAAATTAAGAATGCAAATTGTAAGACAACACACAAAACAAAACTGTCTACTCACAACGTCAATGCACAAATGATATGAAAAAATATTTAACAAAATAAGAACTTATACTAGCAAATATATACATGGCACATTGTACATGCTTAAACTCATTAGGAAATTTTCATTCAACAAGTATCTGCTGAGTGTCTAATAAATTCAGGTACTATTATATATTATAGACTGTGGAAATAGCGCAGTGAACAATACAGCTCTCGTACATTAAATTTATATTTTAAAGGTGAAGATAGTAAAAATATAAACAGGAAGTCAGATGTGGGTACATGCTATGAAAATAAAACAGGTTATGTGGTAAAGATGAAGAAGGAAGAAAAAGATATTTTAGATTGAGTAACTAAAGACTGCGAGATGACACCTGCCCAAAGAAGTAAAAACTGAAAAGTCTTTGAAAAGCTAAGGGAGAGTGCTATAGGCAAAGGCATAAAATCTAACATGAGAACATAATTCATTTGTGGCACAAAATGATGAATATTTTGGGATAATGGTAAGGGGTGACCCGACCAAAGGAGGTTAAAGAGACAGACAAGAGGAAATGCAGAGGTAAAGTCTAGGTTTTAATGGAGCTGGAAGTTAACGCAACTGAGGAAAAGGCTCTCTTAAGAATACAAAACTATGAAAACAAAACAGGTCCTAAATTCAATACTTCTTTAAAATGAGAAAGGAAACTATTTCAAATTACACTAAACAAATAGAACAGAAAAGTGCAGGCAGGAATGAAGACAAGCAGAGGCAGGCAGGCAGGCAGGAAGAGAGAGGAGAAAGAAGCACTTTTTTTTTTTTTTAATTTATTTGCTCATCTTGGTTGTGCACCCCAACCCCAGGACAAAAACCCAGGTCCCTGGGAAGTACATGACTGCACTGGCCAAAGGCCGCTGACCACCAAAACCACCACTCCACTAGGGTGTGTCAAATTATAAATTTTTAAGTTGTCACCACATCACAAAGTCCTAAATAACAACACTTTAAATAATTAGCTCTCTGACACACTTTCATAATAATTTTTCCTGCATATCTTTGTATAGTACTTGATTGCTTCTTCACAAGACAATGATTTTTATTGTCATTTTCTATAAAAAGGCCAAAGAGAATTTCAGTCTTTCATCTACAACAGAGGATGAAAATTTGTTATTTTTTATTATCAATAGTTTAGAAAAGTTTCTTTCAGTTTCACAACGAAATTTTGGAGATGCTATATAAACATTGCAAATTGTCAAATTTCTGAAAACATCTTTCACATTTCTTTCACTTATGAACTGCAAGTGTAAGATGAGAAGTATGTTCAACATTCTTCAGTGGTCCAGTTCTGTTTCTCCTCCATTACTTAAACTCTTCCGGTGTTGGCTGAGTGCCACAGGACAAGTTCAGGGTCACTGGCCCTGCATCTCCTCCTGAGGATGCTATTTGGGAGGCATTCTTATCGTGGCTCAGCTGATAATAGTTAAGCCATACATGAAAGTGACTCTAAATTGTATCCCATACATCTCTGTTTAGGATTTCAAAATTTCCACTCCAACATTACTTGGAAGGATGGAAAGTATGACAGAGAATAAGTCAAAAGTGAAAAACTACAGTTGCCTTAACTGATACAGGTTCAGCCTAGCAAAGGAACTACACAAGCAGGAGTCAAGTTTAAATCAGCTTATGATAAATCCACCTCTGTCCAGGTCATTCTAAGCTTTTAAAGAGTATCAATAATAGTTTGGATTTTTTTCTGCTATAAGAGACAAGAAAGCAGTGGTGAGGGGGCATTAATCAAGGGATCTAAGTTATGTTTTAACATGAACATACTGAGAATTGCTCTGACCTAAGATTATCCTCAAAGTTTTGAACTCAAAAAAAGGATATTCAAGGACAAAGTACACCAAAATTATGCTTTCAGCTCCAGACAATTTGTTTCCTGTTTCTCTCCATCGCTGGATTTAAAATCCTAGGATATACAAATCTACTCTTCCCATCATCTCCCCCACAATGACCCCTCCATGAGAAAAAATCGTTTCTCAACTTACAGCCCTGTCACTAAAGACTGGACTAGCTGCGACGTGTGAAACAGGACAGCAACCTTCCCAAGCAGGCTGCTTAGCTAACTGAGGATGCTTCTGCAACTGTTGAAGGGATGGAGGTGCCGTGCCATTCCCAGCGAAGTCGCTCGCCCCAGTCCTGGGAGCCTGGTCTTGGTTCAGGGAGACCTCCAGGATCTTTAATAAATCTCCTCTCTGCTTAAATTAGCCAAATGCAACCATTAACTTAGTTGTTTATAAACAATGAAAAACTTTGAATCTAAAAAATAAATATGCAATAAATAACCATATGCCAGTCAATCATGAACTCTGAAGTTATTAAAAACATAGAAGGTGAATATGGCAGAAACGATTAAAAGCTTTTGAACCAGAAATGCTGGAGGGGAATGGCATTCCTCAGTCTTTGTAACTCACCCGCAGGTCTCCTGCTTTACCCTTCCATCAATGTTTTAGGAAGGACTTTGAGAACAGCTGTCATGAGAAGAGCGCAGCAGTTTCTCACAAAAGTTATTCCTGCTACTTAAATGCTAAAGAAACAGAAGTTGCAAAGAAAATGAAATAAAGGGAGGCAAAAAAAGTGAAGGGGGGAACAGGTCCATATAAGAACGAATTTGAGAAGACAGTATAATGTAACATACACATATTAGCATAATATAAATGTATAAATTTAGGAGTGGGAGACACAAAATAAAAGTATTATGGGATTAGATTAATCTGGGAAATGTTTTAAGAGTGGCTGAAGTAGAAGAACTACCAGCCATCACCGCACCTATAAATCAGGTCTTTGGAACTAAATAATGAAGACAATGATTTTGAGAGAGAGAGAACATTCATAAGAATTTTATTACAGAAAACTGCTATAAATGTTCTACTTAATTATTAGTTATTGCTGTTAATCTTACTGTGCTTAATTTATAAATTCAATTTTATCATAGATATGTATATACAGAATAAATATCATGTATATAGATACATGGTTCATTACTTCCCACAGTTCCTTTGGGAGGTCTTGGAAACACATTCCCCTAAGGTAAGGGGGAACTACCGTACATGCTTCAAATTTAATTACAGACTACAGGAACTTTTACCTGACATTTTTAACTAATCTTATTGAAAGAACACTGCATCGTAACATTATGTTAAGTTTAAGATGTCCATCATTGTAAATCAGTATCTGTATATAATGCAATAATGTTGCCGCCACCTAAGATAATATGTAAGTGAGAAGCTAAAACAATTCAAAAATTTCAGATCTAGAAAAATATCTGCTATAGCTAATGGATTCTCAAAAATGTCCAGTTTCAGAGCTAAATATTACACAGCCATAATTTTTAAACTACATAGAACTACAAGGTTTGTTAAAAAATTAAGTCTCCACTACCCCAAGTCTCTCCAACATTTCATTTCCCAAAAAAACTTTTAGTTAGTTGTTTTAGAATTTACCTCCATATCCTTAAGATAGCATGTTTCTATTACTGCTTCTAAAATGGTAAGTTTAGAGTATTATCTAGTGACTTACTCTTAAGTTTAGATTTATCTACTTCCTAGTCCTGCCACCCACCACACTTCCTACCCGCATTGTCTCAGTACTTTGGTTAGATCAATATTTAGGGCTTGCATCATGACTACAGGAGTATTCAGAGCTGAGCCAGGCAGTAAATGATAACCATCTTTCTTTTCCTGCAAACATTTTGTCTTTCTGGGAACTAATAATTGTCTGGTTTCTCATTGACTAAGTTTTCTATATACTTAACCCCATATACTTGTCTACTGTATATTTATCCCTAATTAATCCCAGACTTCACAGTCTGACAAATCTCCTTTGACAGTATTCATACACATCGAGTTTCTATTTATTTCATCTTCTTAAAGAAATCTTTCCTTTTCTTCTGACTTGCCCCAGTCTGGACTGGTTACCCTAGGCCAGACACCTGCACTGCTACCATCTGTGTGCTCCTTTCACCTTATCTTAGGTCTGAACTCCTCTGACTTCTTGTCCAGGTCTTCGCCTTTCTGGATATATTCTCTCATTTTAATGGGAGTACCCTTTTCAGTTTCCTGAGGGTTTGCAGCGGATAAATTTTTTGAGACCCTATCTTAAAATATCTTTATTTTACTTTCAAACTTGATTCCTAATTTAGATTAGTTTGAATATCATTTTTCATCAGTATTTTAAAGGCACTGCTGCTCCATTGTCTTCCTGTTTGCACTTTTGTTGAGAAGTCTAAACATTGATTCCTGATCCTTTATATGTGCGCCCAATTCTAAAATTTCACAATGATGTGCCCTAATGTGGGTCTATCAACAACCATTATACAAGGTATTCAATGGGCTCTTTAAAAAAAAAAAAAGCTGTCATGTCCTTCAGTTCTAGAATAATTCCTCTTGATCTATTTCACTAATGACTTTTTTCCCTGTTTCTGCTTTCTGAAAGCTTATAATTCAGAGGTAGGAAACTTCTAGTTCAGTCTTCTAATTCCTGATTTTCCCTCCTATTTTCTCTCTTTCTTTTTCTATATTCCTAAGAGATTTTCCTACTTTATTTTCTAACCTCTCTGAAAGTAGTGTTCATTTTTTTTTCAAGTATGTTTATGAAATACTCAATTTGTTAAGGATAATATAATTCAGTATAACTTATAAGTTATGGTTTAGATAGATGTCAATAATTCTCACTATAATACTATGAATAAAGGAGTTGTAACACAAGAAACTGCTTAAACTAGTCATGTTTAAATTCATAAAACAAGCTAAGTCACTAAGGATGAAGACAGATAAAATGTATTACATAATTACTGTATGCCAAGTATCTTATCTGCATTCTTTGGTTAAATCTCACAGATGGAAGGCATATCTCTCACTGGAAGATATTATACTAGTCCATATTCTATCATTTGACAGATATTTATCATTATAAATATTATTTCATGTGAATTTAAACTAGGTAACAACAGTGGGAATGGAAGAAAATACCTAATGAATATTAAAAAAAATTAGGCAGTATGTGATTATAGATGACAAAGGAAAAGGTCAATAATGACTAATCTCATACCTAAGTACCTAGAATAGGGGTAAAACAGTATATCAAACAGCAAAGTTGAGGGAGGAGGCATAACTGCTTTGGGAAAAGAATGGTTAGTCTACTTTGAGATTGGTTAAATTCAGAATCACAGGTAATAATTTTAATATTAAACACTAATCTCCATTCCCAAGTTGTTAATTCAACCAAAAGATCCAAGACTCTCAGTCAACCTATAAAGATTAAGAAGCACAGAAATTATAGCAAATGCTAGACTTTTGAGACAATATTCTGAGGCATGAGCTAATTACGAATATTACATTAGTCCAACATTGCCCCAAAGAGTGTTCCATAACAGATTATTCATCCTCATCTTGACATGCTTCTGTCAGTATCTCTTCCCACCTTCCCTCCCCTCAGATCCCAACCCAGAAATTTCATGTGAAAAATAAAACTGTGTCAAGGAATTTCAGAAAATCTTACAAGGAATAATTAATTTTTGGAATACCACAATGTACACTTTTGAGAAGCTTATACTAAAGAAATCTTCTATTTTTGTTCAGCCCAGGTATTTCCCAAAAGTATTCAAAGACAGAAATTTATTTTTGAGGAACACCTACCTAACAATAATGCACACTTAAGGAAATGGTAAACAGATGGTAAGATACTTAAGGGCAGAGAGAATTTATTAATATTTGCATATTCATGGCACCCAGCATAGTATGAAGCACACAGGAAACAATGTATGCTGAAGCAAACAATTGCTCATATGATTAATATGATAGTAATAGCCATATAACTTTGGTCATTTTCAAACACTATTCTAAAATACCAAGGATCATCCTTGTTTCATTATGAAAGTTCTTTATACACTTCATAAAATCTCTACCATAAATTCATTAAATGTGAGTATACCTATTATCCCAACACCACTCTGCTTTAAAACTGTCTGTCCTCAAAAAAAACAACACACCTGATGACACCTGACTCATAATATCTTACTCAAAATGGAGAGTTAAGCAAAATGGCTTTGAAAAACTGTGATGTAACACATAACTAAAGTTACTATACAAGCATTCAACTCATTACAGGATATGAAGTACATGCTTAAAGTTTATGATAAAGTTAAAAGAAAGAGAAATGAATGGAGAAACCTGTTTTCCTTCCCTCCTAAACAATTGAGGTGAAACTAAATAAAGAGAGTCACTTATTCCAGTCCCCTAGCCTCAATACCGAGGAGAGGAAGAAAAACAGTCTGCTACTGGGTGGGGAAAAGAACAAATTGTGCCCCTCCAGGCTTCATTCAGTAACTTTGGGCCAAATGAATCAACATGTTTATCTGCTAATACAGCTGAGTTCATTTTAAAATGTTATGTACTTGAAAGGAAATGGGTTTTTTTTAATGGAACTAGTAAAAGTTATGAAGTTTTCATATTGTTTCAGCAAATTAGTTAAGCTTTTTGTTTATGAAAACCAAAAATATGGAATAAATCTTTCATTGTGTCAAAATGTTTATTCCAAACTGAAGAAGATTTAAGGAAACTTGGGCTCTAAAATATTTGATCTAAGGGTCAAGGACAGTCTGACTTCTTAGTTCTGGCAGCAGTTTTTAAAAGTTGCTTCCTGTACTGGGGAATGTTCACTGTTCTTACACAAACAATAATAAAAGCCATTTATACAACCACCTTAATTTTTCTTCCCTTTCCTCTTAAATTCACTGTTGGGTAATAGCAAAGGGTACTTAACAATTCTATTAAGTATTATGAGTTTATTTTTACCATTATATTTTAGTCATTTAATATTTTGGGAAAATTTTTTAATTTATTCATTTATTCAAAAAAATATATTAAATGCCAACTACGTGCCAAACATCATAGATCAAAGTCAGCAACACAGATTCAGTCACTGCCCTCCAAGAATTTTCAATCAAGCTGTGAAGAAAGATACTATGAAATTGTGTGTGTGTGCGTGTGTGTGCGTGTCTGAAGTCCAGACTATGAAAAAAGAAAAATACCATATGAACATGATGTAGTTCAGGAGTCAGAGGATTCCATTAGTAGTGACAACTGAGCAGAGACTAGTATAACAAGCATTATTCATGATTTAAAATACACATACACACACACACCCCACCCACCTCACCACCCACAAATCATCCTCAGAATAAGAATGTCCATAACTGTCGGGAGGAAAAGAGTTTATAAAAGAAAGTCCAAATCCATATGACTTTCAAAATAAGGTGAGAGCTTCATGCAAAAAGCACTCAAATAGCTTATCTCCATAGGCAGAAAAATAATGGCTACTCTGGGTATATTTCCACTCAAAAATAGGTTTCCTAGTTAGAACTATTTTTCATGAAAAAGTCAAATAGCAGTTATTAGTCTAATAATGTCCAATACCACCTCAAATCCTCCAAACACATTAAACTAAGTTTATAACAATAAATGTATCCCAAGTCTAACACCTCTTAGAGCCCAGATCACAAAAGGGTCTTAGCTTCACAGATCAAAGAATGACATAATAGTAGAACAGAAACAAACTCTCCAAAATTATTTTATAACAAAAAAATCTTCATTTTGAAAATCAGAAATGAGACCCGAAGTGGGGACGTAATATGTACATCATTCAACTAGCTAGTAGTAGGAGGCTAACTAGACCCAGGATCTCCTAAGTTCTGTCCCTAAGCTCTTTCTACTATTATAATAGCAAACATCAAATGACAAGGAACAAACAAACACACTGCAAATAAATGAAAACAGGCAAAAATTTTAAACACAGGAATTCCATTTCAAAAATATTATATAACTTAAATTACCTTAAATCCCAAAAAATAAAGTTCCCTCTTTATCACATACCACAGAAAGATAAAAGTGAAGGAATATGCTATTTACTGATCCTTCAGGGTTAAAGATCTATGTTAAGTCCTTGCCCTTATTTTACTTTTACTTAATCATCACAACTACCCTTGGTGTTAGATATCAACAATCTCATTTTACTGAGAACCAGAAATAATTTACCCAAAGTTATATACTCAGAAAAATTGCGGAAGCAGGATTTAAATTTGAGTCTGTCTGACTCTAAACCTATATAGCCACCTTATCACAATAATGAAGCATTTTCATAGGAAAGCATTACACAAAGCAATTAGGTCGTCCTGAGAACACCCCAAGACTGCTTAATTGCTGATTAAAATTCTTTAAAAAGTTTGGTCTGGGAATCTAATAACCATTTATTAAATATTTCAAAAGGAAGTACTAAATTAAACAACTAATTTACAAACAAAATGCAGAACATTTTTGTAGGTTGAATACTATTTATATTTTCTTTTCAGCATCCTTTTCAATACTATTGTCACTGGCACTCCTATGAAATGCTGGTTAAAAACAATAAGGAAAAGAGACCCCTTAAGAGAACCATAATAAAATAAGAACTATACCTTAATAATTCTGATTTCTCCAATGGTACATAGAAGTAATTGGGAAGAGCATACTATTAAGAAAGTAAAAAGTAGCAGTTCAAATAGAGCAAAGCGCATGTTGGGAGAAATTACAATTTATAATAGTTAAAATAATGACTTTTTCCCTTATTTTAATTTTACAGAAGGAAAACTGCATCATAACATTATATAGATGTGCAATGTGTAATATCATAAATCAATACCTGTATATAATACATTACGCTCACCACCAACAGTCCAATTTTATGCTCACTGTATAATTGGCCCCTTCTACTGAATCCACTCACCCTCCTCCACCTTTCTTTCTGGCAACCACTAATTTGATTGAATATACTAAATGCCTTTTTTTGTTTGACTTTGTTCATTTGGTTTCTCTGTATGCCACATATGAGTGAAATCATATTCTGACACAAACTACCCATACTATAGAACTAGATGTCTGCTTTCTCAGCTTTGTTAAATCAGTTATATCTCAATTTCCAAAACTCTGGTTTCTTGTCTGCTCTCATCTCTTATCCAGTTTTCTGTGGCCTCGAGTACTTAACGATGCATTGCTTTCTTTATAGTTTTAGTGGGAAATATGTATCTTCTCTGATAATATTGGAGCGTTTTTTTAAAAAAAAATGTTTTCTTTTAACCTGTAGTATCTGTTTTCTTCCAGTACTCCAAGTTGAATTCTCTTTTCTACCTCTTTATGTCTACTTGTTTATCTTGATTTCTCTTTTTTCTGGAGGCATTTGGTCTTGAATTTTTACTTCGTTTTTAAGAATGAGATACCGAAAAGAACTGATGGAAAGATCCACCTGGAGGAATTGAACTTGTCAACTGGTAGAATCCAAGTAGGGTGCTCTGGTGATGAGTCCATCTGAATCTAAACACACTTCAGTCTTCTGTGAGAGATAAGCAGGGGAGGCTTGACTTCAGCTTTGAGAAAACAGAGCAGGCAAGCTAAGAGTTCCACAGTTCAGATACAGACTTTCCTTAATCTCTACTTTAAATCAATCAGTCATTTACTGCCTCTGATATCAAAAGCAGGGACAACTTCTTCAATTTTATAAAGAATTAACTTAGTCACCTGAGTGGAGGTGGGGTGGGGTGGGGGTAGGGTGGTAGTGAAGGAAATCTATAAGGGCACAGAGGGAGAGAACCTAAGGATTCCACCTGTGAGTGAAAATAGTGCTCTAACCAATCTCATTGTTTTCAGCTTCATTTCTGACCCCTACCTTCCTTAGTGTCTGATACTTCCAATGTTGAGCATCTTGCGAATTCCAGAAGTTCACAGTAACACCCTTCTTATCAGGCATAGTACATTTATAGGAATGGTGACATTTTTGTCTCTGCTAAATCAGATACCACCTGTCCATCTGTTTTATTTCAAAAAAGTATAGCGATTTCTTATCTCCTGTTGTAATTTCATTCAGAGGAGAATGGGGAGTTACTGTCTAATGAGTCTAGGGTTTCAGTTTTACAAGATGAAGCAAGTTCTGGCAGTGGATGATGATAGTGATGATTGCACAACAATGTGAATGTACTTACTGTCAGAACTGTACATTTAAACATGATTAAAATGTTAAATTTTATGTTATATATATTCTAACAAATTTAATTTAAAAAAAAAGTTTAATAAATTACCTCTTCAAAGATTCCTTCCAAGATCACCTATGCAAACTTCTCTCTCCCCTCAGCCAGGTAACTCTAGTACAAACAATGGTTTACCTTCTTTGTAGCACTCAATCACTGTATGAAATTATCCTATTTATTTAATTACTTGTTTATTATCTGTCCTACAAGATAATGAGAGTAGATACCGGGTCATGTTACATCACCACCAACACATTCCAGTAATAAGAAGGGTAGGAAAGCACACAATAAAGATTTGATGGAGAAATAGATTAATTGGTTTTTGGGTCCCAATGCAGACCTATGAATGAGAATCCTGGGATTCTCAGACACTGCTTTAGAAGAACAGAAAAGTTACGATTTGGATCTAAAGAGCCCCTCCCCCAACTAGTTAGAACAATTTGACACAGCTGATCCTTAAAACAGATGTTGTCGGACAGTCTGTTTTCTGTAAGACTGGCTTGATGTTGACTGGAAGGCAGAACAATGGCGGAGATGTGGATAGGAGGGGAGTTACTAATTATTTTCATATAGCGATACCTGATAACATGGTAATGTAGTTCCTAGAACATAATTTTTAAATAATTTTAACAAATGTGCCTATTACAAGAGCTTCCACATCATAAAAATGTGTAGTGATCTATTTTATTATGCAATTCAAACATTAGGGTTCCAAAAAACAAAAACTATTTTCTATTTATGTTCTTTCTATTACCTAATTTCTTACAAGATTCTGCTCTATCATCTTTTCTCTCTTGACTCAAATCTTACCTCACCAGATCTACAGTTCACTACCACAAATTTCTGTATTCTCCTCCACCACATCAGACTTCTTGGAAGACATCCAGTTGACTGCTCAATGCCCAACTCTGGGCAACTAATATGGCTATAATCACTCTACACAGCAACTGCCCTCTCAGTACTCACCAATGAGCAGGTCCTCTAATTCTGAGTCTCATCATATCTCCCCATTTGTTCAAATTCTGCTCCTCCTCTCAGATGACTTAAACTGTTCATAAAGGAACCCAAACAGGTCTGGGTATGAATCTGACTTCAACACTCACTATACTTTTCTGAGCTGGCTGACTCGGAGGTTGGTTGACTCCCGCTAAGGCAGAAGTTACTTGAGGGCACTCATTCATTCATCTTAATATCCCTGGACCCCAATACTCTAGCACATAGCAGACATTCAACGAAGGTCTTTGGAAAATTGGAAATGAAGGAAAGAGGGGAGATATGGAGAAGGGAAAAGGTGGGCACGGGGTGGGGGGGTGGAGAGGAGAAAGATACAGGAAACAATTTCAAACTCATCTTTTTATCTCTAAGTACAAAGCAGGAAGTAAACTCTAAAAATACCCTCAAGTAATGTTTGGTGAATCTAACCAAATGCATATATATATACTCCTATTTAATGTTCGGTTTTACTCTATCTTGTTGAACATTTATACTTAAAATTCTAACTTTACATTTACCTTAAAGGTTTGGTTGTTTGTAAAAATCATACTGTTAACCACAGTTGTGGACTTTTTATTTTGCTTAGCAAATTCATAGTTTTAGAAATTACTAGTCAATAAAGAAATAATATACTTCAGCATTCTTCAACTTGCAGGTGACATGGAGGAGAGGGGAGGGGAGGTGGGCTGCTAGAGTAACAGTGAAGTTGAGCAAACATGAAATGAGGTGGAAATGGAACATGACGTCTGGAGACAGGGTAAGTTTTTAAGATCTATGAACAAATTACCAAAAATAAGATAGGTTTTTAAAAACTTTTTCAAAAGTCTGACTTCTATTACTTAAGAATAAAATTCCTAAATTTAAAAAACAAAGTTCATATTAATTGCTGTAAATAAATGGTCTTTTACTGTATTTCAAGAGAAATGACCTAGTTTGGGGCTCTTAATAAACAGTGAAAAGGAAAACATCTCTTTCCAGTTCAAAGAGAATGAGAACAATTCTCTGGGGGAAAAAAGAAATTAAAATCACTAAATTCTACTTTATATAACTTAAAGTTCATTCTTCTTTAGCTCCTACAATCTGACTTATTTCCAAAGAATAAAATTTCCTATTTATTCCCTTTACATGCTTTTAAATGTCAGTATTCTCCAGGGTTCTATTCACACCCCTTTTTCCCTTAAACAAGTTCACTGAGCAATCTCCACTACACCAGAACAGCATAATGGTTAGTGTATAACCTTTGGAACAGATGTTTGACGTCTGAATCCTAACCCCTCTATTTACTAGGTGTATAATCTTAATAATCTCCTTAAGACTCAGTTTACTCATCGATTTAAAAAATTAAAAAAGGATAAAATAGTACCATCCTTACAAGATGGTCTCAAGGACTAAGTAAATGTATATATATATATATATATATATACACACACACACACACACACACACACACACACACACACATATCAAATGCTTACAATGATGCCTGCTTCATAATAAGTGATCCACAAGTGTTAGCTATAGGGAGCCCATGGAATTATCACTCAAATCAGGGTTCTTATGAAATTTAAAGCAGAGGCTATTAATAATTACACCAGAACTGTCCTAAGCAAACCAGGACAGTCATCCAATTACTAAAGAATGAACCATAAAATATTGTTGCTATGCAACTGGTCCTGTCCTACAAATACCATGTAGTTAACCTAATACTATTCATTTCCAGACCATGGCTTCAGTAGGGAGAAAAAAGCAATTTATGCATCAAGAGTTTTGGAAATATCAAGTCCAACAAAGTTAAACAAATTTCTTTACCATGTAAGCTACCCAAAAGTCACTGATACACTGATGTGTCTTAACTGACTTTATAATTTCAGTTACTTTAGTTTTGCAATTATAAAGATAGCATGAAATGAAATGGAGTCACTGGATATTTTAAAATACAAAGTATGTTATCAATCTATGTTGACTGTTCCTCGCCCCAGGACCCAGCCCATACGTAAGTATTTGGTGAATGAATAAATGAATCTTAAAAAATACTTCCCATGAAAAATTATTTCAAAAACTAAGCAAGACTAGAAAGAAATTTTCAGCTTGAGGTTTCATTGTAATTCTTCGGTTTTCTTTGATAAAAAGTTTCAGTGGACTTCTGAGACAAAAATTCCATTGGATTTTTCATTGGATTTGCTCTTAACTAAATGTGGCCTGGTTATCATGAAGAAAAATACTCCTAGAAGATAAAAATAATAATACTAGCCAATGTATATGGGAAATACTACACTAAAAGGCTTACAAAGATTATTTCCTTTGATGTTCACAATTATAATCTTAAGCGATATCTCATTTGATTGTAATCAGCTTATTTCTAAATGCCTGGCTGGGATTTTCTTTTCTGTAATATAATACACCTCTCTTTTGCTGGAATAATTTACCTTTAGTCAGGTATATCCCAACACAATCCACTACTAAGTCTAACTACAGGTAAGGCAGCTAAACATTAAGTTATCAAATCCTGTTATGAACTCTCAACACTACATTGTCTCAAAGGAACACAGGTCATAGACAAAATGCAGCTGTGACAAAAGTCACATTTATAGCTATATGTTTGTAACTTCCTAGCTAGAATTTAAAAGAAAATAAAAGATGGAATTTCAAGTCCCAATTTTTGGAGCTAAAAGGGACATTACAGATACTAATCATTAAAATTTTATGAAGCAAAAAATCAAATGTATTTCTATACTTAAACCTTATAGCGGAGTTTTTTGTTTTATTTTATATATATTTGCTTTGGGTTTTTTTGCTATTCTTTATATTAAGATAGACAAGGTTTAGCAATTTGTCCAGGACCATATAGTTGGTGAGTAGAGAAGTCAGAATTCAAACCCAAATCTGTCTAACACCAAAACTAAGATCATTAATTTTCTTCACAGAATTTAATTTTTGTTCTATAACCCTAATTACTCTATAAAAATAGCAAAAATTTAAACTATACAAGTTTTCTAACCCAATTGTTTTACTGGCCCAGTAATGTCAGTTTTAGGTATTGGTTACTCAGTGTTACAATTAAAACTTAGAATTTCTGCTAAATTCACATTTAGTTCTTTCCAGCATCACAAAAGTTTAATGCTTATCAATAAGAAGCATACCAACAGCTAAAAGATTTATCAAGCAACTACTATGAGCCTAGCACAATATACTTCTCTTTAATCCTCCCAACTAGAAACCCAAGTTGGTGGTGGTGGTGTTGGAGGAGGATGGATGGATAGGTGGATAGGTAGGTAGGTAGGTAGGTAGGTAGGTAGGTAAGTAGGTAGGCGGGCAGGTGGGTGGGTGGGTGTGTGAGAGCTGATGGTTGTTTTGCTAATAATGAAATACACAGCTGCTCCATTTTGGGAAAGCCCTAAAAATATTGTGATATGTAGCATGGAAAACCCTTAGGAAAAGAAAAGCCTTCTATAGTGCCTTTATGAAAACACAAACTAAAAAAGCTATTGACATCTATATGAGCAATCAAAGGCTGATTCTTTCCTAAGAATTTGATGTCAACACAAGGCTTTGATTATAAATTAAGTTCACATACAAGCATACATAAGACTGGACAAAACATGCCAAAATTTTAGGGGCACCAATCCTCCAACTCACAAACAAGGAGAACTCCTTTAAGAAATTATCAGATAACCAAGGCGCTAGACCATCAGAGCCCTGACTAGAGTGATAATTAGGGATAGAAAAATGGCACAAACAGAACTTCCTCTGATATTTACTATATAGCTGGTGGGAAAGACTATCTTCCTTTTAGAGTGTGAGTCATAATAATGTTGCCTTGGGGCTGCCAGAAACCACATGTCTACTACACAGAAGAAACATATCACTGAGACAGACTATCACAGATGGAAACAGAGCAGAATGGAGCAGAAGAAAGATTGTGTGATATTATCACCAGAGTTTCTGAATTTAGGCATACTTGAAACTAGTTTATCTTGCATTCCCCATTTATACAATCTAATAAATTCATCCCTTCTTTTAATTTTCCCTTTATTGCTTAAGCTTGTATTAAGTTCCTATTGCTCAAAATGTTAAAAAAAAAAAAAAAAAAAGTCGACTAGCCTCATAGATAAATTGATGTTTATCTATATAAAATATACTTTAAAATTTATATACTAAAAAGCTTTTAAAAATTAAACCCAGTAACAGATTTTGTGTTCCTAAATAAGATTATTTTAAATCCTTTTGCATTAACAGTAACTGTATTTGAAAACTGCATTTTTGTGTACAAAATATTTCGAATAGTACAACATACCAGGTTATCTATTTTCGTATCCTTTAGCCTCCTACCATGCCACTCTCCAACTATGGAATAGGCTGAGTGTATGGGGACCTTCTCAGTTCATGCTTCTGTCATATATAAATAGAAAAATAAGTTCTAAAGGCAAGATAATTTTACTCTGCAAATTCACAGAAAACATAATAACCATCACATAAAGGTTGTTTGCACTAATGACCCCATAAATTTATAAATGTGAAAAATATCTCTCTACCATGAATAGATGCATCTCTGTCGTGAATAGATTCAGAAGTCATTTTCTTGATCAAGTACTTATCATCTACGTAGTATTCACATAACAAAAAAGGTTCATATAAATCTAATAAAGAGGAAAATTATACAAATACAGAATGTGGGACATTCTACAAGGGAAATGGAAGCATTAAATCCTCAAAAAGAAGTAGAATTAATTTCATAGAAAGCTAGATATTACCAGATTTTTATTTCTAAAATAAAATGAATTAAAGACTTAACCAAACACACTGTATGGATCCTGGATTTTTTTAGTTATACAAGGTTTTTTTGAACTACCATATTATATATGATTACTCAATGCATTAATTTCATTAGTTACATTAATAGTATTGATGCCATGAATACTCTTGGAGAGCTCCAAAGACTGCTTTTCATTTATACTGTCTCTGTCCTTTTCAGTTTAAGCAGACAATATTTCTGCCAATTCAATTATTTTTGAAAGAGAAAGAAAAAGATACGCTGTGGCTCTCCTGTGAATCTTTTTATGATTCACTCCATTGTGAGACAAAGGGCACACTCATTTGTATCTTCAAGATGAGTCCTCATGTAACTTGGGGTCCTACACAGGCTGGTGTGAGATAGCAAAATGTTATTCTTCAGATCAGAATAATTTAACTAAAGAGTTCTTTGAGGCAACATTTTGGATCTGAGTTCCTAAGATTTCAAAGTCATATCTTCAGCTTCTATTGTAGATCATGTTTTCTTGTGAATGACATGGATTTGATCATTCCCAGAATCTATTTTTTAATTTTAGCAACACTGGGCCTATGAAGACCTCGGTAGGTCTTTTTTCCTTTTTGTTTAACAGCACTGTGTTTTAGTTTTCTCTTTTTACATTTTATATATCAGCAGCAAGAATAACCCAGGAGTAACTTTGATGTTATGCTTAAAAATCTTCATGGCTAGATCCCCTAGTTCACTGTGTACATTTTTCTATTTCCCATATTATTGCAGGTGACAAAATTGCTAAACTTTCTGCCACTATTAGAAGAAAGATTTTTCTTGCTCAAATTTACAGTAACATATTTCTCACTCTTTTTAAAGCTCTTACTCATTCTTCTTAAAGACCATCAAATGTCTACTAACACTCCACTCAAGACTGTAGACTTTCACTAATACCTCAAAATCTTTCTGGCTTGTATTCCCTTTGAAACTGAGTTCCAAAGTGAGTTCTCAATTTATGGTTTTTGTTAAAGCAAAACAAAACCACTCAGACAGCAAAAATTACTATCAATTACTATATAACAAATTAGCTCTCAAAATTAACACTTCAAGTACAATGAACTTTTATATAGTTTTAAAAGGGCAGGAGTGACTTAGCTTAGTGGTTCTGGACTAAGATCTCTCAGTAGACTGAAGGCAATGACTCTATGTAGTCATCAGAAGGCTTTAACTTGAGCTGGGTTTACTTCTAAGATGACTTGCTCATATGGCTGAAAGGCTCATAAAGGTTTATGAATCCTTATTCTTAGCTACTCTACCTTTACATGATTCTAAGTCATACACCAGGTTAAAATACTTTCTGAACTGGCATATCAATACTGTCTAACATGCTTTAAATCACAAAATTTTTTAAACTGGTAATTTCACTATAAATTTTATGGGTAACCTGCTGAAAAAAATCTATGACATAAAAACTCAGCAGTGATTATCAAGTGCTAAAGACTGTCTTAGTCAAAAGGGACTATCTGTCATCTTCTGAACAAAAAACTCAATACCAACAACGTAATACACAAAAACCTACTGTTCTGGTGTCACCTCTAGTCCTACAAACACACATATGACATATGTCAAGAATAAAAATTAAACTCCATAAAATTAAAGATAAAAGATACAAAGAAAAAGGAAATGACTAAAATATAGTACACATTAAAAAGAAACTAAAAAAGGGGGGAAAAAAGAGGCAAAATAAAAGATAGAACTAAAATCCAGACCACAGAAAGTATGTTTGCATCAAAAGAAGAGAAATTTTAATGAAACGGAAGGTAAACTAAAAATTCAGGGAGAGTGAAAAGAAAAAAAGTAAAACATAAAATATAAGGGAAGAAATCACATATAGGGATGGTAAGAGGCAGTAAGCCAATCAAAACTAATAAGGCACTAGCCTACTATACTGGGCAAGCGCACTTTTTGCCATTATTCCATTAAGAGATGTACTCCTTTCCTTAAGTCTAGGCTGGCCTTATGACTTGTCTGATCAATAAAACGTATTAGAACAACACTGCACCAGCTCTGGAACTAGATAGATTTCAACAGGGCTGATAGCTTCTTAGAAGCCTGTCACATGCTCTCAGATAATACAGGCTGTCCTGCTGGAGAAATGAGGCACTCCAGACATCACTCAGCACTAAGTCACTAAATAGGGCAGCAAAGCCTCCTTGGATGTCCCAGTGCAACCCAGCAAGCTACAGACTAAACACAGCTACATGAGTGAGCCCAAGTAATAGCACCAGAAGAACTATCAAGTCAAACCAAAGAATCATGAAAAACAACAAATCATAGTTGCTTTAAGTCACTAACTATTGGATGGTATGCTATAAAGTGGCAGGTAACAGATGGAATTAAACTGATCTAAAAACAGTACAATACTGCTAAAATATCAGTATCTGTAGCCTACAATCTAAGATATTTGTGTCCCAAGTCCTTGCTAGAAAATATTTGAAACTATTTGAAACTGTTTGAAACTGTTTTAAAGCCTGGTTGAAAGTAGTTTTTTTTTAATTTTGTAAATTACTTTCTATTATTTTATTTAAATCTATTTTATTTTAAATATCTATTATCTAGTGTTTACTTGAAAAAATTCTAAAATCTATTATTGGATTAAGTCAGGCATGAGAGATTGATAATAAATTTTAATATTACATCTTCTAATTTTACTGACATCTACTTTACGATGTTTTCTAAAACTTCCACTTATGTTAGTGTTTTCTCATTCTATGCATTAGGCATTAGAGTGGTAAAGATGAACAAGGAAACTATAAAGGAAAATTGAGAGCAGGTAAAAAAATGTTTTAGTCTCCTAACTTTTCCAGGGAGTCAATCCCTGTGTTCCCAAAGCATTTTCTACTAAATTATATTTATAATAATACAGCAGCTAACATTTATGAAGCACTTGGTATGTGCCTGGTACAATTTTAGCCTTTCCCATGACTTAAAGTCATTCAATTCTCACAATCACTCTCAAGAGATGAGTAAGAACTATCACTATCCCATTGTATAGATAAAGAAATTGATTCACCTTAAGGATTCTCTCCTCCCTCCCCCACCCCAATTCTAGACTTCATCAGGAACCTGATCTATTTCTTCACCTTTGTATTTTCTCCAGTCTCTGGCAATAAGATTTCTCTATAATTAAAGATTTTTTTAGTGAAATAAATAAGCTCATTTACTTTACTAGGACAATTTTTTCTGCATTGCTAAAGCATAAGGTAATAATACCTTTTTGAACTAAGAAAACTGGCTTGGAACTAAAGTATCTATGGTTACTGGTAAGGAAAAAAAAAACCTACAATCTTACCAGTTCAATGATCAACACCACTAGTAAGACCTAAATTTTAATAAACAAGTCTAATTTGATAATACATATGGCTCCCAATTATGATGGTTTACCTAACAATTTTTTACTTTAAGATAGTTCAACACTAATATACATTCAGTTAAGAACCATATTTCAAATTTTAAATTTTGATCTCTTGCTAGGGTAGTAATATGCAGAAGGATACTTTCCAGTGTTTCTGGGCAGCAGCAAGCAGTGAGCCACGGTTCCCAATCAGCCACGCAATCACGGGTAAGCAACCACACACTCTACAGTGTACTGTGTTGCCAGCAATTTTTGAATACTGTGTTTTCTGTTTTCACATCTGTTTTCTACTTTTAGAAGAGTATTCAATAAATCATATGAGATATGCAATACTTCCACTATAAAATAATAAACTATATATTAATGTAAGTGTTCTGGGTATATTTAGGTAGGCTAGGCTAAGTTACGATATTTGGTAGGTTAGGTGCCTTAAATAAATTTTCTTTCTATATTTTCAACCTATAATGGCTTTATTGGAACTTAACTCCACCACAAGCCAAAGAAGATCTGTAATATATTTTATTCATATCATTTTAATGCTGAACCCATAAATATCACAATGACAACTACACAAATCTGCATGTTTTAAAAAGTCTTTTTAAACAAGTCAGTGAGAGAGGAGCAAGAAAATATGTGGATGAAAAAACCCAAGCAAATATAAGACTTAATAGCTTGAATGCTATAATTTGGGTATTCTGGATTGATCTAGTATTATTTGGGTTCGTAGAGTTGGAATCATAAGCTATACAACTCATGACTACTAGTTTTATTGTATACTCAGATTTAAAAACAAAAATAAAAATAAAAATATTTAAATAATTGACTAGATACATTAAATATTCACAATCCTCAGATTACTAGGTAGGAACTGCAATTTAGATTTTGAAAAAATCAAATCAAACTAGGGATCATTTTACAGACATGTCCCTTAATTAACTCAGAAAACATCGCTTCAGAAAATCAAACTATCTTTGTAAAGAACGGAGCAAAAGACTAATACCACTACAATCAGACAAAATGGCTCCATTTTAGAATAATCTCAAAAAGGGTCAATTTTAGAGAAAACCTGTGTGCCAAATTTTCAATGCTATCTCAAGAAAGGCTACTGTCTCTCCTGTAAATCTCACTGAAAACTAAAGTACAAACATTACACTGTATAATAAAACTTTCTGTGGCATACACTACTGACTAACGCAATATTATTCCCAATCTCTTTTCCCCTGTCACTTCTTACTACAGAGACTGAGAGACTCACCTTCTTCAAGTTAAAGGCACACACAACCCAGTTCTGCACATCAGGATATGAAAGGCAGGCTAATTGTAAACTCCTGAGAAAGCTGTTTCTTTTCTAACAAAAAAAAAAAAAGACTGAAATAGAAATCTCCTTGTTGGCCTTAAACAAGAACACAGCGCTTTTAGTTCAGCCATCGTTAAACCCTGAAGCAACAAGTGTAAGAACAAAAAGTCAACAAGCTAAAGAAGCAGGAAAGAATCTTTGATGAATGTATCCTTATCTGCTAAATGATCAACAACTGACAACCTTGCCCATATGAGATAATATGATGCACAATACCTTTAATTAAAAAAAAAAGTAATTTTTTGAAAGTCAACCTAATACCAAAAAAGGGAGGTAAATTAACGCCAAAAAGTCCTAGTTTCCCTTAATATTTTTCTGACTATAAAAATAAATTCACTTCAGAAATTTTACAAAATACAGAAAAATATAATGAAAAACAAACCTCACTACCCAGAGATAACCACTAATATTTTTTTCCAATTAATTTTATACATATATTAATATATAAAACTATGCTTCTATTTTCAGAAATTGAGATGAGACAAGAGTTTATTAACTACTATACACACAAAGTAGTAATTCAGTTGCATATAAAATATAAGACAAAAATAAAACCAACTCTTCCATTCACACACTCTTTCACACACACAGACACACCTTCACTCTCAATTCCACTTTTTGAGAGTCAATTTTAATAACCTGATACTATGCCTGCTTCTTGATTTATCAGCTATAACCATATCAAGTGACTTCCACTATGGCAATGAGAAATTCAGTTCCCCTTTGCTCTTCTTCCCAATTTTTATTACTTTTATTTTCATTTTTAGATTTTCTGTTGGTTGATACTATAACATTAAAAAATACACTAAGCATTTAATTTCTTGATCCATGAATTTTAGACAGAATTTCCTAATTTCCAACTTGTAAGAAAAATAAATTAGTGTTCTCATATGGCAACAATTTATGATCACATAGTATGACTATTTTTAGTGAAAGTTTAACAAAGATTAAAACGTCAACCATCTGACATTTTAATATAATCTTTAACTAATAATCTTTAATAATCAACTTTAATATCATCTAACCCAATCCCGAATGAGGAAGAAATGTATGTACTTGTTGCTTTAGCACTAATTCATTTAAGAAAAAGTTTTGGTAAAAACAGAAGTATCATAACAGGAAATGACCTAAAGAACTTACATATTCCATACTGAATTGAAAATAGTTACAAACATGAATTCTAAAATTATAAAAAGTCAAGTCTGAAAAAAAGAGCATTAACAGTGAAGTTAGACAACAGGACAGGAATACAGAGATAAACTTCTCTTTTATTTGTCTTCTCAAAAGCAGACCATCACAATAAAAACACCGATGTCCAAAGGTTCTAAGAATACCATTGCTTTGAGTTTCAGTTAGCATCAAAAATCATTGAGAAATGTTGATCATCACAAGGGCAATTTTTTAATCGTGAAAAGGGCAAATATCCTTATTGTTTTTGCAGAGGAAAATAATGGTTGAATCTAAATATTAAATATTATTAAACTTGATGTAAAACAGAACTACTGCATAATAGATTATTAAATAATAATAGCAAGTATTATCTACTTAGTCAGTACCAGGCACCGTGGTAAGAACTACTCAAACATAATCTTTGAGTCTTACAGTCATACAAAATTGGTACTCAGATGAGAAACTAAAGGCATACATATTTTACCTACAGTCACTAATAAATTGCAAAACCAAAACCTGAAATTAAGTTCCATCCCCTTTACCACTTGAGTACACTGAAATTATGAAAGTACTTTAAAATGAGAAAAGTAGATTGATGAGATATAATAGATTCACTAAAAGTAAGTTACATCAAACTAGTCATTGTTCCAAGTTACCATGTTTCAACAACACAAATTACTAACACATTGTTAAGTGATTATGATGCCATTTATATAAAGCAAAAAAACACAAAATAGATGCGAATGATTATATAAAATATGAATGTCTCATTTCTTTAATTAACCCTCTTTCCCATCACCTGCCTAATCTCTTAAATCCCAATCTTCTGACAAGAGGTAAATACTACTTATAGTTTGGCATCTATCTTTCTAGTTCTTAAATATTTAAGGAAAACTTTAGATTTTTATTGGCACATCACATTTAACTGTGGTTATTTCTGAGAAGAAAAATGGGAGTGTAAAAATCAATACTGTACTCTATTTGCTGCTTGACTCTTTATAAGAAAAACTTATATATTACTTAGAATATACAAAGATTTTAATCATAATAATGCTCAAAGAAAACAGGGCAAGAATTTCTAAGTATGACCTAAGTAAGTGATTGCCCTAAGAGGGAAAAGTTTGATATACTAGATAATAAAAGCATACCAGAAATTTAAAAGGTATACTGAAACCAAGAAAATAGATGCAACAACAACTAAAAGATTATTAAAATAATGGTATTTTGAATATACAAAAGCTCTTATAAGTAGGAATATAAAAAATGTATAAAGCTGACAAGACACAGGTCTCATATATAAAAACCAACTAAGAACAGGGAAAAGCATTCATCTGAGGAAAAAAATGACAAAGTATTAACAATAAAGATAAACACAGTAACAAAGAATTGTAAAATAAAATATAATTATAATGCCAAAAACTAAACAGAATAATACCCAAAGACACTACGGTATGAGAAAGCAGAAACTTTTACACACTAGTGATAAGAATGTAAACTGATAACAGCTGAACAAAAAATTGACACATGATTTATATAAACAAAATATAATAAAAGGGCCTTTGAAAGATAAAATGTAAAATGTGAATACAGTCTTAGATTGCAACGACAGTACTACCACGACAGATTCTGAAAGCTGACACTGTTTCTGTGGTCTTGAGTAAAATGAGCACATCTAGAGTATTATGTTCACAGTATTATAAATACCACATTTAAAGAGAAACACTGACAAACTGAAATATTTCAACAGTAGGATGCCAAGATTATGTATACAATAAGTCACACAGTAAACAAATTAAAGATAAACATTTTATTTTGCTTTAAAAGATTTTAAGGAAAACACCATAGCAATCTTGAAATATCTGAAGGTCTATCACATGGAGTACAGTAGGTTTTATTGTGCTCAGGAGAGCAAAAACCAAGAGTATTAGTGCTCAGAGCTGTTGAATAATGAAAAAGTAATGTTTCATAAAGTGAAATTTTAACTGCAATAGTATCTGGGATGAATGATCCATCAGTAACACATACAGGTTTTGACAGTTAGGTTTCATAAACTCAGAAGTACTTTGTAGTTCTAAGAATAAAGTAAAAACTCTTAAAATATGGATCAATCTTCCAAAATTATGACCATTACTAAATTTTCACTGTAGTGACCCACTTACCTGATTTAGATACCTATACTATAGACTATACTACACTCTGGGACCACCAGGGTTTTGTCCAATTCTGCCAGGAATAGTTCTACCAATTATTTCCTACTACATTTTCCTACACACAAAAATTTGACATATATACAACCTGTCCTAGAATCCCAGTATTGTCCTTATGGAAACCCTATTCTATATATAGGTAGACTTCTTTCATAACTATGATCTGTTCTGTGTTCCCAGCTTTGCATGAGCAGTTCCGATTCTAGTTCCTTGCCCTGAAATCTGTGACATACCTATCTAGAACCGTTTTCCTCCTCTTCCTCATACATTCATCAAATACTGATTAAGAGACCTATTATGTGTTGATATATAATGATGAAACAACTGAAACCTATAAAACGTTATTTATAATGCAATGTTACTTCAATAAAAAAGTGTATAAAAAGAGTCTACTATGTCCTAGGTACTGACTGACAGACCCTATTTGGGAAAGAAATAACTTACTAGCCATAGTTCCTGCCTCCAGGGAGTTTGCAACAGAAGAGAAACAATGGATCTATATAATAACTAAATATCAAGCCACGAGGAAGAAAGGCAGGAAAGTGATAAAATAATATAAACAAGAAAAATCATTCTAACTTCATAAGATCATGATCTGGGGAAAAAACTAGTCAACATAAAACCACAAGGAAGGAAAGGCATGAATGTGAAATAATACAAATAAGAAAAGTCATTCTGACTTTGTAAAACTGTGATTTGGGAAAATACTGAAGAGGTGAGGTGAAGCAGGCCCTAGTCAAGTAGCAGGTTATGTCAATGGCCTCCAAAGGACACAGGCCACATACCCCTGGGTTCAAGTCCCAGGTCCAAGGGGAAACAACCAGTTTGAACAACTAAATGGAAATGAAAAAGGATTCTTCCTCCTTTCTCTTCTTGTCTGCCTACTCACCTTTATTCCACATGCACCTTTCCTTTAAATATATATAATGATATTAAAGACAGGCGGTTGAGGGGAATGCCAAGCAGGAAAACTTACATAAGTGAAAGTACAGTGGTAAGTGCATGGTTATCACATCAGCAAGCTGTCACTGATTACAGAACACAAACGGATTAGTAAAAGAGAGACTCTATATCAAAGGATATAGAATTATGGTAGTTTCTCCGGGGGAAATAACACCAGTTCAAGAGACATAGCATCCTTTCAGCTCCCACAGAAACATAGAGCAGTGAACAATACTGCTCAAAATAGCATGAGAATTCCACCGAGGAATGATACTCACCTCTTTTCCATTCTCAGAGATTTAAGACCTCCTGTCTTACAGTCAACCTCTCCCAAGCCAGGTACTAATAAAAGATATATTTAAGAAACTTGAATTTATTCCTGAGTATCAACTGAGTATAACTTAAAATTCTATAAATCCATTTGTAAAAAAAAATGTTCATTTATGTTTCCAAGTGATTGGAACTAGGTTGGTTTAAGCCATTAGTTTCCTCAATGATAAATGGAGATAAAATATCTTCTCCATATAACTGTTATCAGCAATTTAAATTATATAACAAATAACACCATGAGAATTATGAAACCTATTTTTATATTTATATATTAAATCATATACATAGCACAGTGCCATTTCCAGTAGTTATAAAGTAACTTGTATTAGACTAACTGTCCCAAAGATAAATTATAAACTCTGTACAAAATATAAAACACAACCATCCAACCCAGTGGAAAGCACCAAAAGCAAGTAGAAACTAAAAGGAAGTGGACCCCTGAAAGAAAGTAACTGGACTGGATGTGATTTGCATTTATAAATTTTTTTTTGCTTGGCAGGAGGGTTTCCCATTCCCTGAGATTAAGGTGGACATAACTCGGACAGAAAGCTATCACCTTCCTGGTTTAATGAGTCAGATAACGGCGTTCAGAGTCACCAAAATGGCTGAAAAGTAAGAGGACTATCTCACAAAAGAGGGAAATACAGAAAAGGTGCCCAAACTTACATGAAAGCTGCCCAAATTTTAGCTAACTCGAAATTATGTATGCATAGCAGACTCCAAAGAGCCTGAAAACAGGAAGTAAAAAGTAAAGGGGGAAAAAGCAGAGATTTCAATTGTTCAGTTGCTCATCATAGCAGCGGAAATAAAGTATGAAATCTAGACTAGAATCAAGGTTAAGGTGCAAAAGAAAAACTAAGCATCTGAAAGAAAACAGATCAAGAATCTATAAGACATATAGCCAAAACAAACTGTATACAGCTGAAAATTACCAGACATATGAAGAAAGAAAATGTAACCATAGGCAAAGAAAGAGTAGTGAATAGAAACAAAAAAATCCTAGTGTTGCAATTAGCAGAAAAGGATTTTAAATAAGCTATTTTAAAAATGCACAAGAACTTAGCAAAAAACATGGTTAAAGAATTTCAGCAGAGAAACAAAACATGTCATAAAGAACCAAATGGAAAAATTCACTGTATATGTTAACTGTAGAGAGATGGCAGAAAAGTCAGAGAACTTAACAGTTTAATATAAAGTACTCCGTTTAAACTGAGAAAAAGAGCCTAAGTGACCTGTGAGACATTATCAAGTATACACAGGTGTAACCAGAAGCCCAGAAACAAAGGAGAGAACAGAAATAACAGCCAACAACTTCCCAAGTTTGTTGTAAAACAAATCTGTAGATCAAAAAAAAGTAAAAAAAATTAAAAAACTGGAGAAATATAAAGAAAACATGCAGGCACCGTATTCAAACTGCTGATAGACAGAAAAACCTTGAAAACATCCCAGGAAAAATTATATACATATATATACGCATGCATACATACACACGAACACACACATGTGCACACCCACATACTGAACAACACAAAATAACAATTAACTTCTCATCAGAAACAATGGAAACCAGAAGAAAAGGAAATGACATCTTCAAACTGATGAAAGAAATGAAACTATTGAATCAGAATTCTGCAAGCAATTTTAAAAAGTCAATAATGAAGATTAAATGAAAATATTTTAAGACAAAAAAAAAAAAGTATACTGACCACCAACAGATTTACTCTAAAAGAAATACTGAAGAATACTCTTAAGGTTAAAGGAAACTAATGTTAGAAATCAAATCTATAGGGAGAAAAGAAGGAAAAAAGTGAATGAAATTATCTAAGTGTAAAAAAGACTGTATTTTGCCTGCTCTTCTTTAAAAGACATAAAAAAAAAAGCAAACATTAAAACACTGTATCACTGGGTTTATAACATTCATAGAGAAGGTATACGAAAACAGTAGCATAGGGCATTCAGGAAGGAGGGAAAATGTAACTATAGTGGTACAAGGACCTTATAGTTTATGAGTAGTAAAATATTAACCCAAATAGGGTTATAAATTAGGGATGCAAATTAAAAACCCAAAAAGGAGGATTTCTCAACCAAACACTACTGACATTTGAAAGTAAAGACTTTCTTGCTCTGGTGGAACTGTCCACACACTGTAGAAGTTTGGAAGCACCTCAGGTCTCCAACCAGGCCAGTAGCACCCCCACCATAAGTCATGACACTCAGTAATGTCTCCAGACATTGCCAATGGTCCCTGGGGATAACAACAATCCTGGTTGAAAGCAACTGGCCTAGAACCACCATCGAATAAGAACTGCAAGTTAAAAAATGATGGAGAAGTAGTTCTAAAAGTTGTTTTCATTATAACCCAACCAACAAGCTTTTCTAGATTCTTTCCAAATTATTCTAGTTTTCCACATGAAGTTTTAATGCCACAGAAACACTGTGAGGCACAAACCATTCCGTATCCAAGTTTTGACATACCTTCCTCCCAAGAACTTCCACCAAAAATGCTTACTTATAGAATTCAAATAATTCTCAAAAATTCAGTTAGCCCAATAGAAGGCAAAACAGTATAAAGAGGATTTTTAATAAAATAGGGGGAAAAAATAACAGAATAGCAAGTCTAAATTCAACCGTATCAATAACAACATTAACTACAGATTTCTCTTAAATGTTTAAATAAGTGATCTGCATAACTAACATGTCAAATAGTGGAAACAAAATGGAACAGTAAAAATATACCAAATCCAGAAACACAAAAATATAGAAAGAAAAAAAAATGGAACAGAGAGAAAACCTAACATGTCACTAACTACATTAAATACGAATAGCCTGAAACTCTCTCCATTAAAAATGAAGACTAAAATGACATTAAAAATAAAAACAAAATAATAAGGCCTAAACATGCTAAACAAAACAGTTTAAATATGCAACACAAATAGTCCAAATGTTAAAGAATATTTGAAAAAAATACGATGCAAACATTATCATAAAAAAATATGGAGTGGTTATATTAATATTAGACACTGAATTTTAAGACAAAAATTACTACCAGAAATAAAGATGGATATTTAATAATATAAATGTAGTTTTGGCTGTGTCTAACAACAGAGTTCAAGATATATAAAGCAAAATGGGCAGAATAAAGAACAAACTCAAAACCACACCTAGAGATTTTACCCCACTCTCCGTAACTGAAAGAACCAAAGAAAAAATCAGTTAAGATACAGAAAATATGACTATCAACTATATTGACTAGATATTGCATAAAATACTACACCCACAACAGCAAAAAATCAAGATAGACCAGTTGGTGGGCAACAAAAATTTTGAAATGACAAAAATTTTTAGATGATTCAAATTTTACAGATTCTTCTGTAATTACAATCAAATAAAAATAAATAACACTAAGATATATAAAAGCACATATTTTGAAATTAAACAACAGTCTTCTAAAATAATCCATGGTTCAGAACAGAAATCACAAGGAAAGTTAAAAAACACTTTGCATTAATTATAATGAAAATACAATATCTTAAAACTTTTAGGATATAGTTAAGATAAATCTCTAGTTTTGAATCCTTACATTTAAAAGAAAGTTTAAAATCAATTATATATATGACTTCACCTTAAGAAGTCAGAAAAGACAAGCAAACCAATTAAAAGCAAAAACATAAAAGTGAAGAAAACTGATAAAGCAAAAAGTTGTCTCTTTGAAGAGATTAATGAAATATATAAAGGCCTAGCAATACTGATGAAACAAAAAAAGAAAGAACACATAAATTACCAAAAGAATTTAATAACAGCATTATCATTACAGATCCTGCAGACACCTATCACATAAAGAAATATTAAGAAAAGCTTTATGCCAAACATATCAATACCTTATATGAAACAGACAAATTAATTCCTTAAAAACATACTCAAACTGAGATTAGATGAAACATCCTTATTTTCCATTAAAGAAACTGAATTTACTATCAAAAATCTCACAAGGAACGTTCCAACCCAGAAGACTTCACTGATACATTTTATCAAACATGTAAGGAACAAATCACATTCTATGTAAATTTCTTCAAAATTTAAGAAAGAAGGAAATGCTTTCCAACCTATTTTATAACTCTAGCATAATCATTATACAGCAGTCTGAAATTAAAATCACAGATCAATTCTAGCAAAAACAAAAAAAGTATTCTTAACAGTATGTGTCAATCTAAACTGGTAAAATATTAAAATACATCATGACCAAATGAGATTTGTTCCAGCAACGAACTTTTTACACCATGTTAACAAATTAACATAAGTAAAGGAAAAATCAAATGGTCATTTCAAAAGATGCAGAAAAATCTTTGAAAACAAAAAATAGAACACCCACTTATGGTAAAAACTTTCAGCATTCTTAGAATTTTCTCAACTTGATAAAGAGTAACAATGAAAAACTTACTTAATATACTTAGTGGTAAAATAAAAGTTTACCCAATAAAATGAAAAATAAAGCAAATACATCCACTCCAAACACTTTCACTCAACATTATACTGAAGGTCATAACCAGAGAAGAGCAGAAAAATAAAGGCATAAATATTGAAAAGGAAAAATCAAAACAGTGGCTCTTTGTGGATTACTTTACCAACTACATAGAAAATATTAAAAGTAACATAAAGAAAAATGAATTTAACAAAGCTACAGCTTACAAAGTCAATACCCAAAACTCAATTTTTGATTGGAAAGGGCATGTGTGTATCTGCAGGTATGTGTTTCTGTGTAACTGCAACTTTACAATTCCTCAACTCTAGAATGCGTATGAAAGCTTATCACTTGATGGCTCTCTACATTTGGTTTTCTTGGTTAAAATTTTCAAATCAAATAATTGAAAGTAAAACAAATTTCACATTTTTGTAAATTAATTCAGTCTCAGATCTGAAAATGCCGTTAGACAATAAATTTAAATTTTTCATGTTTATTCTCCATTTATTATGTCAGTAGTCAAAGTGAGCCTCTCTAATCTATCATGTGGTTTACACAGTCACTACCACAGCTTTTTACTTGCTATGGAAAATGCCTGCTGCTATAAACAGGAAATAATAATGCATTTTCTCTCTCCTTAATCATTTTATAAGTTCTTTCAAAAGCTACTTTGTGAATAAAACATGAACAGGAGGTACACAAGTACATACAAAGTAAAGGAGAAGGAAAGGTTTTTGGAAATCGATGAGCACCCAAAAAGTTGTGCATTTTGTTTTCTATAGCAACTTGTAATTGAACTAGATTATAACAATCACATGTCAAAATATAACCTATCTTTATATTACTAAAGTTGATTTTGCATAGTGGGATCAAGCTATTTATGAGACAGCTCACAGCCTTATAAAGTTTTAACTTGGAATTAATTACCAAATATTAACATTCTAGTTCATCTAAATAAATCGTTTCACAGAATATAAAAAGATCACTGAAAGGACACAATTTATGGAATATCCCTGATTTTAAAACCGTAAGTAAAGGCAAACTAAGGGGAAAAGATCTTTGAAAGCACAAACTGGCTGTTTATACATAACACAAGGCAAAATCCAATTTGTTAGCTATTAATACAACAAAGTGTGAGAAATTAACACATGCATAAAGCACTTTCATCCATCAAAACGTTCCTAATAAGAAAATCGCATCTTTGATTTCTTTTAACTTCAAAACAGTAAAATTAAGACACTAGTATTACAATACAGATTGTATTATCAAGGACACTATCAAGGAACTGACTCCACATTTATGAGACTACTTAGGTTTTTAAGAAACAGTATTATTAAGCAAATGAAATTTTATAAATTACTGTAAGCCCTTGATTAATATTACTGAAATCTAATTCTATAATTTAGACCTTTAAGTTTTTTAGTGTTCAACTTTAATTAATCCAGTATATTTCTACAGAGCAAGTACTATCACTAACTATAATGGAACTAAGAAAGCAGAACTTTTAATATCTGGAGATTTCTAGTCACCAAAAGTATACCTACAGGCTGGTCTTTGAAAGAGATAATTTAACAAATGTTTAATGTATATATGCAGATGCCTCACATGCTGATAAGTAGTCAAGTTGTGAGACTTTCTCCTAGACCCATAAAAAAGGAAAATGCAGGTAATACTTTAGCCCATGTTTGCTACGTGATGCTTATTTTATTTTAATTTCTAACACCAACAATACTATGCTGATAGGTATGTCAATTAATATCATTTTGCAATTGCTCCAAAAAGTACAGTCATGTGTCACTTAAAGATGGAGATACTTCTGAAAAATTTATAGTTAGACAATTTTGTCATTGTGCAAACAGTGTATTTATAAGCATGTTTACACAAACCTAAAGGGGTATGTTGCTTACTACAGGCTACAGGTATAGCCTCTTGGGACCACCTCCATCTATGTGGTCCTTTGCTGACTTGAAATGATAAGAAACCCATTACTGTATTTTTTTAAAAATTTCATTATTGACATATCACTGATACCAAAGTTAGAAAAATATTTATCCTATACAATATTAATAACTATTTTCAAGTCTTTGCCTTTTCCAAGAGAATATTTACTGAAAAGCAACTTATTCACATTAAAAGTACCAATAAAACATGATTATATCTGGGCAGGAACTAACAAGATCTGATTCATAAATACTGGCTGGAGAAAAAGAAGTGAAAAACAAAGTAAGGACTATATCTTATAACTTTTTTATATTGATATGTTTTATTAACAGTTTAAAAAATGACAGATTATATATTTATTTCTAAATGAGTACACCAAAGTTCAAGTGTTAATAATCTGGCCAGGGTAAATGGGTAGCAAATAATAATGCTCTTTTAAAAAGAAAGTCTTCGAACCAATATAGTCAAATAACAATGGACTATATAAATGAAATCTGCTTGACTGAACATAAAATTATGATTTAAATACTGAAAATCTCTAAAGGAATAAATGAGAATGGTGGAGGGTGAAAAATGCCCTATTAGGTTTCCCCTAGCATTTTAACTAATGCTTCAAGGGTACAATTAATCACTACCATCACAAATGTTCATGCAGTGACTCTAAATTATCATAAAAATAAGAAAAATACATAACTTGCAAAAACAGACAGGAGATACTACAAATAACCCCAATCTTTCATTCACAAACATTGAGACAAACAAGGAATACCTGACAGCTAAAGAAAAGCAACACCATCAAAAAAGAACCAAAATTAAGTAATTTCTCAGAGGAGAAAAACTTGAAAATAAAATCTATTTAATGTACTATGATAAATATTACATTAGTAAAATAGGAACAAGAAAGAATTCCAGAAATATACATAGCTGAGATAAATTATTCAATAAAGGGATAAAAGAAAAAACCAATGAAATCTAACAGAACAGAGAAAAAACAAAAAACATGGAAAAGGAAAGAAAAATGTTGAAATAGAGAAACAATATAAAAGCTCTTAGAACAAAAATAAAAGAATAAAAAACTGGAAAGAAAAACATAATGAAAGAAATACAGAAGATTTCCAAGAACTAAAGACATAAGCCTGCATATTCAAAGGGTCTATACCAAATGCTTTCCAGGATTAATAAAATGGTACTATAACTCATCCTCCTTAAATTTTATAAAGCCAAAGATAAAGACATCAAAACAAAGCATTTAAGAAACAAAAATAAGTTACCTACAAAGAAATGATTCATATTTACATCAAACCTCTTACCAACAAATTGGCTTCTAAAAAGTAATACAATGCAAAATTCTTCAAAATTAAGAAGGAAAATTATTTTAAAGGTATACATCAAATATTAAAGTGAAAAAGACATTTTCAAGCATTGTACTGACAAGTACCCCACCCACATTCTTCCTCAAAAAAATGACTTTAAAAGGTATACTCTATGAAACTTTAAACCCAAAACTTAATATATATATATATATATATATATATATATGAAAGCATATCTAAAATACAGGTAAATAACATATTAGCTGAGCATCATATCCAGAAAAAAATTCAGTTCATATTAGAACTTCACCAAATGACATGATTAAAAATCTAGATGACCAGTTATATGATGAAGAAGTTGTACACTATTCTACCAATAGGGAAGAAAAATGTAATACTTAGAAGATCCAGGAAAAAACAGTTGGTAGTCAAAATAAGTACGGCATGATCTTGAGAACCAATTGAGTACAAGTAGTGTAAGAAATCTGTCTGTCCTCTATGGATCCCACCACACTTATCACACTACTCTGTTTAGCAGTGCTATTTACATAATCTTAATATTGTTTATTACTCTTCAGAATCAATGAGAATATCTATTATAAATCTTGCAACATAAAATAAATGTTATAACTGATATAAATTGAGAAGGGAATATGAAGAATGCAAAGGACAGATTATGTACTAAGCTTCATAAGCTTATAAAGCGGCAAGTATGGAGATAATGTCTAAATACTTTCTAGAGTTAACAGCACAAGAGCTAGAAACTTAACCAACAAGGCAACCCCCTACAAAAAAAGAAGGAAGAATAACTAGTAAAAGTTAAATTCTTCATTTTTCACTTATGGATTACTCAAAAATAAGGTTTAGCATATTATATATAAAATTGGGATAATAATAGAGAAGAAAAGAGCTAAATCATTACCTCTGAGGAGAGAAATTAGCTGAAGAGGCAGAGAACAAACTTTAATTTTACACCTTTGTATACTATTCAAATTCTTATGTTTGTTATTTTCCAACATACACACAGTCACTCCTTAGAATCCCACCCTTTTCCCTAACCAATGCAGAAAAAAATCCCAAAATTCTTATTCATATTTTTCCTTTAGCTATGTTCCACATACTACATCAACCTCTATTATGGTATTTCAAAGAAGACACAACTAAATATTCAAGAGTCACCCTAAAACATCTCATAAACTGTAGTGACAGAAATAGCTTACATTTGTGTTAGAATTGTCAAAACACATCCACATCCATTATCTCATTTAATCTTCACAACAATTTTGTAAGAGTAGATTTTAGAGATTACTAAGAAAAGTTCCAAAAGGTTTAAGTTACTGGTCACTTCAAAAAATGCAAAATAGGAAAAATGATGTAAATATAGCAAAGAAGTTTTAAAAAGAAACTTCATATAGCACTAAAATCTGAAAATGCTTTCCAAATTTCTGAGAATAATATGAAAGAAATAAAACTTAAACAGTTGATTATTTTGGAAAAGTTTGGCAGCTTTTATAAAGTTAAACGTAAGACTTACCATCTGACCCAGCAATCTCATTCCTAGGTTATTGCCCAAGAAAACTGAAAACATATCACCCAAAAAGACATGCACTCAAATGTTCATAGCAGCGTTATTCACAATACTCAAAAACTATAAATAGCCCAAATGTGCATTACGTAGTAAATAGATAAACAAATTGTAGTACATCCAGAGTGGAATACTACTCAACAATAAAAAGAAACTAATGACACACACAACATTGAATGAATCTTAAAAGAATTAAATGATATGAAAGAAACCAGATACAAATTACTAAATATTACATGATTCTACTTAATGAAATTCCATAAAAGCAAAATTTATAATAACAGTAATCTAATGATTCCAGTATTGAGGGAAGAGGACTAACTGCATAGAGGAATTAGCGAGTTTGGGAGGTGACAGAAATGTTCTATGTCATAATTCTGGTGTTTCTCACACTACCATACGCATTTGGCAAAATACATCAATTTGTACACTCAAAAATAAATGTGTCGAATTTTATTATATGCAAATTACAACTCAGTAAGGCTGATTTTTAAAAAATTCAGTACTAGGTACACCTGGTGGAGCAACAGTTAAGTCAGCCGCCTCCAGAGAAGCAGAGTCCACATACATCTCAAGGACCCAGATCCAGGAAGAACAACAAATGTGAACAGCTAAATAAAAATAAAAATGCTTTTTATGAAATTCGGCAAAAATCTAACTATTAATAACAGCTTTTCAGCACAGATATGATAGCAGAACTTCCAAAAAATATTAAAATCACTACCTAGGAGGTAACTTTTAACCAGAAAGCAGATATACAGGAACTTAAATGTCCTGAGAATAGAAGTCTTCATTCTACTCAACTTGGCCATGTGGATAAACAGTTGTTGCCTGGCAACTAGTCTGCACTCTAGCTTTCTAATAAACACATTGACCACATTAGCAGGTGAGCTCGTAGAGGATATACTAAGCTTTACATTGAAGAGTCCTTCCTTTAATACTAAAAAGAACAATAATGCATTTAAATTACTTATCTAAAGAGTGAGCAAGAAATACTAAGTAGATTATAAAAATAAAAATATGAAATTTAACATAAACACACAAACAAACCCTTTTCCTCATTTGGCCTTTTACTTTAGGACTTTACCTACCTAATTTATGGAACTGTTGAATCTATGCATTTGTGAGCCCTTCTCTTTTTACTACTTTAAGCCCTTCTGTCACCACCCAAACTGAATAGTTTTATTTATATATTTAAGTCTTTAATAGCATACAGCTTAGATACTTTTCTAGACACTAAGTACTTCTAAAGATATTTCTATAGCAGAATCCAGAACACAGAAAAATACATAACACAAGCTTTCTGTAACGAGCATGCACACAACATACCAGAAAGCTAAACCTTCATAACTTGATTATAGATGATCAAAATCAAGAACTACAGACTCCCTAAATAATAAGCAAATTCCTCACACATATGTTTACTATCACTTCTCTCTTACTAGACACAGGATGTCACCGTCTACTTTGTTAACACCATCAGAAAAAAATATTTTCAAGACACCACTAACTGTTTAGCACACTTACCAACCATATTATTTTTGGTTTTGCAAAACACTTACCCCTCTTCTGAACCCAACCTTCTTTCACAATGGTAACATCGCTCATGATGGCTCCCCTCTGAGCCCCCAACTTGGAGAAACGGTACTTTGTGATATCAGCTTTGGGGTCTGGATTCTCTGCTGCTGCTGCCCTTCCCACTCTAGTGATGACTCAGCCTGGAAGGAAGTATTGAAGAAAGAATTTCTTTTTTTTTTTTTCCATTCTTGCAACTCACATAGCAATAACAAACAACTAATTCTTTGTAAATGTCTTCATCTGGCCTGACCTCACATAGAAGTCTAGTTCCTCAAACTGGGGAACTTATTAAATAGTTCTATAATGAAAGCACTTTACTGGTCTAGCGACAGATTTCAAATGATAGCGAAACTTTTAACCTGAGGTTGCCAAAAGAGAAAAGAAAAAAAAAAGCCTAAGAAAACCGCTGTCACACATACACAATACAGAAAACATGCTTGGTGATATGTATTTGAGGTGAAAAGAGAAGAGAATGAAAAGTTATGTGAATTGAAAGTAAATCTTCCTGTATATCTAGTTTTAAAATTCTTGTAAACTCAGAAATAGTTACGGCAAAGTAATTGTGAATGTTTTTAATTGCTATAGTTTAGGCAAAACACAATGTGCTAAGAAGCCAATATATATGTATGTTTACTCTTCCTTGTTCCAAAAAGAATTTTGGATAAATGAGAATATTAGAAGTAATATACAAATCAATAATTTTTAAAGTAGAAAAGGTAACACAAAGGAAATATGAAAGTGGAAACAAGTGTGGAATATTCAAGATCTGTCAAGATCTACTATAGGTACTTATTACTATTATCCTCAGGTAATCTTCACAACAACTACAACAGTATTATAACTCCAGATGGGTAAACTGAGGTTCACAGAGATTAAGCAGTTTGCCCAATTTCAATGACTGGAGGAGTCAAGATCTGAATTTAGGCTGAAGACTCCAGAACCTACATTCCTAAATCCAAAACTAAATTGCCTTAAGCAAAGATCAAAAGAAGCCACAATAAAAGTCTATGTATCTGTGAAAGATGGGTCACAAATTTAGTACAAAGATTTCAGGAAGCAACTCAAATAAGGAAAGAAAATCTTTTCATTACAGCATCCATAAGTATTTTAAAACAAAGAAGTAATTGCTCAGAAGGAATACAATTCTTCTAAGGATAAAAATCTGAAATTTATCTCATGGATCGTTATAAGATACCTTATAGTATAACAAAATCCTCAAAAATATCCTAACATATATACAATAGCCTATTTGTTATTGTCCCTCTCAACCTAAAAAGGAAAATTCCAAGATAAAACTGAGTTAAAGCATTATCACCTTAGAAAAAAACCAAAAAATAAAGGTCCAGGTACGCTGGCATTTTGTGGTCTAGAAACACAGGCATAAATTCTAAAATTTAACCAGAAATAAATGGATGGATTATATAACTATACTAATTTCTCAAACTGGGTTTTGATAAATAGTGCATAACAGTAAGTTCAAGCAAGGTTAGGTTCCCCGGATAGTACTAAACTGTATCACAGCTCTTTTTCCAGTATAAATTAAGTACAGAACCCGATCATTTAGCAATCAGGAGTGAAGATAACATCCTCTTGAGAAAGCCTAACGAAGTTGGCAGGCTGAATAGAAGACCAAACCCTTCATGTGCCATGGGGCTTAAGGGCAGCACCTATAGGCAGAGCCAAGACTGTTCCTCAAAAATCATCTCAGTCTGCTACTGCAGAGAGTCAAAAGGGATATTAGAATTTTGAGTGTACCTATATATATGAGACTATTAAGATAAATTTCAGAAAAGTAAGAAAAAGATGAGAAAAATTTATTTGGACAAATAAGCTTGGGGAACTCCATAAACCATGTCTTTATCTTGAAACATCACTATGAAAACATTAAAGGTGCTAAATATGTGTAAACATTTCTCTCAGCAAATCCTACATTTATTTGAATTCATAGGGCTCTTTTTTTTTCTTCCTTAGCAATTCATGTATCCAAAGGAACATACTTTGGGAAATGGCCATAAGAAATGGTCACATAACTCAAAACAAGATCCATTTCACCATTAAAATCAGGTAATAAAGCAAAAACAAAAAACCTTCAGTGAAGAAACCACAAATCATTTCAACTTGATTTATGTAACTTCTGAAGACTTCAATATGGTCAACTGGCCATGTTACATAAAGCTAGACAATCGAAAGGGTTAACTCTATACTACATAATAGGAAGCTAACTACTGGAACACTAGCGCAAAATGTCTTCAGAAGAGATGCACTATAGATCTTCCCTTTGGTAGTACTTGGAACAATGTGCCTCACATCTATTAAAGCTATTCTTGGTTTCTGACTACAAAGTTATAATCTGAGTAAAAAAAATTCATATCTCAATATTCTTGGGATTGGAAATGGAAGAAATCAGGGCTCAACACTTAGTAATAGTCAAAAAGCAATACATAGCTAATAAACACATAAACTGCCTACTTTCCTATTACAGTAATTTGCATTGGAATACCCTTATAAAGAACACCAGAAAAACAAAAACCTTTTCAAAATTGATTTTATTTTTTTAAATGGCTATTTCATTGTTAGAATCTTAAAGCTGGAAAGGCTCTTCTTTTTACAGCTGAAAAACCAGAGGTCAAGACCAATGAAGTGACTGGCCAAGGTCACACATCTACTTTATGGCAGAACCAGAACAGAGAATCAGGCACATGTTCTTTCTACTAGCACTGCCTCTTCAACACAAAACAATAAACAAATATTCAGATAAACTCCAAATCAGTAGATTGTGTTTTATAACAAAACTGTTTCCAAAAATGAAATGTTTGGACAAAAAGTTTTTATCAGTGATTATATATTTAGATTAAACTATTAAAATGTAAGTAAATCAATAAGACAAATTTATTATCTTCTGGGTCAGTGAACCCACATATTAGAGATAGTTTTACATTTGCCTCTTTAAATGCTACCAAATTTTACATTTTATCATTATTTTCAACTTAAAAAACTGCTCTTGAATATCCATTGGTTATAATATACTCTTGATGTAATTAAGATATTTAAAGATACACTACTCTAAAATTATGATCAATAAGATAGAAATAAATGCTATGTTCTGTGTATAAAAACAATTATTAATGACTCTTAAGCAGTAAGTCATATACTTTCATTTCATTCTTCCTATAGTGGCAATGCTTTTGCACCATCATCTCTACATTCTTCCCACTCAGTCTTCCAACTTACTAAAACACACAAAGAATTTCAAAAACAAGAAGTGTACACAAAATTCTTGGCAAATTCACTTAGAATTTACACAAAACAATTACACTAAAGGTACTTTCATTCAGAACTATTTAAGAATTCAATGATAATTATGTCTGAATGTCATTTTATAATTTATAAAACACTTTCACATCTTTTACCTCATTCAACAGCATTTTTATTTAGTAAAGCAATTTGAGTGACAGCACATAAGGATGCTCAACAATAAATTAAGGAAATGAGTGAATGAATGAACAAAGATGCACTTTAAATAATAAAGAACAGAATAAGAAAACGTAACCTTAAACATTATGAAAGTATGACAGAAAATAATTAAAATTATAATAAATACTCTTCCCTATTTATTAGTATGCTCCCTATAGGCCTTCATTAATCTGGTAAAGACTCACATACATTAAAATTATTCTTTTACCTGACATTTTTGACACTTTAAGTTGAGATGGTCAAGATTCAACTTCCAAACAAATCAAGCATTACTACTCTACCAAATTGTCCACTACAGAAAGAGTGAAAAATAGAAAGATGGCATCTTTTCTTAATGACACATAATAAAAAAATTTAATATATTTGTTTACTTATGGCAAACAATTTAAAACAATAAACTTCATCTTTTTAAGATATCACTCAAAAAAATATTCAGTCAGTAACCATATTTCGATTGTCTACTTTATGACAAAGACTACATTAAGCCTACAGAGAAGCAAAACAAGTATTTAAAAATCTTTTCCAAACCTATAATTATCAAAATGCTTTCATATATATCACCTCATTTGACTCTAAAAACACATGGCAGTAGTTTTTGCATCAACAAAGTTGAACCTAAGAAAAGGTGGCCAACCAACAATGAGGACATTATTTCCCTACAGCTACCATAACATGTCATTAACAAATAACAAGAGTGATGACTTGCCATTCAAATCTTCTATCAATTTGTATGCTTTTTACCATGTAACATGATGCAAATTTTCAAAAATATATTTAACAGTTACAAATAGTTCTGACCATTTTTGCATCAAATTATTTTCAAAAGCAAAATGTGATTATATAAAAAGTAAATTAAGTATGATTATCACAAACTGAATTATAATAGAAGAAAAAGTAGGATGACAAAGTTAAAAGGCATCCCAACTTTCTCCTTTTTACAACTAAGAACTAAATTCATAGCTAATAATTTCCTGTATGTTAATTTATAGGCTGAAAGCCACAAGTAAATTTTATAACACAAATTTCTCTACATCCTAAATTTGTCTGTAATTAACACTATGTAGATATACACTTCCTCTGTACCACATTTTAGATATGCTAGCAAAACTGAATTAAGAAAGGATAACTAATGTTCCAATACAATAAAATGGTGCTACTTTGAAATACAAATGATGGTCAAGGGCAACTTATTTAGAAATAGGTGAAAATAATATATACCATAATAATTACCTAAGCCTATATAACTCTTAAAAGAACTTGAAGGAAAAATAATGAAAAAAAAGGGAAATTCAGAGCAATGTGTTATGTACTTCAAATAACTATAAGCTAATCTGTTCCTTTCAAGAGCTAAATCCTATTAACAAAAACATCATACAGGGAAATGAGATACAAAACCTATGTATTTGGGATATCTTTCTTCATTGTACAATAATACATACTTTGTGAAATTGTTTAAAACTCTTTGTAAGATAATCTTCACTGAACTCACACAAGGAAATTATTGAATAAGCATAGGCAAGATTTTTAACTTTCACACAAATTGCCAAATCTTAATCAACTTTACAAACTTTGAAATACAGACACAAAAATATGAAGTATTTTTCTCCTCTTATCTCTGTTTAGAGCATCTCTGTGCTATTTCAACCAATATATTCATTATCAATCAAATTAAAAAATTAACTTTGCTGGGTGATATATTTAATATTCTAATTTGAAACCACTAGGAAATGCTTATTGGATTCCTCTGGCTAACCTAAACTACTGAATAAACTATTGACAAATTACCCCCTACATTTTAAAATGCATCAGAAGACACCTATAATAACATGAACAGAGGGTAGCTACTAACAAGAATTTCCATTACATAGTCATATTCTTCCAATATACATGTAAAAAATTACTCTAAAAACTGCCATGGGAGCCTTCCTGATTATAAAATGAAAAGAACCTATACATATCACAAAACACAACTGGTATATGGCCCATTAAATGCCAAGTATCACTTGACAGATTACAGGCAAGGAATCCTATACCAAACTTCAGCAAAATGGTGCATCAGAAAGATGCACTGGACAAGCCTGTAGCCAACTCTGTCCTATGCAAAGTGATGCTGTTTAAAGTCAATTCTCCACGGTTTAGTTTCTTCATCCACAAAAATAAAAGTTTAGTGTTAGACTAATGCTAATATCTAATAATTCTATAGCTTTTCTAGAGTTAAGTCAGGATTCTTCAATCTCAAATATACTGAATATATTTGAGTATACTTCACTTAGAGACGGCATCTTAAGTGACAGTACTGTGATGATCCCCAGTTCCTGTCCTCCAAAGTTAACAATTAGAAGGATAAAACATTCAAACATTAATTACCCTCAGAGAAAGCTTGAACTAAACTCCAATATTCCCAAAATTCTCTCTTCATCCTCCTTCAATCCCCTGGCCCCCCAAATGTAGTCAGAAGCTTTCTCAATAAAGAGAAGGAAAACTGTCATTTGAAAGTCTCTAGTGATTTCTTCCAGTAAATCTTTATTTTTCCCTTTGTATATTAACAAAATATACCCATTTAAATATATGAAATACCCAAAGTTGGCAATAAACTGAGCACTGAAAGGAAAAAAACTAAAAAGCAAATCTATAAATCAAGATACAGCATTGATTTATCTATCAACTACTACTGGAAGATTATTTATTAAAGACTTTAGTTTGACAATAAAATATTTCAAACAACTGAAATGAAAAATGTTAAGGATCAATCAATATACCCTTTATTACTTACAGTAGTAACTTAATTTCAGTGGAAATTACTGCACTACATTATGGAAATTTAGCACTGTCACTACGTACTCTAATAGGAACAAATAAGTTAGAGAAACTCTAAAAGAAAAAGTACTTCAGAATTGGAAAGTTGAAATGGATTTTTGTAATGCCAGAATAAGTGTTTTCTAATGTGAAAATCACTTTCGAAAGTTTAGATGGGGGTTCTGTAAATTTTTATAATGTATAAAGCACATATAACAGCATCTGACACATGGCAAGTTCTCACCAGACTAAGCTAACATTAACTCTAAACTGAAACTAGCTCTATCTTACTTAAAACATCATACTAAAATAGTTAAGTGAATATCAGAAAATCCAGGTCTATCTTTGCAAGTGACTACAGAAAACACACGCTATGTGTTCTAATCCAGAATCCAGGATGTAGAACACTGCTATATATTCTAAAACCTGGACTCAAAAACAGAGCAATGTTAATGACTCAATTATTCTAACAGAAACCTTTAAATATTGAGTGTATTAATTCATATTGATTTAATAAATTAAAATGTCAGCCAAATTATGACTGACTTGGTCCAAACAAAATGAAAATGGTTTAACTTTCCATCTCGCATCTTATATTATTCATATCTAAATATTTTTAAATTAAATTTTTAATGTTTGAGACTTAATCACACTTTATAAGATCCTACCAATCAAGCTAAAAATCCAATAAACATGTGATTAACAAGAACTGTCTTATCTTCCCAAGGGTGATTTCTTGAGCTAAAAGGTCTACATACCAAAAGAAAGTGTAGCTATCGTCACAAAAAAAAATTTTTAAGTAAACTCTAAACTTACACAAAATCAATTTGTACAACAGAAGACCCTCTTTTTATAGAAATACAAATCATTTGAAATTTGTACTGAATTTTTGTAAGGAAAGCTCATATGCTTACATCAAAGCTAGAGATAAAAAAAACTATTTCATACTTTGCACAAGACTATGTTATGCACCTTTATTCCATGGTTAAGTTTAACCAATAGGTTTAGATTTGCAATGATCCTGAAAACAAATTCTCTAAGTAGTATTCTTCAGGATGAAATATAAATAACAGTTCAATCAAATTAGCCCCTAACAAGTAGGTCAACTTTAGTTATTTGTTGAATTTATAAATAAAATAGTATTAAAACACTTTACATCTATTCAGTTACATAAACAATAAAAGTCCAAACCAGAACCCTTAAATGCTCTGAATTATACAACTTTAAGAGTGTCAAATTAAAAACTGATTTTAATTTGGAAAATAATTGCTTCACTAATAATAACCAAAAAGCTAAGGTAGGGGACAAAATGAATAATAATAGTGTCATAAAATGTTTGTAGAATTAGACTACATATTATAAAGAAGACATGACTACTAAAAAATAGTACAACATACAATTGAAAACTAAAATTTTACAGTCATCTAAATTCTAGGGTTGTCTCATTCATGTTGAATATTCAGCCCCTCACTTTAATAGTGGAAGCTCAAGCCAAAGAGATTGGGGTCAACCCTAGTAAGATAAATAAGCAGCAGATCTTCAAATACAGTCTCCCTGGTAAACGTTCAAAGTTAAGATCATGTAATGGCAAAAGAAAAAAAATTCTGTTATATCTTTCATATAATTGCATATTCAGTCATATACCTTGGAAAATAGTAATTTACTAATAAGAGGCTATTTTAATTTCAAAAATTCATATTTCAGACAAGCACCTCCTGCAATATTCATATTCGTTTACACATACTTTGCAATGAGACTCAAGTTCTTAAGACTATTTTTATTTAAGATTTAAGACTAATTTTTATTTCCTAAGTCATCTTTTTTGGATTCTTGCGCCTTTTGATTGTTTCCCAACTATTTCCTAATGTATAACCTAATTTGATGATTTCCCACTAAAAACAAAACTCTGTGATTATCTAGTATCTGGTGATTTAGTCTCCCAAATATGGAACACACATCTACATTGATGATTTGAGACAGTTGGCAATACATTATCTGTAAAGAGTCATTAGTTCGTATCCTTTAAACTCAAGATGAACTAAGAGTGTGACCATTTCATTAATACTAGCAATTAATAAACACACAGGTTTCACGGTGGAATTCTATTTGAAAATGTTATCAATTACAAACTACTGGGCTGTCAACCAGTTACACACTGGTGAAATGAGTTGGTCTTATTTTCCTAACATTATTCAGTGGAAATGGTAACATCCTATCCTTGACTTATGGACCAGAATTTCCTGGGCTTTGAGAAGATGAACGGTAAATATCGGTATTGAAAATCCGATGCCAAAGAGATACAATCTAGCCTAACTGTAGATCCCCGGGAAATCCCAAACATGGGTGACCACGACGAGAAATCAGGCTAGGCTTCAACTTCAGGTTCTGACAGGCCCCACAAGCATCATGGCTGATGCAGACCGATGCGCTGGAGGAGGAGGTGGACGAGGAAGAGACTGGTTTGTTTACTTGCAGCCAGAGACGCCGCCGCCGCCGCCGCCGCCGCCACCAGCGACAGCATCACTGAATCCGCCAAACCCAGCATCTTCCGCACATTTCTATTCTTAGCACACAACTCCCAAGCAGATCAAAACCCCACTACTATTAAAAACACAGACAAGCACGTTACCCACCTCCCACACACACACCCCCACCCCACCCGTGCCGCCTTTTCCTGTGCGCCGGCAGCCGGGTGGGGTGGGAGAAGGAGACCCCGGAGGACGCCGGTGCATCCTCGTCTTCACCCCACCCCACGCAGACAGCCCCAGAGCCTAGCAGCGCGGCAGACAGCCCCCTCCCCCCAACCCAAACACCCCGACACAGGCACTCCACGCGTTATATAAGCCCGCCGCCACCCCCAGCCCAGCGGGCGCCCCCTCCCCACGCCCCGAGGCCCAGGCGGGGAGGGGTGTGGGAAGGCAACGCGAGTTGCGCAGAGACTGGAGGCGCCAGGGCCGGGGCAGCCCAGACCCAGACTGTACCGCTAGGCCGGGAACACCCTCCCCGGGCCCCCAGCGCGCGGCCGGCCCCCAGCTTCCCTCTGAAAGTGAGGGGTGTCCGTGTCATCCGTGGCGGGCCTCTCACGGCCTCCCCTCCCACACCCACAGCCTCTGGTGACCCGGCCCCCGCCCACGCCCCCGGCGCGGTGACAACCCAGACGCCCCCGTCTCACCCCGGTCCGCCGCCACCACCCCCACCAACGCCCGAGGGAGGCCGGGAGGGACAACCCAGAGCCCCGGCCCAAAGCCCCGGGCCCGGAGGTAGGGAGTCGGGGGGAAGCCGAGAGTGGGGCGAGAGTCGGGGGCGGCGGCTGTTACCTGCAAAGGCGGCGGCGGCGGCGGCGGCCCCGCAGCTGCTCGGGCGGTGGCGGAGGATGGAGCCGGGGGGGCGGGGGGAGGAGAGGGGGCGACTCGGGGGTCCCCCCTCCCTCCTCCTCCCCTCCTGTCCTCCCCCCACCCCGCTGTGCCTCTGGCCCCCCTGGAGCCCCGTGCAGCCCGCGGAAGGGCAGGCAAAGGGCTGCAGGGGAGGGAGGGAGGGAGCCGGCCGGGCCGGGCCGCGGAGCTGGAGCGGGAGGCGGTGGCGGCGGCGGCGGGAGGGGGAAGGAGGAGGGAGGGCGGCGGCGGCGGCGAAGCAGGGGGAGGAGGAGGCGGAGACTCTACATGGGAATCGGATATCGGCTACAAATTCAATTCATCCCCAGAAAACACCGCTCGGGCGGGGGTCGGGTCTCGCCGGCGAGGGGACTGCGAGCCGAGACTCTGCACCCCGGGGCGAGTCCCGGGCGGGTCTGGGGTCTGCGGCCTAGTCTCTAGGGCCACACCTAGCCGGGGGACCCCGCCGTCGCCTCCCCGCCCCCTCCTTCCTCCCTCGAGGGGCGCCGCAGCCGATCGGTTCCTGCCGCCGCCGCCGCCGCCGCCGCCGCCGCGCCGCCGCGGGGCTTGTTGTTGACTTTGAGGAAAACTCCTGACGTCAGGGGCTGGCTCTCGGCGACTGGCGGGAGCGGCTTCCCCAAGTCCCCGGCCCTGCCTGCCGCCTCAGCTCCCCTCCCAGACAAGCCCTCGTCCTGAGGCTTCCCCCGCGCCCCCCAAACCCGCGGCGCCCCGCGCCCCCTCTCCTCTCGCGAGAACATCCCCCCAGCCAGCCAGAGTCGGGAGCGGGGGCTGTTGTCCCGAGGCGGGAAGTTCTGGGCTTCCCCTGCGCCCTCAAGGACCGCGGCCGCCACCCGAGGCCCTAGAACCGAGGTTCGCCACCCGCAGAGGAGCCCGCAGCCTTCCTCCGCGCACCCTGCCGCCCTCTCAGCAGACGCGCGTGCCGCGGGCTCCTGGGGCCTCTCCCGCCCACGGCCGTTCCCGAGAGGAGGCGGGGCGCCAGCGGCGGGCACCTGGAAGCCCCCGAGGTTGGCGGTGCCTCTGGAGAGGGAAGCCCCGGAGCACGCAGCCTGCGGGAGCCGACCCACCCCTCTGGAATCTGTTAAAAGGGGAAGACCTCCCTGGCTATCCCAGATACCCTGAGATTCAGCCTAAGAACACCCCCTGCAAGCGGTCCTGAGAACACCTAGCTTACGATCTCAGTGTGCTTCACTCTTAAAATCACACCCTTCTTACGGACAGTAGTTTCCATTGACATTGGGGAAGCCTTGCTATATTGCATTCACTACAAAGATACCATTTCTTTCTTTAGAAGTTCATGGCGCTGGAGAATATTTGCGGTGGGCACATATTTTGCAAAATGGCCATATTTTACCATATAAAGTTATGAAAGAAGCTTATTTTTTCTGAGAGTGTTTTCTGACTTCTGTACTACTTTAAACAACCATTTTTTTCCACCACATGACTTAAGCCTTGTTGATGAACCTGTTGTTTTCTCCCAATGCTAGATTCTTGAAAATGCTTTTGGCTTCTTTTTTAGAAGAGTTCCTCCTCCTGACATGCACTTCCTTCTCTACTATTCTGTGTCCTGACAACATTGTGGTGGTAGTCATTCTTTTATACTCTATCTCATGTTTATTTAATTAGTTGCATTTATGCATCCATGTCCACTTCTTTTCTCTTATGAAATGCACATCTATTGGGATTGTGGATAAGAGTATGAAACCTAGTAAGAAAGAGTTATTTAAGTCAGTTCTCCATCAATAAGGAAAAGATTCTCTGATCATTCTAGAACAAAAATTGCCATTTTAAGATGCACAATACACCTAAGAGAAAAGACCTCCATTGCAGCTTTTCCCCTTTTCCAGATTCACCAGAACATTGTCATTACTGATTAATAAATATAGACTATCATAATTCCTTTTTTTCCTAATTCTATTCAGTCTGTGTATGAAATATGCATAACTTATTCTCATAATTATCAGGCCTCTAAGAGTCCCTGTTGGCACTGATACAGTGACAGTCTTCTTGCTGTAAAAATTTAAAAAATAAGTCACAATTTTATCCTCTAGTAACCCAACCCATTTTTAAGAAAACAGGACTAAACAGAGCCTCTCAAAAGTAGTAGTCTGATGTAGTCCACATCTCTTATCAATTGTAAGTTTCAACTGTTTCCAATTTTAACATCGATATCTTATGAGCCAGCCATACTACCTCAAAATATTTATCCTGGTCTCCACAGGTTTTACCAAATCTTTTATGGATTAAACCCCAAAATTAAGCATTGTATGACCCACAATGGATTAAATAATCTGGGATTCATTTATCTGAGAAAATTGTAAGCTTTTATTCTTGCCCCATGTTCTACTACAGTAGCTTCATAAATTCTTATAATAAAAGCATGTCAGCTTTTACTGTAGAATTATTATTTATTTAAATAGCATTGTTCTTTCTGTCAGACTGTGTCATCATAGATTTGGCATAAAGTGCCAAGTGTGATATGAAGGTACAGAGTGTATGAGCTAGATTTCTCCTCTTCATTGTCATCACTTCCTAATAATATGAGGAGTAGCCATATGTTCTTCCATGAGAAAGTCCATCCTAAATGTCACAGAGAAAACCCTCATTCTTTATTAATCCAGGTATTCTTAAGGCTGATATCTCCAGTAGTAATAATTTAGCAATAATTTCTGTATCTTAAGAGAAATGGTTACTCTTCTTGACTACTAGTGAGTACATTTAGAATTTTAAGGACATCAGGTAACGAAACTTAAGTACTAATTCCCTAACTTAATAAAAAGGGTATCTTGTCTCCAGTCTGAAGACAGAACATGGCATAAACTATACACAAGTGTTTGTTGAATAAATTAGTCAATGAATGAATGAATCAGTGCATTCTATGGCAGTTTCTGCTTGGGATATAAAATGGCTTATTGGAAAAATCACAAATGCACTTTAGAGACTTGCAAATCCAAGTCCAAGTCCTCCCTCCACAGAATTCATGTCTCAGGCAAGCTGCTTAACTTTCTAGACCATAATTTCCTCATTTGTAAAATAACAGTTACAATTATTTCAACAGCTTATTATGTGAATTCAGTGTGATGAAATATCAGATCGTATCTAAAACATGAGTGGTCAGCAAGCTAAAGTTTTTACATAAATATGAACATATTCGTTAGTATAACGCTAATTGCTACAACAAATAAATACAAAAATCTCTGCATACAACATTAGAAGTGTATTTCTTATCCAGGCCAATCTCCTGTAAGCCAAAGTTTCCTCCACATTAGAGCTCTGTTCAACATATAATCAACATCCAGCTGGCAGAAGAGAGAAGAATGGAGATCAGTCCAGGAAGATTTTATGCAGATCACTTCCATTCACCTTCCAGTGGCTAGAACTCTCCCAAGCCACTTAACTACAGGGCAAGCCATTAAAAAGAGTCTAGCTCAGGAAGAAAAAGTAATAATTTTGATGAATGTCCAGCTAGTCTCTGCCGCAAATGGTTTCTGAAAGAGCCGTGTTAAGTCTACAGTTATAGTTAATAAATACCCTAGCTTATTAATAGAGCAGTTTCCAAAAGAGCATAGTTTAAATCCATGTATCTGTAGTAAGAGAATCCATTGCAATGATTATCAATACAAGTTGTGTGTTTCTCTGTCTCACAGATGTCTTATCTTAAGGTATAGGTCAAAGTGTCTATTAGTAACACATGAGAACACCTAAGGAGCAGACATGTCCTTGCTCTAGTGCCACAGGAAACTGTGATGCTTAAAGCCCTCTGAATACCTCCCTCTTATTTTATTGTCAGATTTTTTTTTTTTTTTTTTTTTTTTTTTTTTTTTTTTTTTTTTTTTTTTTTTTTTTTTTTTTTTTTTTTTTTTTTTTTTTGCCTTCTATGATTCCAGATCATGTTAATCACTCTTTTCCTATTACACAGCTAAGTCTGTTAAAAACTTAATCTGTGGACATTCTGTTTAGTATTTCAGAACACTTGGGTCACAGAAAGTTACTAGTTACAAATAAATAATTGCTTGTGTGGTATGGAGTTAGAAATCGTGTTCTAATTCCAAAGCGACAAGCAAACATGGTTGCTCTGCCTGGGCAGGATTATCAAGTTATGCAACAGAACAAATGCATACATATTACAGTCTCAGACCTTCATTTTAGGATATAACTTTCACTTCCTGAGGTGGTATACACTTTAAATTGTTTCAGAATCTGCCCTCAGCTTTTGGGGACTGAACTTTTCAACACAACAGCTGGTAGTGAAATAATGGCCATACATTTCCAAATTTCACCTACGTAATTCATTACCTTAACTCCTTTCTCAGTTCTCTCATGTAAATACAGTTTTGTTCCAGAAAGTTTCCCCATTCATTAAAACACAGTTTCTTCTGCTAGTCAAAATATTTTCAAAATCAACTGGAAAATTTCAAATCTACCTAACTCCCCATTACCTAGTCCAGCCCCTAAGTCCTTCAATTGTTTGCTTTGTAATATTTCATTAAATGAAAGTGATAGACTTTTTTTTCTTTTTGTACAACAGGAGGAAATTCAATCTCAGAATGTCTCTGTAAACCTTCAGGAATTATCCACACTTTAAGCGGCGCACACAATCTCAATTCAGAAATTAGATTTTAACCAAAACTCTGAATTTGATTTTGAAATCAGGCCTTCTTTAGTCCAAAAACCTGTAGTGGGACAAGCAAGCAAGCTCAGAATCTCTTTCTCCTTCTTGGTGTCCTCTTCTACTCCCCCCAAGTCAGCCTCTGGGTGAAGACAAAACTTGTTATCCAGCTGGTACCATTATAAGCCAGTTTTGCACTCTGTCAGCTTGACACACAGAACCATATAGGAGTTGCAGAGCCCAGTGCAAAATGAAAATGCCAGGCCTCTTGTTGAAAAAAGAAGACTTTCAATATGGCAGAAACAGAGCCCTGAACAAGTCTGCACATTGCACACACTCAAGAAGCTGTTGACATGGAATTAACGCTGGAGACAAGGACTTTTGGGGAGTCACTACTGACTCTACCCGCTATGACATGGGTGATGCACCTTTTCCTTTAGCTTCTGTTTCCTCAACTCGCTTGTGGTCTCCCTATTGCAGTTCTCTCCTGCTCTGGCAAAAGATCTCTTTGGCAGCCCAGAAGAGATTTAAGCCTATTCTTTGCCGTACTGGGGATTTTTTTCTAGGCCATAGGAAACACTCAATATATCCTATGCCTTGCAAGTCATAATCATTCACATGCTCCCTTCCCCCACTCTCTGTTCTGCCTCAGAAACAGTTGCTGCCCCCCCACCCCCCACTGTCCCAGTTGACACCAAATCCCCCTACTCAGAGACCACACTCCAAGCTCTCCACAGGACCCCATGGAAACCTACTGCCAAGAACTGAAGAAGCATTCTCCACTCCCTCCCTAATTGAGATGGCAACATCAGCTCTCCTCACTATAATCCCTTCTCAAATCTTCATCTCAAATTTTCTCCACTATTCTATATTAAATGAATGAGAATATGTAAGTCATAATAGACTTTGAACTATGTCTCTGTAATAGTGACCTACCTTGGAATTCCATGCTTTCTGTACTTGAAATCTCAGTTGAACTTAAATTTTAAGTTCTTAATATGAAGCATGTTCTCTAAATGTTAGAAGCTATTGTAATAATTTCACAATATATGTAAATCAAATCAGTATTCTGTCTACCTTTAATTTATAGTGATATATGTCAGTTCTTTCTCTGGGGGAGACACTTTCTGTGTTATATTTTCTGTTTCTTATTTAGAGACTTGCTTACATATATAAAAATTTATCAGCTATTCTCAAAAATAATATAAATATACATATAGATTAAGTCAACAGGTGTTCAAGAAACAAAATTAATTAAAAATAAGCATTTGTATTTCTGTTCCATAGACATGTCAACTTGCCTTTTCATATATGTTACTTACATTAATGATAAAATAATAGACTGACTTTTGATTGATTTCTCAAATTTTTTTCTTAAAAAAGTTAAAGTTGAACACTATGAAATGCTATCTTTAAAGAACCTACGATATATAAATATGCCACAAGATAAAATATAAAAGTACAATTTGTACTGAGAATTGATCACTTAGACAAGAGTTTTCACTGAGCCATGAAAACCCCTGGATACAGGCATGAATCTCAAATCAGCTTTTTTTTTTAATAATGCTTTGATTTTCTCATTAATATCTGTAAGTACCAAATAGGAGTCGTCTTCCTTCGTTCTGCATCAAAGTATAAAAATTCATACAGTGATTGGACTCGTTTTTGTTTTTTTTCTTCAATCAGCATACTATTGTGAACACTGAGTATGTAAGTCAGAGTAACAATTTATAAAACATATGTCATGCTTGCCTGCAGTAGGTCTCTTTCTACCTCTCATTTCCTGAGAAGGTCCTTCCTTTTAGCTACCTTCTTCCAAATGTCTGAGAAAGCCCTTGAGTTACATGAAATCTAGATATATTATGTATGAGTAAACTCTTCGGGAGATGCTTCATACAAGAATACTTGTGAAGAGTGAGCAAAAAGCAACATGCCCAACTTTTGTTACTCTTTATGCACTTTACTCTTAATGATGAATTGTCTTTTTTAAATCTCCAGGGTTTCATAAAACTTCTTTTCGTTTTTTGCCTAGTTTTCTTGACTTCCCTGTTTCAGACCACAGATGATTCAGTTCCGTTGTTACTAGGCACTTGAACTGAATTCCATAAACACTTGTTGACTCTCTACCGACAAAAGTCTAGAATATGAATGCAATCTGGTGCTTACTTTCAAGATATGCCATTACCTGGGAGGCCAACATCAATAGAAACAATTATAATGCAAATAAATGTGTTAACAAAAATATATAAAGTTGTAATTGTGCATGCCAGGAGAACAAATGTAGTGGAATAAGAGGGAATGAGTCAGGCTGACCTAAAAAGAAGTTAATGACATTTTATGGGAGCTTGAAAGTGAGGTCGGAAGTTGATCAGGCAGGAGAAATGCTGGGCAGTGAGAGGAACACAAAGAGCAAGAGAAAGTAACATTAGGGACGCAAGGTGGGGAAAATTATGTGCAGGCAGTTTCAGTGACATCACATTTGAACTGGGCTTAAAAACAATCATAAGAGGAAATAAAAGTTTACACTTATAAAAGAGCAATGGAAAGGGAGAAAGAAGAAGACTCTCCAGAGTAACTTACAACGTAAGAGCAGGACCTAGAGATGGTCAGATGGTAGTCAGAGTGGTCGTGAAAAGAAGATGAATAATAGAAGAATGATGCCCAGAATTCTGCACTCCCAGCATTGGAAGGAAGATTGGTGTGTGTGTGTGTGTACATAGACACACCATAGTTGTTATTGTTTATTTTGAGGAGAGGGGCTGACAAGTGAGTCATGTTGGACATGTTAAGTACCCCCTGTGAGACTTGCAGGTAGATATATAATAAATATAATGAGGGCTTACTTTGTACCAAATACTGTGCTGTATAATATACAGGAATTAACTAAGTATGAAAATATGGAGGCCTAACTAAAAGACTTAGTCTAAAGATGCAGGTCTGCATCAGAGTATGGAATAAATGGCAGCAATATGATTTAAGAACTGAACCTTGGAAAGCATTATAGTTGAGGACGGAAGGAGATGGAGAAAAAGAGCCATTTGAGTACAAAGAGATGGAGTTATGAAAGCCAAGAAAGGAAAGAATTTCCATTAGACTACTGTGCTCTTTCAAAAATTTTGACGGAGAAGAGGAATGGTAGCCAAAAGGGGATCCAACTTAATGAGAGAATCCTTTTTTAAGAATAAGAGAAATCAGACATTATAAATGGAGAAAGGGTGAAAAGCCAGTTGAAGGGAAGAGACTGAAAATGAAGGTAAAGGGGGATCGTTATTGAGAAATGATTCTAAAGGGTTTGGGAGGAGAATAAAGCCAAGGAATAAGTAGAAGGTGGGTACTTCACCCAGGTAAGAGTGAATGTGGAAAGGACTGCATAGACAGGTAGGAGAAATTTGACAGTGTTTTTGCATAATGGCATGAAAGAGGAAGGACCAAGTGACAATGCTTGTAAGATACATGTAAGATGAAGACTGAATCATAACTTGTTGCATTTCAGTGCCTTGAACATACGGTGTTATATGTCATATATTGCTTGAGCTCCTTCAACACTGCAGTGGCTCTGTGCCTAGATCTGCAGCCCTTCCTTTCGTAGACAAAGCAGACATTTCCCCAGCTGCTTGGAACATTGGTCACTGACATTTCTTAATTAAGAGCCCTTTCCAGGATTTGCCCTTTACTGAGAGAGCAGCTGTAACTCCATTCCACCCATTCCCCAAAATGACTCAATCCAGGGATGTAAAGTCCAGTTCCAGGATAAGTCTACAGGACCATCATACCCCATGTCTCCTAGCAATTACACACACACACACACACACACACACACACACACACTCAGCTATGGTCTTTGCTGTGGTTGCGATGCACTTCTCCCTCTGCCCCCCAATCCTGCTTCCTTCACTCTCCTCGCCACAGGCAATTGTTTTCAGCACCCTAAAAAAATTTCTTACAGGCCAAGCTCCATATCAAAGTCTGTCTCACTGGGAATCCAACCCAAGAAAAACAATAACAACATAGAAGCTCTGTAATAAGCAATAACCTCCTTTTCCCCAGTCTTCTTGTTTCATACCTGTTAACAGACTCCTGACTTTTCCCATCACTTACTCCCTCCTTCCAGGGATTTATCTGACAGAGGAATTCAGGGTAAGCAACTGAGCCCTTGGCCCATTCTGGTGTCCTTCTGTTTGAGGTAAGGAGTCATTTCCCAAACTTCCCCTGCCCATGTCAGAAGAGGCCTGCCCTGAGGCGTGGTCTGTGGTTTTCTAGTTTAGGGGAGAGAAGTATTAGGTCATTTCTCTACAGGCCTAGATAGATGCACTTTCCCCAAACCAACTTCAACTAACATGAACCTGTTATTTCTATACCAGTGCCTCCATCAGGATCCAAACTCACAAGGAAGAAAGACAGGAATTACTTTACTCTCTGCAATCTTTACCCTACAGCACTTTTGGAAAAAGAAACAATTTACTGTTTGGTGACTTTTTAGAGAAAGAAAAGGCAAGAGTGACAATGAATATGAAAAACAAACATGATGTGGAGTCCAAATTAAGAAGATAGAATTGTTCCAACATTTAGGAAATGCCCATTAACTCTGGCCCTTATGCACAAAGCAGTTCCGCGTGAGAAAAGGCACAAATCGCAAGTGAATCTACCCAGACTCCCAGTCCTTAGACCTAAATCACTGTTCTTTAGTCTCCAAATTTTTGGCTTAACTCAAAAGATTCATGAAGAACCAAGAGTGCTGGCTCTGTTACAAAGAAGAACTACATCAGCTTTTTGCTAAAATCAGTTTTACCATTAACTTAATTACATTTTATTATCAAAAGATAAGTATGCTTCATGGATCCACATATCAAAACATCTATTACAGGTTTGCAGAAGTGATGGTAAGGATGACACTATTTTTATTAATGCCTATTTAAAAACTAGTTTAATTTGACCTCATTTTGCCCCAAATTACCCTTTGAGATAATTGTTCAGGCTTAGTCCCAAGTTAAGGATGTCTCTGAAAGTTTTTCTGTAGCCAGAAATTAGCTTAAGATTTGGTTTCTTTTGAGAATAAACAAGATTTAAGAAATATTCACATTTTAGATCGTTTTTCATATTTTACAAGCTTCACCTTTAATATAATTCTACTTCTGATATTCATTTTTATTTCATTATTCTACAAAATTATCAGAAATAATCAACTTTTAAGAACTAGAAAGCAAGTCTTTGGCTTTTCTCCTCTGGCTCGATGTTAGAATTTCTAAGGTACTATTAAGTATTGATAAAGCAAATTCTTAAATTATCTTTTGCTTACCAGTGTATTGCTTATCAATAGTGCTATTATTAGTTTCCTCTAAGGCACCCAGACTCCATACAAAAACAGAAGCTATGTAATTGCAATTCTCTTTTCTAATAAGATGGTAGGGTCCAGGAAGTGGGGAAACACCTCAACTTCTCCATCCAGTGGTAGTATTTCTTGCCCTCTGTGAGAAGAAGAACGTATGAGATAACAGAATGGCACAGCTCTCAGACGTGCTGATGGGTTTGCTCTGAGCTATCGACACATATACCTGGGCCTCTTGTGATCAATGACAGACAATTTGGAGATGGCTGACTGGGGTTAATGGTGCAATCTGTGGCTTTGGAACAGAGTTCTTCTCCATGTGAAACTAATTGGCCCATATGGGGATTAAACTGGTAACAGTGTCCTCATTTGTCAACCCATCTATTTAGCATTTGAATCTGGTAGAGTCTGAGCACTGCCTCATATTCGACCAGTGCATTTTCCAGTTTTAATATCATAACTTCAGAAAGAGGATGAGGTCATTTTCAAAAATATACTAGCTATTTATCAACCCAAATCATTACGAAAATTCTTATAAATTAATAGCTATTAACATATAGTCATTTATTCTTCAATGAATGTGCCCAAGTTGTTGGAAACAGAATAGGAAGCAGGTTGGCTTTCCACTAACAAATTCCAGAAATACTTTCAAAATGATCAAGACATGCCTTCAGCGCCCCCTCCTAACTGCTCAATGACTGTTTAGAGGGTTACCACCTCAACAGCCTCAGATGACCCCCAAAATTAGGTTTCAAACTGAGACTTGACCTTTTCTCATTTTATAGCTTATTTCTATACTCATCAGAAGGTTTTCTTTAATTCTAATCCCAGAATATATTTAGGCCTATGTACACATTACATGATGAATGTCCAGACTTTACATACACACACCCACCCACACACACACACACACACACATTTTGCCACAAAACAGAGGTATATCATATATAGACTTCAATTTAGACTTCAATCGAACAAATACCCAACTCTACAGCATATTTAAGTTCAAAACTTTTCAGGTCAACCAGGTTTTTCTCTCTCTGTTTTACTCTTTATTAACCTGATGGCTTTCTCCAGTTCAACTGGTGCTTAATATGTGACTAACAACCTAAGAACAAGCACCATCTAAGTGTGCTATGGCAGAACTTAAGGCAGAACTTAAATAGGAAGTCCATAGGGATAATAACCACACGCCAGGGTGCCAAGGTGACCGCATTTGTATGCAATAGAAAAGCATTTTCTTTACTTAACCCCTCACTAGAAGCTATCTTTCCTGCCAAAAAGATCTTTAAAGTCAGTGAACTTGGAGCAGTTACAGAGCTAGCAAACATTTTCTGCAAATAGTAATAGAACTAAGCCTTGGAAAGTGACAGAGAGGTGTATACCAGTGAGAGTGTGGGAAATAAAAAAGCATTAGCAGAACCTTAACAGAGAAAAGTTACACAGAGTAGATTTTAAAAGAAGGTTCTTATTTTAACCCTACAGGTTAAGTGTTTTCATTAGCTCCTTAGGGACAAAAAAATTCCAATTTAATCTAAAAACTCTTAATGTTTGTAACTTATAGGAATATTTGCATCTACTTTTCATAACATTTGATTCATTTGTTGTCTTCATAAATTTGTAATTAAAAGAACTGTTCTCTAAATATTTTGCTATCTTATTATAGAAATCAAATTTCTAATTTAAGAGGAGACAAAGACAGCTCAACTGCTTTCTGTCAGGATCCCCACAAGAGCAAGCCTTAGGCCAGGAATTTTGCAAAGTGAATTGTCGCTGGCACCACCCAGCCGAGCAAAGGAATGCCATCATCCTGATTGGTAAGGAAAACCGATGGACAAGTATGACATGTGGGATGTGTCCCACGTGTAGTACGTGACCATAACGGACCCTCTGCACAAAAGAACAAAGAAACAGCGACGGTTGAAGAAGCCCACCGATAACGTCAAAGAACAATTTCACCTTTCCCAATCAGGAGCTGAAACTTGGCCTGGCAATCCTCTCTCCAACCTCCTTCCTCACAACATGGATTTTTTTCATTAAAAATGCCGGACACCGGCACGGCGGACGGGGTCTGGACCTCCCTTGGTTGGCTCCATTCCTTTACCCTCTAATTAAACCTCTGCTTGCTCACTTGCCTAACTCTGTCCTGGGTTCTTTGAGCGACCCGAAAACCACGTACTGGTGCCAAAACCGAGCAACTGGGGTACTGGTTCCACACACTTCCCCACCCCACCTAGACAGTTCCTGGGCCGGCCCCAGTCTCCAACGAACCACTGGTGGCTCTAGGAATCCCCCACTTAAGGCTTGAGTTGAGACTACGCTCTTTCGCCCGCCTAATGCCATCCTGCCGCTGCGTCTCCGATGTGCACACCACAAGGATCAACTGAACGGGCGAGTCTCTGGTCTTCGACTTTGTCTCTCACTGTTTGAGAATTTCATTCCAGATCTCTCTGACCCCACTACCGACCCCTGGTCTATACCCCGACAAATTTGAGAGCGCAGTCGAAATTCTCCACTGCCAGAATAGTGATTTCCCGAGGGGATGCATTTCCCAAGTCCTATTCTCTCATCTTTAACTCCCAGAGGAAACACAGGGACTCCTGTCTTGCCAATGGAGTTTTTTGCAAGTTGTTACACCCGGCCTCACCCTTTTCCACCTACCCTGCCCATACCGGATCAAAGGGTCCCATTGTTCACAGTTCTGATCCCGTCTCCCCTTCTGAACTTTACCCTCTATGGGAAGTAGCAGGACGGGAAGGCGCCATGAGTGTCCATGTCCCTTCCTCTTTTTCAGACCTGGGTCAAATCAAAGTGTTCAGGTTCTTTCTTCGAAGACCCCACTAAATTTGCCAAGGACTTCAAATATCTGCCCTTGGCTTATGCTACAACTATCATGACGTGTCATTCAGTCTCACCATTACCACCACACCTGAGGAAAAGACCCATATTTGGGCCAAGGCATAGCACACTGACAAACTTTTTGCCAAAAAGCACGCTAGCGAGAGACCCCCAAACTCCACAGGCTGGACGCACCAATGCCATACCCACCAATGCCGTACCCACAGCCAATCCCAGCTGGAATTACCAGGAGGGGGCCCCAGACCTCTTAAAAAGAGATCATGTCCTTACCTGCTTAAGAGTGGGAATGCATAGGGCAGGACTTAAGGCTGTGGACTATGACAAAATTTCAGAAATCACCCAGGGTCCAGATGAAAACCCAGCCGCTTTCCTAAATCGCCTCATAGAGGCTACCACTAAATATACCGATATATAGAGCCAACCTCCCAGGAAGGAACCCTTTTCCTCCATGCTTTTATTACCCACTCTGCCCCAGACATTTGCAAGAAATTGCAAAAAAATAGAACACGGCCCACAGTCTTCTCAGCAAGATTTAATTCAAGTGACTTTTAAGGCCTACAATGGCAGGCAGGAGGAAAGAGAGCAGGAAAGGGCCAGAGAAAGGGCAAGACAAGAGAGGGAGAACGCCCTATTTGCTTCTCACCACCGTTTTAAAATCCGGACAGGGTCATGGCTAAAGGTCAAATGGCAACGAAACTCCTCCTGGCCCCTGTTTCAGATGTGGCGAGGAAGGACATTGGACCAGGTTCTGCCCGCAGCCCCGACCTCCTCTGGGCCCTTGCTCTCTCTGCCATCAGCAAGGACATTGGAAGGTGGACTGCCCAATGGCCTCTAACTGAGGCAGGAGTCTGCCTTCATCGGTCCCCCACAGGCACTGGCACCAGCGCCTTGGGGACTCTCAATCTCTGAGCTCCTCGGCAAAGCCACCAACAGTTGACAGGGCCAGGGTTCCAAAACTACCGTGACTGACCATCACCACCGCAGAACCCAGGGTAAAATTGGCAGTGGCAGGTAAACCCATTTCTTTTATTTTGGACATGGGTGCCACCTACTCGGTCCTGCCTGAATTCTCGGGGCTCCTCCTTCCCTCTTCCACGGCAGTGGTAGGAATAGATGGGAAAAGCATTCATCCATTCAAAACTCCATCTCTCCCATGTAGGCTAGAAAAACAAATATTCACCCATGCCTTCTTAATACTGCCCAGCTGCCCAGTGCTTAATAAGCTGAGACATCCTTACTAGACTGGGTACATTAATCCTCCTCCCAGGGATCCATACCAATATCCCTGTCCTGCTCCTGCTGTAGAGAACACAGTCTCCTCTCCTCCTGTCCTTGCTGGCTATCCCAAATAGACCCTAAGGTATGGGACACCTCTCACCCCTTGGTAGCATCACATCACACCCCGTTTCAGGTAACTCTTAAAAACCCGGGACAGTTCCCCAATCAGGCCCAACGTCCCCTCATGCCTCAGGCCTCTCACAGACTAAAACCCATCATAGACAGACTCCTCTCAGTCGGACTACTGAGAGAAGCTAGTATCTCCAGCTAACACTTCTGTCCTGACTGTCAAGAAGCCTAACAGCTCTTATTGTCTGGTCCAAGACCTCCGGGCAATGAATGCAGCCAATCTCCCCATCACCCCTATGTACCTAATCTATACTCCATTCTCTTGCAAAAACCGCCAACCACCTCCCACTATACTGTCCTAGATCTGAAGGAGGCTTTCTTTACCAATCCCCTCAGCCCTCACTCCCAGGATCTGTTTGCTTTCACTTGGACTGACTCAGTTACTCGGGTCACCAAGCAGCTTACCTGGACTGTCCCACCCCAAGGATTTAGGGACAACTCCCATTTTTTTGGCCAAGCATTGGCCTCTGACCTATCAGGGCTAAACCTTAGCCCCAGTACTCTCCTACAGCACATTGATGACTTGCTCCTTTGTAGTCCTTTGGAAATCTTGTCCCAGAAACACACTGTACTCCTTACATTCCTCCAAGAAAAGGCATATAGTGTATCCAAAGGTAGGGGACAATTTTCCCAACCCCAAGTCACCTAATAGGTTTCTCTCTCTCTCCCAATAAAGAGGGTATCACCTCCCAAAGACGAGACTTAATACTCAATATCCCCCTAACACATACCAAGCAGGATCTCCTCTTCTTCCTATGATTAAATAATTTCCTGTGTACTCGGATTCCAAATCTTGGCCTTATAGCTAAGGAGATATACAAAGGCACTTCAGGAAACCTTGAAGAGCCGCTAGACAGCCCAGCTGCCATAGCATGCGCCTTCAAAAGATAAAAAGCTGCTCTCATCCAGGCTCCTGCCCTAGCACTCCCAGATCCTAGAAAACCTTTCGAACTGTGCACAGATACCCAGGATGGGTTTGCCTTGGGAATTCTTACTCAGATCTATAGCCCAGACCCATGGGTCATTGCTTTGTTTTCTAAGTCCTTTGACTTTCCCTTCCTTGGCTGGCCAGCCTGTTTGAGGGCTCTGGCATCCGTAGCCCTATTCATACAAGAGGCCCTCAGACTCATTCCCTACACCCAACTCAAGGTACTTTCTCCTTACAAGCTCACATCCTCACTAAGCTCTCATGAGCACATCCCCCTCCCTACAAACCCTACAAACACAACTCCTTAACCCACAGGGTCACATTGCACATATACCTGATACTCCTAACCCAGCAAGTCTCCTTATGACCAAACTAACTACCAAACAAACTCCTTCACCCAAACCATACGATTGTCTGGGCGTAACTGAAAGCTTCTTACACCCATTCCCTAATATTGACACCCCTCTCTCACTGCCGGCTACTAACTGGTTTATTGTTGGCAGCGCTTTTAAAGACCCACTAAAACAGGCTGGGTATGCCATCGTGTCCTCACAGTCAGTAGTCGAGGCTGATCCCCACCCACCTGGCACCACTTCACAGCTGGAGGAATTCATTGCTCTTACCACGGATCTCATTAGCTAAAAACAAGCCCACTAACATCTACACTGACTCCGAATACGCCTTCCACATTATTCACTCTCACATCCCTATATAGAGAGAAAGGATACCTCACCTCCAAAAACTCACCAACTGTTCCAAGCAGCCCAGGTACCTGCTCAAGGAGCAGTCATATACGGTAAAGGACAGCAAACTACCAAGGACCTACCTCAAAGGGCGACAGTAAGGCAGACGTAGAAGCAAAAAGATAGGCACGGGGGTGGGGCCACAGCGCACTCTCAATTTCTTGCTATGCCCCATCAAGCTCTAAGATACACCAATCAAGAATAGACAAACCTTAAACAACTCAGGGCATCTCTCAATGAAGGATGTTTTTATTTGGACAATAAGCTGGTTCTTCCAATTGAACATGCCCAGGAGATCCTCACAGACTTACATAATCAATTTCACATTGGTGCTGAGCCTCTCGCTGCTCTCCTCTCTCACTCCCTGTGATACCCATCACTGTACTCAACTCTCGCTGAAATCACCAAATTTTGTCCCACCTGCCAGCAAACAACCCCACAGAGCAACCTCAGGTCTTCCCCATACCCCTTCCATCAGGCCAGAGGACAGGTGTCGGGACAGGACTGGCAAATAGACTTCTTACACTTACCACCCATCAAGAAATTTAAATATTTACTCGTATTCGTAGACACCTTCACAGATGGGTTGAAGTCTTTCCAGCAGCCTCAGAAAAGTCCTCCCATGTGGTAAAGGCACTATTACACGAAATCGTTCCTCAATTTGGCCTCCCTTCTACTATATAGTCAGACAACGGTCCCACCTTCATTTCACAAATAACTCAGCAAGTCTCTGATGCACTTGGAGTGAGATGGTGGCTGCACATACCATACAGACCAGTCATCAGGGAAGGCAGAGAGAATGAAAGGGATTCTGAAATCACACCTCACCTGACTCACAACCCAGACCCAACTACCTTGGTTGGAAATTCTTCCCCAGGCTCCTAAAAATTAGGTCGACCCCAAGAAAACCACACATGCTCAGCCCATTTCAACTCATGCATGGCAGGCCTATTGATAATAGGTAATATACCGCCACCCTCCTCACAATACGGGGACAATTTACCCTTTCTTTCACACATTCACACCCTGGTTATGGAACATGCTGAGACTATGCTTCCTGCCACAACACAGGACAAGCCCACCACTCATCAACCCGGGAGATTATGTCCATATAAAATATCGACAGCCCAAATCCCTAACCCCCTGTTTGGGTCTCCTCACTACTCCCTCAGCTGCAGCACTTATGGGTGTCGCCCCCTGGATCCATATGTCCAGGTTAAAACTCACTCACCAACTTGCAGGACCCAAGGGCGAGCACACACTGCCACCAGTTCTTGAGGACTCTGCCAACACTCCCACCTCGACACCCTATCCCCCAAACCCTGCGTCCCAGTGCAGGTGCATGCCCACGGGAGATCTCACTTTAAAGATCTCAAAACACCTGTAGATCTAATCCTCCACATGTCAAAGTCTGGGCTCAGCCTTCTTTTCAGTCTAGTAATCATGTGGGCTCTACTTCTCCCCTTGGTTGTGACTGTTCCCCTTCACCCTGGGCCTGCAGCCCATCTTTACTAAAGGCCAAGTGGGCTTGCAGTCTTCCCCTACACCTTAACACGTCCTTTTGTACCAACCTCGCTATCCACCTATGACGTGTCCCTAATTCATCTGAGTCATTCAGGTTCTGTTTTATGGAACTTACTCAGGCTCTTTCCTACCTGCAAATTATAAGCGACAACCTACCTTGGTCTGTTTGGGGTCACCACTCTTGCCCACCACCTTTCTTACCTTCTTTCTGACTCATTTTTTTTTATTGGTTTCAATCCTCTATTGGATACTCTATTATTTTAGCAATTATTGTAGAGATTTTAGCATATCGAAAAATAAATTTAAATAATACCTTTATTTTTGTCCTAGAGTAATGGAAAGGAGGGGAACAACAACAAAAACAATGCCTGAGGCTCATTCCTATCAAATTCATACATTTTTGCCTTTGCATGTGTTAATAAAATATCTTTTTTTAAAAGTCCCAACTAAAAAACGTAGAAGCAGATTTCACAGACACAGGTAATAGAATGCTTAATGCTGGGGACTGGAAGGCAGGGGAAAGGGAATACTATAGGACAAAGTGTACAAATTTCAGTTGCAAGGAGAATAAGTTCTGAGGATATAACGCATACAGCATGGTGACTGTAGTTAAAAATAGTGTAGCGTACACTTGAAAGTAGCTGAGAAGGGATCTTAAACATTCTCTCACACACAGAAGCGCTAACCATGTTAGATAATGGATGTGCTAATTATCTTGATCTTGGTAATCATTTATAATGTATATTTAAATCAAATAATTAGGCTGTACATATTATATATACAACTATATTGTCAATTATTCTTCAATAAAGTTAAAAATCCCTATAGGACATTATTATTTATGATGACTATAGTTAACAATGCTGCATCATATATTTGAAAGTTAAGAGAGCAGACCTTAAAAGTTCTTATCACAAGGAAATACATTATAGCTATGTGATGTGATGGATGTTAACCAATTTTATTGTGGTAATCATTTTGCAATATACGTCAAATTATTATGGTGTGCACTCTGTTTATAAAATGTGCTATGCCAATTATATCTCAACAAAAATGGAAAAAGATTATTGATGCTTATAAACTCTGTGATGATTTTATTTATTAAACATTTTCTTTTCTCTCTATTCCTTTGTGCATCTTGAATTCTCCTTCTTCCAGAAATATGTCCTTTAGAATAATGCTCTTTAAACTATTTTGATGAAGGATTTACCTTTTTCTTTCCTTTTTAAAGGAAAGGCACAGTCAGGAATGAAGGTGAATAGACTGAGAGTAAGAGAGAGGAGGGAGAAGCATTATATTTTTATTTTTATTTAGCTGTTCACATTGGTTGTTCCTGTGAACCTGGGTCCTTGGGATGTATGTGGACTGTGCTCCTTTGGGAGATGCTCCACCAGGCCTTGCCAACTTTTTTTTAATCAACACAGACTAGTATTTTTTAAAAGATACTGACATCAATTACTGGGGGAAAAATAAATGAAAATTCCAAAGAGATACAAAAACAGGTTTCACATTTTTATTATTATGTGCATAGACATAAAAGTATTCTCTCAAACTGCTATGAACTCTCCTGAAAACTTACTCCCAGTTCCTAGACTTAGCTCAACTAGACTGGTAGTAAATACTCACAGACTAGGCTTAGACCATGGCCCTTACTTTAAGCAGCCTTGCTTTAACGTTTTCCTTACTGAGGGCCTACCTGCCTGCCCACTCACCTTCATTCCAGCCGGCACCTTTCCTTTAAAATTATACCCAAATACATAAATAAATACATAAGTAAAAGTTTTAATTAACTTGCATAATTTTTAAAAATTGAGTTTCCATTTTCTTTTTAAAACAACTGCTTTATTCAGTGGGCATTGTTAACATAGAATACAAGCATCCAACTTAAGTGCACAATTCCAAGAGATTTGCACATGTATAATAGAGCCGCCACATGATCAAAGTAAAGAACATTTCCATAATTGTACAAGTTTCCCCTGACCTCTTGGCAATCAGCCTTCCCAGACCAGGTTCACCATCCCTGATAATGATCAGTTTTTGGTAACCGTTGACTTGTTTTGCCCTGTTGAGAAGTCCACACAAATGAAATCATATAGCACGTACCCTTGTACCTGGCGTCTTTTTTGCTAACCATACTACCATACTGTGTTTTTAAGTCACACATGTTGTAGGCATTGCTCTTCCTTCTATGATATTGCTGGATAGTCACCCATTGTATGGGTAAAGCGCAATGTTTACTCATATGTTGACAGACATCGTTATTGGCTATTATGAGTAAAACTGCTATGTACACTCCTGCACAAGGCCTTGGGTGAGCATAGGTTTTTATTCTCTCTGGTAAATATCTGGAAGTGTCATAGCTGAGTCAAAGCTGGGTTATGACATATAGATGTTATAGCATATATGCTTAACTTTCTAAGAAACTGAATGTTTTTCAAGTTGCTGTACTATTTTACATATCCACCAGCAATGTATGAGAGTTCAGTTGCTCTACAAGCTCATCAATTTAACATGATAAGTCATATTAATCTTCAGCATTGTAATAAGAGTGTTCTCTCATTGAAGTTTCAATTTACTTTTAATGATATTAAGCATCTTTTCACATATTTGTAGGTTGTACTTTCATCCTCTTGTGAAACATTTTCTTAAGTCATTTGATAATTTTTTAATTAAAATATTTGTCTTCTTGGTAATAAGATTCATCACATATTCTGGATACAAAATCTTTGTTAGATATAAGAATTGCTAATATTGTCTCCAATTTGGTAACCTGTCTTTTTTTATTCTCTTAATGGTGTCTTTTGAAGAGAAGTTCTTAATTTTATCAATATTTTCTTCAAGCTTCTTGTGCTATATTTAAGAAATAACTACATGAAGATGATATTTTCTTCTTCACATTCTATAATTTTGCGTGGAGGTCTATGTGCATTTTGGATTACAATTTTATGTATGATGTAGACAAAGATTGAGGTTCATTTTCCCCCCATATGAATATCCAGTCATTCCAGCATCTTTTGTCAAAAGAGACTACAATACCTACATCATTGCTAAAAGCAAGTGTCCCTATGTGTATACTTCTGAATTCCCTATTCTGCTCCCTTGACTTATATTTCTTCATTAGGCCAATACCAAACTTTGTTGATTGTGGAGTTTGATAGTAAACTTGAAAAAACAGGTAACTGTGAAGTCCTTCAACATGTTCCTCTTTTTCAAAGTGTTCTTTTCTATTCTAGGCTATTTCCATTTTCATAAAAATTTTAGAGCTAGCTTGTCAATTCCTGAAAAAAACAACAAGCAACAACAGTTACAAAAATCCTGCCAGGATCTTGGATGGAACTGAATCTCCAGATCAATTTGTGGAACATTAGCATCTTAAAAACATTTCAGTTTCCAATCCATGAATATGACATTTCTCACCACTAATTAGGTATTTTTAGCTTTTTCTCAGTATCTTAAACATTTCTATAAACTTGATTTTCTAATAATTTGTCACTACTATATAGAAGTACAATTTATATTTGTACGTTTACCATAAGATTTTGATAAATTATTTTATTAATTTCTAATAACATTTGTATGAATTTCTTATGTATATAATCATGTCACCTACAAATATAGTTTTAATTTTTCTCTCAAATATGTATACTTTCATTTCTTTTCTTTGTTTCATTTCATTGGTCAATACTTTTAATATCACATTTAATAGAATGGGTAAAGGGAGGTGAAGCTGACAGAAGTATTAAGTATTTCAACAATAAATAAAAATCAGGGTTATTAATTTATTCCCTTTGTAAGTTTGATAACATTACCCTATATTCTTAGCTTGCTAAGAATTTCTATCATATGTTTATGTTGACTTTTGTTCAAACCTTTTTTGGCATCATTGGGATACTTCTTTGGTTTTACTCCTTTATTATGCAAATATGATGAAATAAATTAGTTTATTTTTTTAATGTTAAACCAACCTTGTTTTTGTTGGATAGACCCCACTTGCTTCATAATGTATTCTCCTTTCTATATGTTCCTGAATTTGATCTTTCAATTAAAAAAAGTTTTTTCATCTCTGCTCATAAAAGGTATTGATTTATACTATTTTTATGTTTTATCATTTTGGTTATCAGATTTATGTTTGCATAACAAGTTTTCCCTGGCTATTAAACCTATGATTTTCATTTTCTCATGAGTATCTTAAATATGTAACTCCATTGTCTTCTGGCAGAAAGCATTGCTATAGAAAAGTCCAATGTCAATTTGCCTTTTTATTTGTTGCTATGAACTATTATAATTTATAATATTGCCATAATATTATAATTCTATAATTTTAACATCTATTCTGTTCCATTCCTTTGTTCCCCACCTTTGGTTTCCTGAGATAGATAAACAAAAAAAAAATAGACAGATAGATGTAAATATATATTTACTCTTTTGGTCTATCATATCTCTTTTAAATCCTCATTATCTCTTTATATTTTAGTTTAAAATATTTTCTATTTTCCACCCTATTTCTCTTAAAGTACAATCAATTGTGTATTCCTTCTGGGGTTTTTTTTATTTTAAAAAATATTTTTCTTTTTTCTAATTATTTCTTGAATTCTACCACCTGTCTTTTAAATATTTGTTTTCAATAATGACCTGATTTCTAATTTCAATGTATGTTATTTTATTATAATTTCTGCAATGCTTTACTTCTTAAAAATTTCATATTATACTTTCAATTTTTAAAGTTTTTCATAACTCATTTTTATTGTCTACAAAGATGTTAATCTATTTGTTCTACTTATAATAATGGGATTCAACTATGATACTCATTTTTTAAATGAAATTAGCTTTCCTGTACTTTCAGGAGAGAGAAGATTTTTTCTTGCTTTATAACTTGAGAGCTCTCATCTGTGTGGACTTTTTCAAAGTACTTTATATCAATTTCTGCTGTTTGTCTCCTTGCTTTTTTTCCCAACTTCTAACACGATCCTCTCTTTATTTGCCCTTAGTGTTTGTCACCTGCTCAATCTGGATTCTCCTGGCAGCAGTTTACGCTCAGTATGGGACTTTGCCTTGTAGAAGAGATTTGTTTTTATTAATTTTAAGAGCTTCTAGGATTCATACTGCTTCATTAGAGCCTATCAAACCATTAGATTTTATTATACTTACCCATCAGTTTTATCCTACAGAACATCCTCCAAGTTTCAGCTGTTGTTCCAGATTGGCCCTTGTTTTTGTAACAAGTATCACATAATGATTTGGGGTTTCTTCACCCTTAATCTCAGGTCAAGAAAGCTCATTTGTCATTGTTCTTATTATTGCGACATAAATTCTGATATTGCTCAAGTCTTATACCTTTGGGAATTGTCTACTTGAGGGAATCCTAGGAACACATTGTTATCTACATTTATTGTAGACATGTCCATGGGTCTAGTTTTGTTAGTTTTGGTGTTCTTAGTTTCCAGGGGAATTTAGGGAGATTAAAGCTATAGTGCTTCTGTCCTGCTTTCTCACTCGTTTCTTTTTGATTCTCTGTTTGTACTGTCTTAGACCAGTGGAAAGACATTCAACGAGGCTTCCATCTCATTTAGAAACAATCTTATTAATCTTTGATAGCTGTCTTACTTCATGGCACAAAAAGATATTCAAAGCTTATCTTAAACATTTCATATCCTAGGCTTTGAATCAACATTTCTAAAGAGCTTTATTTTCTTTTACTCATAGGATTTTTACAATAGATATAGCTACCTGGGTTGGAAAGCAGTGCTTTGAAAAACTTAAGTCAATTCTCTCCAGAAAGGTTCATAATTGTGGAAAAAAATCTCAGTTAAGGCCAGCATATTTGACCAAAGAAATACATCTGAGAAAGAGGGAAAATATATAGAATGGAACAAGGATAGTACTTTAAGCTCAACTTGAAATAAGGATTTATCAAGTATTGGAATACAAAGCAAAAAAAAAAAAGCAAAAATAGGGGAAAGACAATAATGTTTTTCAAGTGCTTATAATTTGTTAGAGTTTGGTATTTTCACATATGTAACGTTGTTTGACCCTTAGAAAAACACATTGAGCATGTGGAGTAATATAAATATCAATTAGTCCAATTTTACAGCTGTAGAAACAGATGTTTAGAGAGTTTACTCATTTTCATCCTACCAATATACTGGGTAGTATGGTAGAGATATATGGACATAATCTTATCCTAAATTAGTGACTTCAAAATTTGTTAAAATAGGTGTGCCTTGGTGTAGCAGTGGTTAGATAAATTGCCTCTGAAGGAGCCAGGCCACATGTTGGGTTTGAGTCCTGGGTCTGGGCAAAACAACCAGTGTGAAGAACTAAATAAAAATAACAAGTGCTTTTTCCTCCTCTGGCTTTCTGCCTGCCTGCCTACTCACCTTCATTCCTCTCTGAAACTTTCCGTTGAAAAAAAATTTGTTTTGGTTAAATTAAACCAAAGAGAGCATAGGAAAGTTAAACATACATTCAATCTTAAAACCTTTTTATTTTGAAATAAATATTTGATCACGTAGAATTGAAATTAGAGTGCAGAGAGGTCCTCTGTACTCTTGACCTAGTTTTCTCATTGATTACATCTTATGTAACTATAGTACAATAGCAAAACCAAGAAATTAACAGCCATAATATGTGTATCAAATGTGCAAATTCTTACGACCACCAGTATAATCAAGATACAGATCTATTCCATCAACACAAAGATCTTCGTGCTTCCTGTTTATAGTCACAAATATACCCCATCCCTGCCATCTATAACCTCTGTCAACCATTAATCTGGTCTTCATCACGGTCATTTCTTTTTCATTTTGAGAACGCCTTATACATGGAATCATAAAGAATGTGACCTTTTGAAATTACTTTTTTTTCACTTAAGATAAGCTCCTGAGATTTATCCAAATTGTTTCATGTATCAGCAGTTTGTTCCTTTTTATTGCTGAGTAGTATTCAGTGTTATGAGTGTACTACAGTTTATGTAACTCTTCACTTAGTGTAGGATATTTTGTTTATTTACACTTTTGGCTATCACAAATAAAACTTCTATGAAGGATCATGAGTAGATATTTTTGCGGGCATAAGATTTCATTTCTCTGGGGAAAATATTCAGGAATTGCCGAATTCCTGAACTGCTGAATCACGGAGTAAGCATGCTTAGTTTTGGGGTTCTTTTTTAGAAACTGCCAGACTTTTCCAGAGTGGTTGTAAATTTTCATTGAAACTTCCTCTTTGGCCCATGGATTATTTATGTGTGCTGTTTTGTTTTCGATTATTTGGCCATTTTCCTGTATTTGATTTCTCCTTGATTCCATTGCATTCAGAAAACTTACTGTGTATTATTTCAACCTTTTAAATTTTTGAAACTTGCTTTCTAGCCCAGGATAGGGTCTGTTTTGTTTTTTGTTCCACGAATTCTTAAAATATGTATTTTGCTGTCTTTGGGTGGTCTATAAATGTCAGTTAGATCCTGTTATTTGATGGTGTTGTTGAGATCTTCAGTATCCTTGACTTTCTAACTGTTCTCAGTTTTTAAGAGCAGTGTGTTAACATCTCCAGCTATGACTGTGGATTTGTTTATTTATTTTAAGTTCTATTAGTTTTTACATCACATTTATTTATCATATTTTTACTATTTCCGTTATTCTTCCTTTCTGATGCTCTAAGATTCTTTCTGTGATCATTTCTTTTCTACTTAAAGAACTTCTTTTAGCCATCGTTTTATGGCAGGTCTGTCAGTAAAAAAATCCTTTATTGTCCTTATTCTGACGATATCTTGAATTTGCCTTTATTCCTAAAGACTGTTTTTGCTCAGTAAAGTCTTTTGAGTTGACTTTGAATTTTCTTTTAGTGCTTGAAATATATGCCATTTCCTCGCAGCCTCCTTTATATAAGGTAATGCTTATCTGTTGACACCTTAAAGAGTTTTTCTTTCTTTTTAGTTTTTGGAAGTTTGGCTATGATTTGTCTTGATATGGATTTCTTTGAGTTTATTTTGTTTGGAGTTTGGTCAACTTCTTGAATCTGCAGGGATTTTTGCCAAATTTGGAGTTTTCTAATACTGTTACTCTGAATATTTTTAAGTCTTGGTCATTCTCTTCAGAACTCCAATGACATGAATACTGAATCTTTGTATAATCCCCATAGATAACTGAGAGCCTGTGCATTTAATATTTTTTCAGGGCTATGCCCTGATGGCTCTGGGGACTGACATGCTGGTGTGCAAATCCTGGATTCAAGACCCAGGGCCAGGGTGAAAAAGCAACAACGAACAGCTAAATACAAACTTCTTAATAGATTTTCTCTTCATTGTCTAGATTGGTTATTTATATTGTTTTACATTCAAGTTCAAGTTCACTGATTCTTTCCCTATTTTGTTATTGAATCTTTTAGTTGCATCTCTTTCAATTATTGCATTTTTTTAGTCAGAAAAATCTTCGTTTGTTTTTTTTCCTTCTATTTCTATTTCTCTGCTGATATTTTCTATTTTTCTGTTGAGGCTTTCTAATTTTTTGTCAATTATATGGGAGGGGTTCTTTGTCACTGCTGAGTAGGTGGGAGTTCTCCCCACGTGGCCTCTGCTGACACAGGAGGTTACTTTTGTACCTTAGTCCACTAGCGGTGCCGTAATGAAATGCTGTCTATGTGTTCTCGACAGCAGAAGTTTATTTTCTCACAGATCTAGAGTTTGGAAATCGAAGTTCATGGTTTGGCAGGGCTTGAGTCTTGGTGAAAACACTCTTTGTAGCTTACTGATGGCAATTTTCTTATATCTTCACATGGGAAGGGTGCACTCTCTGGGTCCCTTCTTATAGGGCACTAGTTGTCTTGTATCAGGGACCATGCTTATGAGCTCATTTACTTTGTCTTCTTATAGGACCTCTCTTCAAATACAGTCACATTTGGGATAAGGACTTCCACATCAGAATTGGGGCTGGGGGTGGAGACGGGGGACACAACTCAATCCATAATACGGTAGATGATCATAGAAGCACTATGTCTCCCATAGGCCTCCTCCACACAACTCCAGAGGCAAGAGGGAGAAGTAGTCCCCAACAGTGTCCCAAAGGTGATGGGGATAGTTACGCTTGTGATTACCTTAGGTAATGTAGGACTCTGCCTCATATAAATGAAGTGAGAGCTTCCTGCTGTCCCTGAAGAGGTAAGTTGTCCTGTCAGGAAGGAACACAGGACAAGGAATTGTTCCTAGCTGCTAAGAACAGAGAACAACCCTACTGAGAGCCAGCAGGAAGACCTCAGTTGCAAGAATGGAATTCTGTCAACAGTCACATGAGCTTGAGCAGAAGCCTGAGCTCCACAGAGATAGCAGTCCAACACCTTGATTGGAGCCTTATGAGACCTTGAGGAAAGGGCCCAGCTAAACTGTGGTTCTCCTAACCACAGAAGCTGTAAGATACTAAAGATGCATTATTTTAAGATGCTAAGCTCATGGTACTTTGCAATAGATAGCTATTACAGCACCCCAATTTTCAAGTCTTTCCTTTGTATTTGTGTTCTCTTCTCCCCTGCCCTATACACTGCATCACTGATAAAAACAAATGCTAGGTGCCAACATTTTGGGGTATGTTTAATAATGTGTCTACAGTGAAAGCTGAGACATTTCTTGTCATATGAAGTAAGTGGGCTTATCAGAGAGTAGTCTCTTCTGCCAAAAGCTGGAAGAACAACAAAGGGTAATAAAATTTAATATCAGAGGAGAAGGAAGCAGATGGACTGTAGGCTTTAAAAAATGAATCCCTAAGGTGAATGAATCCTTTATGACTAAAAATGGAAGACAGGTTTTACAGCAAAAAGAATAAGCAAAGTATAAACTTTATGAAAAAAAATTGAGAAGAAAAAGTTAAAATAAACATATCTGTGATTCACATCAAAAAGTACAAGAGTGCCAAGAACTTAAAGGATAAAAAAACAAACAAATTTAAATAAGGAAGACAGTAACAAAATGTCTCATGGCAAGAAACCTGAAAGTCAAGTTATCAGTATGGAGCAAATAATGATGATGCTGGCATGGGCACTAAAATATCACCAAAGAAACAAGTTTTCAGTCCAGAAGCATAAATATGTCAGTCATTTCTTGCCCGTTTCAAAATTCCGAAAGAAGCAGGGTCCAAGATACAGCATGAGTCTCATGCTAGCCAAACATCATATTATTTTCTCCTCAATTAAATCTTCTCGATGAACTACAAATGTTTCTTTTGTCGCTAACCACTCCAGGTGGGCCTTGTTAGCTCCCAGTTTATTGCCAGATTGTTAAACCCACTGCTCAACTGAGCGCTGTCATTTCCTCCTCCGCCCACATTTGCTACCTCCACTGTCTTCAATCATAACTGCTTCCCACTCCCACTCTCCCCTTATTCATCCACCTCCGCCTGCGCTTCCACATGGCCCTCTGTGGTGGAAAGGAAACTCTCTTATCCTTCTGACATCACCTTTTTCCCACATACTCAAAACTCACCTCTCCTGGGCAGGTGATTCTGAAACTATGAAGTGACAAATTCAAGTAGCACCAAATCAAAATAATCTGTTTCTGATTTCAAGGAGGTCTGTATTCCCTTCTCCCATTACTCTCCACACAATCCTCTTTTTTTCATATAACGCTGGGTCTTGACTACTCAGCAAATATGAATTGTGATCCCAAGAAGCAGACGTTAAACCCATGAGAATAGAATCTAGCTAGCATCTCTCCTATTAGAGAATAACATACATAATTCTTAGTTGGCTGGTTAAAAGAAGAAAAAATAATAAAAATCATTATTAGAAATGAAGTCTCTATTTCTGAAAATTATATTATTTAGTTAATTGAATCAGTGGTTAAGTCAATACACACTTCTTGTTTGATAGTGATATGCTAGATAGTGCTCTGTGACCTATGTACATGGAATGGGAGACAGCACACACTGTCTAGTACGGAGGCAATCAAGATGAAAAATCCAGATTGTGATAAGTGTTTTGAAGGAAATGAAGAGAGTTTGGTGATGAGGAATCAGGTGAAAAGGGAGTGACATGGTTGGGAAGATCTCACTAAAATTATTTTCAATGATATCACTTTTGCTAAGTTCCTATTTTTGGTTTCTGTTCACAACTTTCATTCCTACTGCCATTCATGCATCGTCTATCAGACTTCTCTCTTTTTGATTCAGACATCGACCCCACCTGCTACTTAGAGCTCAAAAAGGGGACACGTTTGCACCGTGTGGGTTCTGGAGTCAGCACTCCTGTGGATTGGAATCCTGGCTTCTCCGCCTGCCAATTATACCAGCTTCTGTACATTTTTTAATAGTTTCTTCATATAGAAAGGTGGTGATGATTATGATTCTTGGATTCTAAGCTAAAGGAGAGAATTAATTAAAACGCAACATGCAAACTAATTAATAGTGGACTTCAGATAGCAAAAAATCAGCAAATGTTAGCTATTTCTGTTATTTCATCTCACCTGCATTTAAAATAAACTGCTTTTATAGTATGTGTAGGAGGTGCTGATTTATGAAAAGATTATTAGTTTCAATCATGTGTTTTTACACTAATATATTTCTTTATTACAATGGCTTTGCACACATCTTAAAGAACAGTATAGTCAGTTGGATAAGACTAGAGAATATATATATATACCCAGATAACGTCAGCCCCTTTGTAATTAATCTATTCGCAATTACTCTTTCTCCCAGTTACAATTTTCCTTTAGATTCAACAATAACTAGCAGAAGGAAGGAAATAAAATGCATCTTGAAGCTCATTTGGAGTCAGACCACTGAGAGTTCTGAGACTTTTCTAATATCAACCTTAAGCCAGGTTGGCAAAGATTTCTGGGCTACAATGCTCAGCTGCCCTCGTTCAAAGGTGACTATTATGCTGTTTCCACTGTGCTCATCTGTGTTAAATGTCCTTGGGCTTCTGCACAGCAACTGAACTTCGGTGTTAAAGTCCATATAGACTCCTTCAGAGCACCTATCATATGCTCTCTGCCTCTAAATTCACTTTGCTGCTAAAGTGTGTCCCAGAAGATTTTTAGTAACTTTCTGTTTGGACCCCAACTTTTGTTGTCAAGAAAAGATTGTGGCCACACTCTTAATTTCCATATGTTGGTCACAAGAATTTTGGCATTACATTTTTTTTTTTTAAAAGAGAAGAAGGAGGGGAAAGGAAGAAGAAGCATTTGGAAGGGAGGGAGGGAGGAAGGAAGCACTTTCATTTATTTGTCTTTTTTCAGTTGTTCCCTGGCCCCGGGTCCTTGGACTTTGACATGTTCACACTCCATCTACCAGCTTAGCACCTAAATCACCAGGACACATACTTTTCTTTTCTTTTTTTTAATTAATGGATATTCATCATTGACCCAACTACGCTCTTTTTTTTTTCTGTTTTTTCTTTTTATTACCCCTGATCTCAAACTCAGATCCATAGACTTTACCAAGTCTTCACCTTAGCTGCCTCTGTTCCCAAGCCACAGGCTTGTGCAACAATTCTTTCTTGAACTTAACTCTTTGCCCTTTGAAACTACAGTCTTATACTTTCCAATTTGTGAGGACTCCAGTGGCCCATTGGCACAGCTTTTGGAAAGCACTTACCAGCCTGTTCCTGTCACATCTGTTTGCATGACCACTTCTCTACTGGACACATCTCATTGGAGACAGAATCTGTGCCTATTTCTTTGGTCACACCAATATATAGAATAGTGCCAGACATAACAGCATCAAGAATGTTTGTTGAATAAACAAACAATGCTTAAAGCTCTTCATCACTTGCTGTAGTTTATAAGATTGCTTTAACACACAGGAAGTCTTGCTGCACAATCTAATTTCAGTAAAATTTGAAAAGGTCTAAAAAATATACATACAAATGGTTTCTTTACTGTTTCTATAGTTATAGTAGATGGTATTTAGATTAGCAGTGAAAACTGTTATTCTGCCTGAAAGGTTGTGTTAAATATTGAAATGGTTCCCAAGCGTGGTGTTAGAATGTGGTGACCTACCTGTACTTTTGACTGAGCTAGGATATTCTGTACTATTTGTATATCTGTCAAGGTTCATCCAACATCTGACTCAAAATTAGATTGTGCATAAACACTGTTACATACTGAAGAATTGAAACACATTTGGGGGAAAACAATGAAAAAAATGAGGCACAAAACATTTAATAAGCCTTAATAAATATCTTAAAAATAAAATACAGTCCATTTGGGACAAACATAAATTTTATTTTCATTCATTAGGGTGATCTACTCACTGACTCACAGTTCTAACTTCCTTTACTAATTTGAAAAATTAGTCAGTCTCTGTGGTGATATGAGAATTGCAACCACAAGTCTATTATATTTTCCATTTGCATAACTTGATACTACCAACTATAAATACTAGTGTTTTCCTCAAAGTTAGAAATTACATACATTGATGCATATCAATTTGCTTTCAAAGATCTTAAACAGAAATGAAATGAATTCAAAGAGTATCAACTTTTTGACTAAGTAATACTTTCCTTAGCAAAGTTTTGTATCAACAGTCACCCTTTTAGTAAAACTTTTACCTCATTCCACATCTACTTGTCTGTTCCAAAATTGACCTAATAGGAAAGCGTATTCTAGAAAAACCTTGCTCTTTCAAAGTTCTTGACAGTTGCTGTCGTCCTCTGTCAGTATAGTCTCATTCAAACAGCTATTGATTATTCCAAAACAGAAGCAGTGGTTTCCCCTATATTTACTTTCTTCCAAACAGCTATTCCTTTCCAATGTAACCTTACTTGGATGGGGTAGGGCGGTATCTACTTTAGCTCTTCAAAGAAAAAAAAAAATAATGATCGAAATAGTTTTTCCTAAACTTTCTATCTTAAAGTATCTAGAATATTATTCTCACAAAATTTTACTAAAGCTATTCAGTGCTATTACTTCTCAGAAGCATTTACTATCCAGAATATCAACGTGGAAGAACACAGTAGGATGAAGGACAAAGAGACCAGTTTCCCTGAGCAACTAGGGATAGGAGAGACTGGGTTTCTTGCAGAAAAGGGAACAGATGTGAAAAGAAGCTCATCATTGCATTATGTCTGAGGATTCAGTTCAATGTAGAAGAGATTGCCGGGTGGAGGCTCATTTCTCTCCATCAGGCCTGCCAGAGTAATGCTTTTTGACTGAATGTGGAGTGGTAGTATCATAGAATCTTTGTTAGCAAATCTTTTGCGAATACTTTGGATTTGCAGTGATCTGCATTGTGATTTTCTTCTGAGGGACTTTAAGGATGTGGAACTGAACTCCTGAGCTAATTCTCTAATGCTAACTGCCTTCCTCTGCAAGGAAAGAAAGTACATTACAGAGCCATGGAATGAGTTATAGTAGCTCAAAAGTCAATTGCCAAAAGGCAACCCTCTCCAAATTCCCTAGTTTCAGATTTAGGACAGAGAGGAATGCTTGAGAATGTGAGTCATGATGTACTCAGTAATTCTGCGAGAACCTCAGGGACGAGGTGCTTGGTGTTATATACTGTTTGCATCTGGATGGAATTAGAGCTTTTAGTATATCCTCAAGAAGGCTTATTAATAGAAGAGCACTAAAGTAATAGGCTTGTGCCATGTATAGCATTGGAGGAAATGAGCAATGCCAGAGAAGGTTTATCAGGACTTGCTGTTTGTTCTTTCTCGACCCCTGGGGAAACAGATGTATTGATCAGATTTTTAAAGGAAAACAGCCTGCAAAGGGTTGACTGTGCTGAGAGATGATAGACCAGGAGTGTTTTTTATGATAGCTGAGGAAATGCCCTGCCAGAGAGTCTCAAAGGGCTGCTAACCCAAATTGCAAAGGAAAGACTGTCACGACACAAAAAGGTAAAAGATGTCAGAGTTGATTCTGGTTTAAATTCTCGTCATCTCTTAAGGTAACATTGCCAAATTTGGATATATCTTATTCAAAACCACTATATTCCAAGCTTAGGGAGTCACTGATGAAAACAGACCTAAAGAAGAATTACCTTTTTCACTCTTACCACTGCAATTTCCAGTTCTGTAAAATGGGTCAAAAATTAAAAACCAAAAGGCCCTCATTTTGTGTAGCTATGAAATTAAAAAATAAATTATGCAACTAATTAAAAATATAAAGCTAAAACTTATTAACAATGTAACTGGGCACAACACAAGTCACAGTATATTTGAATATATATAAGCAGTAACATTTCCTTTTTCTTCTTGACTGAATCTGTGAAATATAGGAATACATAAGTGGACATAAATTTAAAAAATATATATTGTTGACTCCTCTAGGTGAAAAGTTCAGGAACATGGCTTCAGACTGAGCTGGCTCTCATTCCTCAGATGATGCCATCAAGATTCCCTTTCTCATCTTTCAGTTTCACCTAATTCTGATCAGCAGTATCCTCAGCAAGGATACTTCCTAGCAGTTACACATTTTTAACTTGGTAACACCAAAGAAGACAAACTTCTTCCATACAAAAGCTTCAGCGCAAGTCCTGGAATTGAATCTCAGGTTTAGATTTGGGACTCATTCCTACGAAAACTTCTGTAGCTAGAGTGGCGGAATGCACAGATTTGGTCTGGTCTGAGCTGTACACCCTCCCCAGTAGCTACCTGGACAGAAACTGGGTGAGGGGCTCCTTTCCAAACTACATCAGTGTACTGTCATCAGAAGAGGGAAGGATAGGTGTTAAACAGACAAAGTCACAAGTTTACACTGGGCATGAAACTTAAAACAACAAACAACAAAACACACAAAAAATAAGTCTTTCAGTATTTTATATTCAAACTCAAGCAGGCACCTGAGGAAGCTATTTACTTATTCAAATCATGCTACCTTTTACTCAAATGTTAGTTTCTTTCTTTTGGAATGCCATTTTTAATGGCCTCCAGCATCCATTTACATGAGTTTATAATAACATAATATTTTTACATGAAGTATCTAACCATAGATTAGGGTTCTTTCCCAGTGGTTGAAAATGAATATGCAAAACAATGTAAAATTTCAAAACTGGAATTTAGAAAATGATCTGAATATAGAAGCAGCATTGGATTAAAACTAGAACCTTCTAGGGACCTATTTTGAAAGGATCATACTCATTTAGGTAGAGAAGACATTTTAACCTGGTCCCTGCCTTAAAGATAACTTGGTCGTGGCTGTGGTTCTAAACTTAAGTGCAAAAGGAGCCAGAACGTCTGTGAGCTGAAACTGAGTTCCATCCTAACTACCTGGAAGATGGACTGCTATTACTAAAACTAATACTAAGGAGCGACTTGTCTTCCAGCACAAGCATGGAATGTACTGTGCTCCCCCTTCTTCGACAATGCCAAGATTTGAGAAGGATGCTCCTGAGCAGATGGCTGGGCAGACTAAAGCATTAGTTTGTTGAGCTTCCGTGCTTGCTAATTAATTCTTCAGTTTACTAGGATTTAAAATGATTGTTCAAAACAAGACATCCCTTAAAAATAAATGCTAGGTGAAAGTTGCAACACAGTATTGATTATTGAGATGGTTATTTCAAACAGCTGAAGGTTGTCATTAAATAACAGACTTGCCTTACCTGCTCTGTTGGTTTAATGAAGCTGTTTTTAATTTGTAAAAAGACTATACTGTTTGAATACGCGTGGTCTCTAGGATTGTGTTTTCCACTCTTCCAGTTAAAATGGTAAATGGAGCTCTGCAGCGGATTTCATTTGCAATCCAGATATATACTATAGTAGACACTTAGTAATGAGAATTTTCAGGACTGTGTCTTGAATACCCTCCGTAGTGACAATTAAAAGTTGTAAATTCTAGTTTTTTGACATAGCTGCTTACTGTGTTACCACAAGTCACCTAACTTCAGGATATTGTTTGCTACCTGGGAAATGTCAGAACTGAATGCTGACCTATCTCATGCAGAGCAGTGAGAGTCAATTAGGTATCTGTCTTGAAGGATGTTGAGATCATATACTATTTTCATTCCACAAAAGATTATGCACAAATGATGGCCCCTCATGGTTTAACAATTAAGTCTGTTGCCTCTGTCTGGCATGGGTCATGTACATACCAAGGACCCAGGTTCCTGTCCCAAACCGGGGGGACTACCAGGATGAACAACTAAATTAGATAAATACTGTATTTTGACATGTATAGTGGAAAAAATAAGGATGAGCATTGTGCATGGGTAGTACTAATCCCATAAGATATAAATGTTTTTAATTCTTTTATTTATGCTTACGAGTTACAAGTGTTCTAGAAATCAGTAATGGTATCCATATAGAAAATAATACCCTGGAATATGAGAATGGGTTTTATAATACAAAAAACAAGCTCCTAAATATAAACACATAAAACTGAATTTTAAAAAGAAGAAATATTTTTTTTCCCCTGAAAGTTTGGGCAAAAAAACCTGAGTGTGCATCATACACAGGAGTGCATTACACAGGGCAAATTATTGTAAAAGCTTCTTCTTCCTCTCTCTCCCTGCCTGCCTGCTCATCTTCATTCCCACCTGTACCTTTTCTTTCTTTTTTTTTAAAGGACATTGTGGAAAACCCCCTAAGGTTTAAGATTTTTAGTGTATATAATTCCTTGAATTTATTAAAGGAGGTTTGGGGCAGGTGCTTTTTATAGTGGAATTTGAATACTGAAAATTGGTATGTGCAAATGCAAATAGTGCAACTATTTATTTAGGGCAATAAAGGAGATCTTAGGAGCATTTTTGTAATAATACAGGCTCTCCAAGTATATAATAACAAGTACATTTTGGAAGATGTAATAATTTGGGAAGGTTGCTGGGCTATCATCACTTGAAAAGAGAATGTTATAACCCAAAGACTTGAGATCTAAAATAAATCAGGGCACAATCAATTTTTAAAATATGGCATCAGACACATACATGATAAAAATAGCTTACTGGGTATAAACGAAATTGAGACATACTCTCCTTTCCCTATTCTATGTGTTTATTATCATGTGCATCTCTCCTTGAGGAGTAACATTAGAGGACATTTGTAAAAGCAGATGTGTGTTCTCTTAATCTGGTAAAGTGGGAGAGGAAATGCGATGAGAATATCATAGGTCTAATTGGGGCTACAGAGAATGATATTCTATATCACATTCAATTGTTTATTAAATGTGAAAATGATACTGTTTTTGGAGGTTCAATAAAATGTATATATTCTAATAATTTATGAAAGCAATTAGAAATGTGGGTTTTAATAAACAACTAGCAAACTAACTGCTAGTTTATGGTGCCATAAAACACTAAATTAGCTTCTTAACTAATTAAGAATGATATAAAGAATGCTTAAATGTTATTCCCCATTTTAAAATAATCATTATATGCTAAATAAGAAAAAAATGAATGTTTAAGTTTTTGTTATAAAGAATTCTTAAAGGCTTTTAGAGAGGTTTTGGTTTGGTCTTTTTTATTTTGAAATTCGATTATTCCAACCAGATATGTTTGATGCTATTTGCTGAAATCTTAAGCTTGAACCTGCCCTGTTTGATTATCTGTTGAACTGAATGTCTGACATGTGACACAAACTCTTTTTTTAAATAAAATTCTGTATCTTCTCTTCAAACGTATTCTTCACCCAAGTTTCCTTTTCTTTAAATAACAGTCATCCATCTAGTTGCCCAATTCTGAAACCTAGAAATTATTATTGATTCTTGATTATTCTTGATTCCCACATCTCCCTCAGCCCTACTGTGTCAATCGGAGTTCAATTAGAGAAATGAGCCACCAGATGACAGGCATCTATGACATGTCTATTTATTTGTGATGATAGAGTAGATAGATGTATGCATCCTGACACATATTAAAGGATTTGCTACAGGGATTTGATCTTACCCAGTGTGGACACTGGTTACATGTATCTGATGTTGGAGCATAAAAGTCCATGGAATGGGCAGTCAGGAAGAAAAGATGGATGTAAAGCTGGAGCTCCCTAGGACAGATGTCACCCACATCAGGTCTTGTTGCCTCTGACCTTCATGCTGTGAGCATCATGCAGAGTCAGAGCACTGACACCCACAACTGGACCAGGAGCTTGAGAAGCCTGTCTGCTGCCTCTTACAACCAGGTATAAGAGCCTACAGGTAAGCAGCAACGTGTCTGAGCTCCAAAATGGCTGTTGCTTCTGTGGATGATGTGAGGCACAGTACAAAATTAAGAGTTCATTTTTTAGCATTTATCCATTCCAAGTAGACAGCCAAACTGAAAGTGGTTAGGAGCACTTTTCCGACAGGAGGCAAAGGAAAGACAGAGAGAGAAGGTATGGAAGCAAAAAAGAACATTATTTGATTGGCATAGCTTAAAGCCTAGCTGGTTGTTTGTGATGGGCCATGGTGAGTGTTGGGATTTCTCTGAGGCACTGACAGACTCAGTGTGGTTTGCTTACTTAGCCAGGGCATGACAGCTACTTCAGTCTACTGGCCTCCTTGTTGGATGGATTTAACAATTAATCAATTAATTACACCCTCTAGATTTCCCACAAGAATCCCTCTTGTGGCTTGCCTGGAGGGGGAACATAGGAAAGGAGCTCTAGGAAAGGTAGTTCAGCACAGTCCAGTTGGCACTTTACAAAGCCACCACATCTGCATCAACTGTCACCAGGTATTTAACCTCTTTCTCTGCTACTTGCATTTGCCCCACTGCCACCACAGCTTACCTGACTATTCTAAAGGTCCTCTAGCTTACTTCTCTGCCCCTCAGCTTTAACTGATACTTGAACTAGCTGATCATTAAAAAGAAACCTGGACCCCCTGTTTAAAAGCCTTCACTGGCCTCAGAAGGAAACACCACAGTGACAGCATGAATGAGATACATCCACACTGAACAGACCACTGCCCACCTTTCCCACCTCATGGCCTACCACTCACCTTTGACCACTGTAAGCAACAAGGAACTGACCTTTTTTTTTTTGAGTTTACCAACCCTAATGGTTTTACATATATTGCCCACTTTACTGCCAACATTTTCCTTCATTGCTCCTCCTTCCCTCAAAACTCTGAGCCCTGCTCCTTACTTAGGTCTCATGTAAATATCATCAGGTCACAAAGGCCTCCAATGGTGCGGTCACAGACACACTCATCCCGCCACCCCTTCCCCCACTGTACCCTGGTCTATGTTTGATATAATACCCATCACATTGTATTATTTAATGCTGCTTTTCCCTGCCAAACTCTGGGAGGGCCAAGATTGTGCCTATCTTGCTTATTGTACATTCAATGGCTGTGGCATAGTAAATACTCAGCAGATATTTGCTTCATAAGAGGAAGAATTAGAGATGGCTAGGAATTACAAAGCAACGCTTTGTTTCCCATCCTAGCTAGGGGCAGACTAGGCACTGATTTGTGTTTACAATGTACATGATGATTGGTTTCACTGGAAGTTTACAGAAGGCACTGTCTGTGAGACAGAAAAGGTATTACTGAAGGAAAAGCATGTAATTTGAGACTTGATACATGCGTCTGTCTATCAAGAGCATGAGATGGCAGGGGGAGTTGAGGCAGAAGAAGAGTGTCTGTGGAGTCACTTATGTGAGAGAGCACAGCATAGGTTAGAATTCTTCTGGGCTTGGTAGGCAGAAGCTGAGGCCCAGAGAAAAAAGACAAAACCAAATGTCGTGATGTGCTTAGGACTTGAGATTTTCCTCTCATCAGTAAGGTGACACCTTAAAGAGATGTGAGGAATGAATGCACTCCCACATTGAAATTTTGGGGAATCATTTAGCCATGTAGGAGATATGTTGGGGAAGGTGAGCAGTGTTAGACTCTCACAAGTTTTAAGAGCAGAGACTTGCTTAGCTCCTGGGGGACTATTAGAGGATTCCTGGGGAAAGTAGTGAGGACCTGTAAACCATGTCAACCACTGCACAGTCAGACCTCATGAAAATCAAAACAGTGTTCTTCCCGGTTCTACACGGCTCAGGGCACTGTACTGTCTCCTTGCCCGTTGGCTTAAGGCAGTTTCTGTGCTTCCTTGTACAGAAATGCAGCAACTCTCTGCAGCTTTGGTGTGTCTGAGCTGCCCAGCAGGGAAGCTTTGCTGATAGTCAGTTTTAACCCAGTGTAGAGCACCCCCACCTCTGGCCCACCCACCCCACCTCTGTGTGGGCAGGTCTCTGATGCTGGGCCTCTTCCTAGAACTGTGAGGCTGCTATTGCGTCACCAGGGCCATGTTGGAGTTTGTGGCATAGCACATAAGTAGGGGGCCAAGGAAACCCCTAGGAAGGTGCTGTAGGCCTAGCAGACACTCTAAGTCTTCTCTAAGAAAAGAGAGGCCCTATAAGCCACCTCGCCTGGGCCTGTGCACTGCAGGGGCAGGTCCAAGGCAGGAGACAGCTGAAAGGCTTTGCGCCGGTGAGAGGCCGTGAGGGCCAGAACAGAGACAGGGAAAATGTGTATGAAGAAGAAGGGATGGGTCAAAACTGGCCAGGAGTGGTGACTTCATTGCCTGTATTTGGGACATGAGAAAGTATGCATCTTTGGTAGTAACGGACTTTCCTATCTAGTGGTATTTAGTTAAGTTAGGAGGTATAGGAAAAGCAGAAACTGATTTATTATGGGGGAGAAGGGGTTTGATTTTGGATACTTGGTTTTTAGACATCTATAGGACCCACAGGCTGATTAACCCAATAAGTAGTAATTAATGTGTCTGAAGAGGGTCAGGGTTGGCTATGTAGTCAGCACATTCAGGAGACAGTTCAAAGCAAGAGAATGGATGGCTCACCTAAAGAAAAAAGGCAGGATGAAAGAAAAGCATCTGAGAAACAGCAGAAGTAGACAATCTGATGAAACTGAGATAAAGTAACCAGGCAGTTATATCCCTGAGAACAATATGAATGCAGTTAAAGCACCTGTGTTTTAGACATTTGTGAGGTAATTTACCAGCTAGTCTCTGCATGTACTTAATAAGAATTATATTTGCAACTCAGATTTCTCTCTGCATTTTTTTGCAATATTTGGTTGTATGTCTGAAAACTTCTAACCATATCAGATATCGATATCATCTTCATCTCCTCTTTAGACTGTAAAAATATGTAGTGTGTAAGTGTATTGACTAGATGTAGAATAGAAAATTACATCTGGGCAATTTTTCAGCTGTTCATTTTCCCCTAGATTTGCCACCATTTATAGGATAATCAAGGCCTAAAATTTGCTACCATTTAGCTAGTACCTTTTGTGAAGCCTGGTTTATTAAATCTAAGTTTGTCACTTTCAGGTCAAAGAATGTCCCACACTTTCCTGTGATTAACATCTTAAAGTACATCAGCCTAAATACTCTAATATTATTTTAGTAATGTCCTTTTTTATATTTTCAATGTAATTCTTGACAATTTTCTTGGTATTTCTAGTTGCATATGAGGTATCTCAGATGACTGTTTTTCAAATTGTGGATGTGATAGTGGACAGTGAAGTCAATTTAGTGGGCCAACCTTAAAAAATAATTAAACGAACTACAACAGAAAATATTGCAGTGTATCACCTATAGGATACACTGTATTTGTGAAATTTTTGTTTCATTGAGTGTTGAATGTGCTGATATGTATGCATGAAAGTATGTATTTTTGTGTATGAGTATAGAACTGGGATATAGTTTTCTATTACTGTGGAGTATTTGAGTATTTCCATGTGTATGCATGAAAGTGTATATATTTTTGTGTATGAGTATAGAATTGGGATATAACATTTTTATTACTGTGGAGTATAGTTAAGAAAAAGTTTTGATTTTGAGAAATACTGAGCACACTGGGATTGATAAAGGCTAACTTAGCACCCATCACAGTATAAACTCCTTATTTTTTTTAGTCTTGGTAAGCCCAGAATTTAGCACACAGTGCCTTGCATGGAGGTATACTTTAAGCAAACATTTGCAGAATAAATGAATGAATGAATGTATGAGCATTAGTGGAGTATGGGTTAATTTCCCCTGAATTCATTATCCTACACTTGCTGATGTTTGAGATAGATTGTGATATAGGAAACAAAAAGGAGGAGTAATCAACTCAGTTCCTTCAGGAGTCTTAAAAAAGGAAACCTGATTTTGACAGAAGCAATTCTTATGCATTGTGGCCACTCCACTGTGCAGAGACGGCCTGAAACACTAAATGGAAGTGCTATTATAGCACATTTATAAAGCTTTGAAATATTATTACAGTCACAATCTTGCTCATTCCATTTATAAGAAAATATGACACTTGTTTTAAAAAAAAACTCTTGTTAAAAAACAATTTATCCTCACACTTGATCATGTAAAATGATCCAGCCTAATGAATACCTGATTATGCTAGGGGAAATCACAGAGAAATATGTTGATGTCTTTTCTCTCTCTCGATGAACAAAATTGCAGAGCTTTGTACTTCTCATGTATCTAAGTCAGGAGACTTTATCCAGTGACACCTTCCCGGTGAGAGCTGTTCTTTCTGGAATGAGCTAAGTTTAGTCAGGTTCTCAGATGGAACTTGAATGCAAAGAAACTCACAGCTAATAGAAATAGAAAACAGCAGATGATCCCACACTACTGGCAAAGAGCAATTGAAATCACTGTGCAACATCCTGAGAAATGGAACCTTCCCCCTCCTTCCACCTGGGGGAAAATGTCAAATGTCCTCTTTTACAGTATCTGAACAGTTTGTGCAGTTTTGTCAAGAGAAAATCTGCAATAGATTTTTTTTTCTAGGTTGGCTTTCTCTTCCTATTTTTCTATTAGAAATTTAAGTGAGCTAACGTACACAATATGATGGGGAGTGACCAGAATTCAGTGATAAACATATCAAATTGGCACACCCTGGTGCAGTAGCGGTTTAGTCAACTGCCTCTGACCAGTGCAGTCCACACACATTCCAAGGACCCAGGTTTGTATCCTGGGTCAGGGAGAACAACCAAAATGCACAACTAAATAAAAATAAAATGCTTCTTCCTCTTCTCTCTACCTGCTTGTCTTCCTATGCACCTTCATTCCTACCTGCCTTTCCTTAAAAAAAAAAAAAAGTATCAAGCCATTTTTCCTCAAAATTCTCAACGATGGCAAGGCTTTCAAAATTTGAAATTATTCATAGCTTTACAAATAGCTCCTCATCCACCCTAACCAAAGAGGATTATTGTGTGCTCAGAGAATAATAAATACTTTTGTCTGAATATAGTTTTGTGATCATAGTAAGTTAAGGTTGAAAGGACTCTGAGTTTATGACCAAATATTGGTTCATCAATTGGTGCTGGCTTCAGAGGAAGTTTGTCATAAAATGAGAATCTAAATTAAATGATTTTTTTCAATAAGCTAAATTACTATATTTTCAGGATTGTTATCTTGAAATTTTTTCATGTAAAGATTTAGTTTAACAAAACTAAAATTATGGTGATAGTTGAACTTTTTTAACTTAGGGCAAAAGGTTGGGGACCCTAAATTGAGAACTACTGATCTAGTCTGAACCTCTATTTAGCACACAAATCCCCTCCTCATTTCTGATTTCACTTAGCCTTTGATTGATTAATGCCGGAAATGGAAACTGTATGATCTCCCAGAGCACGTGCATCTTGATAAGAATGCTTCCCGAATGCTCTAGAATGCCTCTTAGAAACCTCTTCATTGCGAATGTATTTCTTCAAGCCCTCCTGTTCCACATTTGGTGCCCGTGAGGAGGTAACCAGTTGAAAAATGTGTGAAACGGCTTCATTTTTAGTGAGGCAATTTCCAATATATCCCATATTGTCCTTTTTTTTTTTTACAGTATACATATAAAGAATGCTGCTAACTGAAAAGAGCCTTGTTGAATCAAATTACTTGTAGTCCCTACTAATGCTTTTTCCATTTTAATTTTTCATTCCATTTCCAGTGGAATGAATATCCAGAAGGAGAGAATAAAAGTATATTTTGCATTTATTATAATGATATTAACATATACTTGGGGAAAATAGGTTGACAACTCAAAGTGGCTATCCTCTGAGCTAAGATCCATAATCCTGAAAAGACATTTCATAATCACTGTGGTAAATTATCATCGCATTTTCTAAGTCCTTATGTTATAGAATATTTTATGGTTTACAGACATGCTTCACAACAAACTCTCACTTAATCCTTATGACAATCCTTTGATCTAGGTAGGGGAGGGTTTTCACCTGTATTTTAGAGATTGCAAACTAGTGCTCAATAACAGTAAGTTTCTACCTTTAACTCAAACAACTTGTCATAACAGGGCCAGGATTTAGTTCTATGTCTCCTAACTCCAGATCCACATATTTTCCACCAACTAGGAAGACTTCCCTCCTGGTACAAAGATTAATACTTTTTCTCTTATCTTCAAATTTGATACCATCTGATGTTAAATCCATGAAAGAGAAGGTACATCAAAGAACACATGATCAATGGTGAATCGCTGGCAAACAGACTTTAGATCAATTTGTTCTATCTAAATAGAGTTGAACAAACACTAAGATTAGCCTTCTACTCTCTGTGTACACACAACTATTCAGTAAATATTGTTGACAGACTGCTGTGACAAAATTAACACACAAAACTTAAATGATAACTGAAAAGTTATGATACAAACCCAAAGGCATCTCAGTAAAAATTCTGGAGAGATACATATGTCTTATACTTCCTTGCTTTCCTTTTGAGATTATATTTATTAGAAAATATGGTGCGCCCTGGTGGAGCAGTGGTTAGGTCAATCACCTCCGAAGGATGCAGGCCACACACCCTTGGGTTTGAGTTCTGGGCCCAGAGGCAGGGGGCCAACCAGTGTGGACAACTAAAAGTGAAAAATAAATAAAGTGCTTCCTCCTTCTCTCTCTTTCTGCCTTCTTGTCTACTACTGCCTTTATTCCAGCTTGTACCTTTCCTTTAAAATATATACATGTATATTAGAATATATAAGAGAATATATATAATAGAATTTCTCTCAACTCAGCTTATGATATTGAGTCACCAACCCAAAATAAGTTTTTCTCTCATATTTTTTTCATTCACAAGACAGACCAGTTCAGTATACTGTAGCAATTAGTATTCTGTAAGCAGCAACTCATCTTCAGCTGCAATGGCTGCGTCCAAACAGCCTAAGCCTGAATCCATATGACAAGAGCTCAGTTCTTTTTATTTATTTATTCTAAACACATGTGGTCTCTGTAACTCATGGCTTGGGATTGTGATTATAAGGGCAGCATGACAATTTCTGCAAAGGAAAAATGGTTATTTGCTTAGCTAAAGTTTAAAGCTGATACATAGAACTGTGATGAAATATAGAATTAGCTTATACTTTTACCTGCCAGTTCTAGCAAGTCAGTTATGTTCAATAGCTTCTCAAGGACAAGAGAGAATTCATGCTGGTTTTATATCAAGAAACTAACTCCAAATAGACAAGCGAAGCAAAAGCAAGAGCAGGACCAGTAGATAAAAGAGCCCTTGTTAGTGAACTGACGCGGTTGCTACAAACAGGACAGCGGAAGGACAGTTGGGAGGGGGAAGAGTGAAGCAAGGTCAGAGAAGGATGATATCAATAGAATATCTCCAAATAGCACAGAATGCAGCAAGAAGTAGCAGCAGATGTCAGTCCAGCCCAATGTCAACCCCCATGGAGCTATGAAGAAAAACTTGGAAAGAAACAGTATCACTGCAGTTGGTATTAGGAGTAAAGAGAGAGCAGATGATACCTTTCTCCCCATGAATTGAAAGCTATGACTTGCCACTGGCCACAGCCTCATCTTTCTCACAGGCCCCATTCAAGCTTTCAGGGTTGTTTCCCCTTTATTTTAGATCTTTACTCCTCTCCTTTCCTTTTGATTTTCTTTCTTCTTCCAGACTCTCTTGCTGCCAATTCTAACTCTGATCCTCACCCCACTGGCTGTTCCTTGCCTGTGCCACCAGGTACTCTGGTTCCAGATGCTTACCCTGGCCTCGGCAACTGATGATGCATATCCAGGAGAATACATTTACTGCAGTGCTCAGAAAATTCCCATCATGATTTTAGACATTACTGGCAAGGAATGACTTTCCTGACTGTGGAGGAAAGCCAAAAATGTATAAAGGAAGTCTGTTTGCAGAGTTCATATTCCTTAATTTTAGTGAATGGATGTGGGTGTGTTGAAAACTTAGTTCCTTAAGAACTGCCTAAATTTCATAATTATTTCATTTTCATCCGCTCACAGATGGCTTTGCCCTGGGTGTAAAAATTGAAGAGCCAATATAAAATGATGCTACCTTTACTCTGGCAGTTAAGTCTTCTATTTCCAACATTGGTTTTCAGAACCTTGGAGAGCATCAAGCTCAGCCCTCTGTTTCCCTCACTGGAACCAAATCAATTTTAGATTGATTTCTTCTGTAAAAATGTGAAATAAGAAATAATGGAATAAGTTGACAGTGAAGCTGGTAAATTCTGTTACAGAAATGTGTTTGATAACAACCTATTTTTACAGTTTGCGTCTATTGTACTGTGTTACATAGTTCTTAAGTGGTTGGATTTGGAGTCAAAAAGACAGGTTCAAAGTCAGGTTTTGCCAATTCCTAGTGAGGCAATCTTCCTAAGATTTACTTCTTCTCATCTATGAAGTGGGGCTGCAAAAAAAAAAAAAAAAAACTACTCCATAGGGTTGTTCTATTGACTACATGTGACATTGCACATAGAATTGTTAGCACATAACAAGTACTCACTGTTTTGTTCATACTTTTGAATGAGTTGTTTCTGACCTAGTTGGAAGCATCTATAATGACAAGCATTGAGAATTTGCAGCTCTTTAGGGACCTTCTCTTCCAGGAGAACTACATAGTCAGAAAGTAAGGAAAAGATCCACTCTCAGCCTTGTCCCTTTAAGCTTCATGTTTGGGCTCCGGATTTACTCATCCACTAGTTAAAACCTTCAGTTGCATGTGATTTACCTATTTGCCCATTTCAGTAGTGTTATCAGCTGTTGATAATGTTTCCTTGCTTTTCCTTGTCCTCTTCCAGAGACGACTAGATCATATTTTTTTGTTCTTTTCACTTATATTTATTGGACATATGCTTAGTTCCAGTATTGTGCTAAATGCTTGAGATATGATAATGAACAAGAAGAAACAGTCTATTTCCAATTTGAGAGAAATTTCTCACCATAAGAATCTTGGTACAAATTAGAACTCTGCTCCCATTATTGAAGCCAAACAAGCTAGACTGTTCATTTCTCAGTCTTCCTTGCAGCGGGGGTCCAGGCACATGACCTAGACTCAGTCAGTTAGACTCACCTGCACGGACTTCTGATGGGGATTTGGTGATCTGAATAAGCAAGTAGAGTGAAAGACTAGTGGCAGCAGAGCTGGTTATAACACCCCATTTCCAGGGCTCTGGGAATGGTGACGATGGCATCAATGTCTGGTGTCTAGTGCTGGCACTGTGGGGACAGTAAGTCACTGTGACTCATGTCTAACATGACTGCATAGTAAAATCAGCAGAACAAGTGTGACAGCAGGTTACTGACTGTAGTTTTGCCAGCAAAACTTCCCTTTGCTCTTGGTCATTTTTCTGAGGGTGTTGTGTAGTCCTCCTGGAAATTCTATAAGCAGTTTACTATCCTTTCAATATTTATATTAATTTTTGTGAAAAACAGCTAGTCAGTTTCTGGTTTTGCAGCTAAGAGTCTTAACTACTTCACCAGAGACACAAATCAGAGATCTGTACTTGAAAGCTGGCTGAACTTAGATGACTTCTTCTCTCTAAGTCTCAGCCTTCTTATTTGTAAAATGGAAACTTCAGCAATTTATTTATTACCCTGGAAAGATCCATAAGGGTAGCTTTCTTAGTGGATATCTACTATTCTTCACTCTAATTAACCTCCTTTCCATAATAGCCACCAACCAAAAGATCTTGATTAGTAACCTTCCTAATTTATATTAACAAAACAGAGCTTGATGATTTAAACAGATGCAGAAATGTGTTGCTTGAATGAAAATCCTAGCTTATTACTCTGTGAAAGTGTTTCTAATAGGACAGATGATTTATTTTTTAGGACAAGGAGATGGAATATGGAACAGTATTAACAACAGAACCAAATCGGCATTGAGGAGTGGAATAGCAAGTGATTAAAGTGAAAATAAGAGATGATGATAGATTACATAAACTATGAAAGGTTGCTAAGTAATAAGTTCTGAGGTGGGGGGAATGGAATTCATTTCATTAAGAAACTGGTTTTGAGGACTTTGCTTAATAAGTCAACAACTGTTTTGGATTATTAAAAAGAAATCCTATTATCATGGAAACAAACAGGTAAAACAATTACTGCAGGTCAAAATTGTGAAATATTTATGGTGGGGCTTGTAGATTTTACCTTTGAGTATCAATAAATTATCTTAAATACAAATAACAATATAGAAATTTACCTTTCTATAGATTCTTCTATAGATATATTTTTATAGACTTCACTGAACCCAGTGTCTTAATGATTCACATTTGAGTATAGTTAGTGGTTAGACTATAACTTAACCTCATCTCTATTTATTGGAACTTATAAATTTTTTATTAAAATTACTTTTGGAAAATCACTTGTAATGAAAGACTTGTGTCTGTGTATTAACTCCAGTAATTGGTTCTCGTTATGCTGAAATTCTAGAAAAAGACACACTTTTTCAAAAGGCAAACCTACTGGTTTGAAATATCACTTTTCCTGTTTCATTAACATTGTCATGTCATTTAATATGATCACAGCTGGTAAGAACCCAGCTATACTTTCATTTTCTATTTCTAAGAAATGTTTAGATTCCTATTTTTCTTTCTGTGTTATCTCTTGATCTTTTCTTTTTATTTTGAGATTTCTTTTATTCAGGTGCTATTGCTTCTACTGCAAAGCTCATTTTTCCTTTATTCCCATTATTTGAAAGTTTTTAGAAGTGTGGTTTAAAAATAGCCTCTTCCTTTAGACAAATTACTTTTCTTAAACACAAAAACTTCTTCAGGGTGGTGATCTGTCAAAATAGTATGCAGGAGGTAAAAGCATTGAGGCTGTTATTTATCAATGGGAACTATGTAGACTTGTGTAGAAAGATTTGAAAATTACTCCTAAGGAACAGTGGGAGTTTAAGATGAATGCAGATATGAATCCATGTCAGCATGATTACTGGGGAAAGGATTCATTCAAATGTAATTCTGCCAAGGAAGGAAAAATATGTTATGGCATAAAGAAATAGTTGAAAAATTCTTCTTGTTCTGTGGATTAAAAAATAAAGTAAGTTCATGTGTCCAACACTGAATATAAAAATGAGACAAAATAGGAGTCTGTCAGGTTTCTTGCAACTCTAAGTGATTGCTTTTTAAGAGGGCTTAGTACAGTGGCAAGTGGAAATGATACTACAGGGAGGCTCTGCCGTGTGTTGAGTACTCTTGGTCTGTATGCCACCAGATTCTCACAACCTGTCATATAGATGCTGTCATCTTGTGTACAGTTAAGAGCACTGAGGTTCAGAAACACTGAAGAAATTGCCAACATGCAGGTCAGGTAAAGAAAGAAGTACGAATTTGAACTCAGGATCATTTCTCTCAGAAATCCATATTCTTTCTGCTCTACATTGATCTTAGCAAATGGAACTTGCGTCTATTTTAATTCTGCCCAAAGGCATTTCCTCCTGTGCACACAGCATCCTCTTCTTTGATTTAAATTGAATTCCGGCTTAATGTTTGTGTCATCAGGAAAACGTTTATCAACAACATTGGCTTATCCCCACAGTGGTATTACTAGAGAAAGTGAGGACTCAGCTGGGCCAATGCTGTGGAATGAACTTGCACTATTTTAATTTATCTTCCCAATAGCTACATGTTAACTCATTGATTGAGCATTATTCACTCAATACATTTGTGTTGATCTATTATGTGGTCTATCTCTAGGCTCTGAGGACACAACAGTGAACAGGACAGACATAATTCTTACCTCATGGATTTCATGTTCTGAAGGGGAAACAGACAAACAAGCAAGATACATGGAAACAGAAGTCATAGGGTATAAAAAATGCCAGTGACATTTGAGCTGAGGCCTTACAGGATAGGCAGTAAAATCCCTGTGAGAATGTGGAGGTGTAATGCTCACAACAGAGTACCACGATCCTTAGGGAGAAAAAGCTGGGGTTGTGCTGGGACAGAAAGTCCTGAGGTTCAGTGCAGTGGTGGAAGAAAGTAGGGTTCCAGGGACCGAACTAAGAGGCTAGGAGGTGCAACTTACACAACTTGGTAATAGCGATTGAGAGACAGTGAACAATAAAGACTTACAGGTTTTGATGTAAGCAGGGCATCAACAGAGATGTGGGTGACCAAGAGAGCAATACAGTGGAGGACAAAAATCAAGAACTTCGCTTTGGGTATATTAATATCCAAATATATATTAATATATAATAATTGAGATATTATTATACTCAACCAGAGGTCACAGGAAGCAATTGAATCTATGAGTCTGGAGCTTGGGAGAGGAGTTTGATAATAAAAATGACCTAACAAAAAAGAGAGATAAGTTTATTACATTGTAACTATGTTTCTTTAGTAATGAATTACATTATAAGATCTAGCAGTGGGCCTAATAATGACTGTAATTTTGATGAAGTATAAATACTATTAGAACTATCTGTTAGTATGATATCAAAACAACTGTGATTTCTACTGTCAAGAAGGATAAAATGTCTGGCTATTTCTACTGTGGCTTGCTTGATTAGTGGAAATAGAGATGTGTATCTTTCCCATCTAAGTTCAAAAAACTTCTGCATTCTCTCCATGGACTTCTCTTAAGTCTATGGACGCTTCCAGGAAAGATGGGCATTGATGAATGCTGATTTGTAGATTTGTGACTTTTCTCAGGAAAGTAAGATCATCAACTAAGAGTAGGAATGGAGGAAAGGAGTAAGGGAGCATAAAGAATAAATTACCCAGCTTTGATAGAGAAAAAAAAATTAGGAAAGCGTAGTAGGCTCTCTGAGCTGTATAGGACTATCATTAAACATGTGGGCTCAGAAGACAATATTTATTGGTTTGAATCCAGACTCTGTCATAGTTTATTGTGTGACCTTGAGAATATTACTTAATGCCTATGTGCCTCCATTTCCTCATCTCTAAAATCAAGAGGCTAATTATATCTACCACCTGGAGTTGTAGTCAGAATGAAACCGCTAATAAAAATGAATAGTGTAAATTGTGTCTGAGATAGGTGCTCAGTAAATGCTAATCTTTATTTTTAACATTCAAGATGTAGCAGTTGTCATGGAAAGAAATACATGGATTCACAGGTCACTTACTAGATAGGGTTTCCAGTCTTGGAGATTAGTTTTGTAGGAGTGATGGAGAGGGAAAAGTCAAGATTGTATGTGTGAGTATTGTAGTTGATAGTGGTGCCATTTTCTGTCAGGGATAATAGTGGAGGAGCAGGTTTGTAGTGCAAAGAGAGGAAGATGAGAGAAAAAAAAAAATCATTGTTTCCCAGTTAGCCATCATATAGACAGAATAGGGGATCGGGGATGAAAAAGACGAGGCTAACAATCCTGGCTATTGTCCATGCCTGTGTTCATAGTCATGGCTTGGGGGTTTGTTTTAATGGACTGGTTGGAAGTACATTCTTTTTTCCTTTTTGCTTTATTATTCGACTCCATCTTTGTTCAGGTTAGATATGAGGAAACTGACCATACACTTCTTAAAATGAACTGCTTGGGGATGCCGAGTAGTTTTCCCCAACAATCCTTTACTGACTTATCCCTTCTTTTCATAGTCTCTTGTTTCTCTTGTATTGCCTTTATCTACTTGTAAGTAGAATTAAAGAATTTCCAGTAAGAATAATGGAGTCTCCAAAGGAGCAGAAAATAAGTTTTTTTTTTATTCACTACTATTTCAATTATGTTTAGCAAATATTTCTGTATTTAAAGTAGACACCCATAAATAGGATTCTTTAAAAAGTCTTTAAAAAATCACATAGAATGGGAAGAAACTATATACTAAGATTCTAAACCAAGAGTTTATGTTTATTCTTTCACTTAAAAAATTTAGAAGCCTTTTATGGGTGAAAAATCACCCAGAAACTAAATGTATATTTTGTATTAAGGAACTGTGAGTATCTAAAATAGAATAGTACAGAGAACATATATTTATTTCATTTACAAACATTAAAAAATAATTTCATTCAAATTCTTTAAATATCAGAGCGTATTAGTTTTCTTCAGGAAACACAACCAATAGGATACTTATAGATACATATACTTATGTATATATGTCATACATATAATACGTATTACACACGCACACATATATATGTATATATAGAGATAGAAATATTATGAAAAATGAATTGGTATATTGGTATTGTGGAGGCAGAGAATCTTACGATATGCTATCTGAAAATCATATTCTCCTATCCTGGAGACCCAGGAAAGACTGCAGTATAATTCAGAAAACCAGGGGAATCAATGATATGAATCCTAGTCTGAGGTCAAGGGAGGATAAGATGTCATAGTTTAACTAGTTCAGCAGAGAAAATAATAGAATTATTCCTTCTTCCACCTTATTCTTTTCAGGCCCTCTGTGATTTTGATGATGTCTACTCACATTGGGGAAGATCATCTACTGAGTTCACCAATTCAGATGCCATTCTCATCAAGAAACACCTTGAAAGACACAGGCAGAAATAATATTTAATCTGGGCATTCCTTGGACAGTCACATTAACATGTAAAATTATTACACAGTGGCATCATCAAACGTAGTGGCTTTTGGAATCACCTACATTTTTTAGAGAATAATTTATTATTGTCATTGGAATTTATCCCAGGGCACAAGTATTATTTATACAAGATCAGACAGTTGGTTAAAAAAGTTGTTCTGTAGATATACATTATGGGGTATGCCGTGGTAGAATAGCAGTTAGGTCAGTCGCCTATGAAGGAGCACAGGTCACATACCCTTGGGTTCAAGTCCTCGGTCTGATGGGAAACAAGTAAATAAAAATAAAATGCTTCTTCCTCTCTCTTCCAGCTTGCCTATCTATTTGCCTTCATTCCTATGTGTACCTGTCCTTTAAAAAAGAAAAAAATAATACTAGGCATTATGTGTTAAATTGTGTATTCCCAAAAGATGTGTTAGTGTCCTAGCCCCTAGAATTTGTAAAAGTGACCTTATTTAGAAATAGGTTCTCTATAGATGTAATTAGTCAAGACAAGGCCCATCTTGGAATAGGATGGGCCCTTAATCTGATACTCAACAAGAACTACCTAGAGACACCCAGGAAAAGATGACCATGTGATGACATGTGAGGCAGAGATCAAAATGCTGTATCTGCAGGACAAGACACAACATGGATTGCCAACCAACACCAGAAGCTAAATAAGGTAAGGAAGGATTCTCTTCCACACTTTGTGGGAAGTCCTGTTGACACCTTAATTTTAGATTTCTATCCTCCAGAATCTTGAGAATTTACCTTTCTGTTGTTTTAAATCATCCAGTTTGTGATAATTTGCTCCAACAGTCCTTGGAAACAATGTAATATACGGTTGTGATCTCAAAACATTATCATTTATTGCTTTAAAATTTTTTTTAAGAGTTTCCATTTCAGTGGCATCCAGTAATTTCTCAGTGTGAGGTTAGACTCCAAAAATAGTAACTTAAATCTGTGTTAAATTTCTTTGCTTCCATGTCTTTTCTAAATAATACTTTGTGGTTAAAAATAATTGGTTACTTGCCTTACTAGATGAATTTTTAAGGGTTCAAATAGAAGAACAATTCCTCTCTTCTGAGGGTTCACTTTGGAAGGGATGAAACTTGGCATCTGTGACGGAACAAGTAAAAGTAGAGTCCCCTGGTGGAACTGGGGCTGCTTCCTCAGTCCCCTCGGCCTCCCCTGGGAGCCCAATTTAAACACTGCTCTGAAGGGATTTTCAACAAGAACATCAAAATGCAAACTATTCCATGAAATGAAACAAAACGGTAGCAACAAATTTATTTACTTATTTTTTGTTTTTTTATTGCAATAACTTTGTTTTACAAATTAAAATAAACTTCTATGTGTAGTTTTCCCATTCCTCAGATATACGTCAACCCACCTCATCCTCCACCCAATTACCAAGCATTCTTGTATTTATTAAAAAGAAAAGATTTTCCTTGTGTGACCATTTTATTTCAAATGCAGGTGGTGGTCCATTCTGTATAGTGATATGGTAACTAGTAAAGGTATCTCTGTAGAACAGTAATTTAATGAGGTCTCTGTGCAAAGCTGCTGGTCTGACTGGTGGGGAGTAGTACCAACCAAAGCATTCCTACAGGAGCAGCGGACATTAGGCCCTTTCACTGTCTTCTTTGATATACTCTACTCTTGGATGATCATTTGCCAAACTCTGGACAACACTTTCCAGCTACATTCCAGGGTGGAGCAGAAGACCTGTGTATGTATCCTCTGTTGTCCACTGAAGGTCATTACTAGTCCATACCAGACACCCATGTGACAAGATTTACATTTTCTTATGAAAAGTCATACAGTGTAAGAGTGTTCTCACCCATTTGGAGGACAGTCCCCCCTTTGACTCAGGGACGGCTCTGAGCTTACCATTATGGGAGACACACACACACACACAAAACTTCTTTCCCTAAAAACAAACATTTTGTTTTTCTTTATTATACAGATAATATTTATGACTTGAAGATAAATTAGAAAAAGAGGAGAAAATAAAACACAATCATTGGGCTCAAATGTTAATTTTGTATGCCCTTTCAGACATTTCTATAGAGTTTTTTATAAGTACTGTGATATGTGTATTATTTTAACATCTGCCTTTTAAAAAATCAATATATTGTACAAATCACCACAACTTATGTAAGGAGTCCCCTCTAGATGAACAGCTGGGCCTGTTTCCATCCTTTTGGTATTTTTGAACAGTATTATATTGACTCTTCTATTCAGATTACTTGGCGTATTTGAAATTATTGTCCTGGGAAAAAACTCTATAAGTAGAGCTGTTGGGTCAAAAAGCTACACATTTTAAGAGTTTTAATAAGTATTTCCAAACCATCTTTTAGAAATTTGTCTCAATTTGTATCCCACCAGCAGTCTATGGCATTCTCCACCCAACTCAGAGTGTGTGTGTGTGTGTGTGTGTGTGTTTTCTGGGATGTTAAAATTTGGAGTCTCTTGTTTAATTTACTTTCTTTAATCACTACTGAAGGCAAAACACAGACAGAGAGACACACGTTCAGTAGTTTGGGGTTTTTTAAATTAGTGTGCCCCCCAAACCTTAACAAATCTGTGTGAAGGTTTGGACTTCGTTCACTGCCATAACTAAATTATCAAATGATTCCCAGGTATACAGCATGCGATCTCTGGCATTTCCAGGATACCAAGAGATCACGTGTGAAATTTAGTTAAGAAATTCCTCCAGCTCATTCTCTCGTCTACCTCATTGAACAGGCCTGAGACCCATGGTCTGCGTTTTTAACAGCTTTTAAAACCCTCTTCTCAGGAGTCAAAACTCTTTCAAATCCTACCAGGCAAACAGGCTGGTGGAGGTGACTTCCTTCCGGGCCAGCTGGTGAAAGATGCCTTGATAAATTGTGAACTGTCTCTCTGTCTCTTCCAGGGCGCCCAGCCGTCTCCATTTGACTGTCGTCTGGGCTCCAGTGCTTTCTCCAAAAGAGACAGTTGAGATGGAAACAGAAGTGTTTGTCAGAGCGATTCCCAGGGAAGGTGACAGAACAGTTCTGTGCTAGTGGCAGCTCAGCATCGTGTAACTAGGCGGTGCAGACCACGTCTCCCACCTCCATTGTCCCCAGAGATAGCTGTGCCTCAGTTTCTCCTCTATAGATTGAGCTGACCTCACAGGATGTTTGTGACCCTTAGATCAGTTCCTTCTCTGTACAGCTCTTAGAGCCTGGAACGTTGAAAGTGCTCAATGAACCCAGAGAATGGATAAGGAGAGGGGAGCAGAGGCAGGTGCACAGTTTAAAAAGTGGGGCGCACGCATCCTAGGTAGAACTGAGCAAGTACTAATTTGAGGGGAAAGACCAGCCTTTTTAGTTTGCTTTTCTCCTTTCTCCAAAGCCTCACCTCTACCGTGATGGGACAGGTCGCTAGCTCGCAACCCGCCGTGTGGGGAGAGTTGCAGGGGCGGCGCACGCACGTGGAGGCGAGGTCTGGCTGGAGCCCCGGCGCCCCGCCGGCGCTTTGTGAGAGCGAGCTGAATGGAGTTGAGATGTGCGCGCGCAGGGCTGCCCGGATTAGCCGTGCTTTCCCATGAACTACAAAAGAACGCCCGAATCTGGGACATTTGTCATCAAGGGGCAGGCTGCTCAGGATGCAAGGTAACCAGAGCTTTTCCCGGACTGCTTCAGTCTTTGGGGACGCGGGGTCACTCTAATCCTTCCTGTTTATACTGTGAACGCGGATGCAGCCAGGCTTAAACTCTGCTGTGGTAAATACGGATCGCGATGCGGGCATTCCTAATCAGCTACGTCCTCCGGTCGCTTTTCCCTTTTTTTTTTTTTTTTGGAATGGGGCACTGTTTCCTCGCCTTTATTCAGTCCTCTCTCAGACAAGCCCGCTGTTGAAGAGCTGACGCTCCTTTCTGCCCACCCAAACTCCACTGAGCCCTTAGGCAGGATAATGCTTCGGTTTACACAGTTATTTTTCTACTTAATTCCTTCTTTCTTCAGGCAACCACTTTGCCTTCTGTTATTGTGAGGATTTCAGACATTTGTTAGCAGATATTTGATCCTACATCCACTTCACCAGTTAACGCTCAGAAAATGACAACTTTATTATGCAGTTTGTGGAAGCCAGGAAATACGTTTATTGGAAGAAATCTATTACCATTTGCTCAGCATTCTCCTCTAAATTACATGTGTTTCTCTTTCATTCACATTTGATATATTTCGGTAACTGGATCATGTTTGCAATTTTGCGCAACCAGATATTCATTGCTGGTGAAGTTTACTATTGCAGCCCCACTGCTGGTCAAAAGGAAAAGAAAACCATTCTGGGAGATGAGCCTGAAGTTAGGGCTCCCAGAAGAAGGGCCAGCTCTGCGCTGAAGATGAGAGCCCAGGTGAGAGAGGAACACTGAAGGTCTCAGCAAACACACCTAAGTGTCCAAGTATAAGACCCCATCCTTAAGCTTTTCACATGCAAAAATGGTGAACCATTTTTTACTGATTTGTTCATGCACTGATTCATTCCTCAAATGTGTGAGATTACAGTATTCTAAGCTATGAGCTAAGACTTGAAAGAGTAATATGATGGTGATCCTGCTTTGCACCTGGTTTCTAAGGGGAGAAGAGGAGAGGCAGGTTAACAAATGGTACAGTGTGACCAGGACAAAGATACAGGTTGCAAGAATATGTGTGTATGGTGTTTTGGGAAACAGAGGGCAGAGCTGAGAGGATGAAGCAACATTTCTAAGAGAAAGTGGCATTTGAGGAGGGAGTTAGGAATAGATCCCCTGGATGCAGACACAAATGGAAAGACATCCCCTGATCATTGAGGCTGGGAAAAATCACCGTCAATGACCATCTTACCCAAAGCAATATACGGATTGAATGCAATCCTCATTAAAATCCCATGGGCTTCTTTCCAGGAAATAGGAATGGTTCCCCAATTTGCCCATGTTTTGAAATGACTTGGGTGACAAAAATTCATATCCCTAGATGTCAACCTCCCACACCCCGTGAATTAGAATTTCTGAGGGTGGGCCGGAGAACCTGTGTTTAATGAACTGATTAACTAATTCAGTAGCAGGTAGCTGAGAATTTGCATTTAAAGCTGCATCAGAGGTGGGGGAGGGCAGATCATTTGGCCACAGACAATGTGTAACTAGAGCAAAGTTAAGAAGCACCTTATGTGGTCAGTGTTGAGTGCTCAAAACACATGTAGTTGATATTTCTGCAACAATGATGTAAAAAGTCTTCATTTCTAGAATTCTTTGTTCCTCTAGCTTGACATTTTTATTTCTCTACTAGAAATCAATGGAGGGACTCACGCTGGTGGAATAGTGGTTTACTCTGTGGCCTCTGGCAGGTGCAGTCCACCTATATCCCAAGAACCCAGGTGTATCACATACAGGGGCTGAGGGAGCAGCCATGATGACCATGTAAATAAAAGTCAGTAGTGTGCTTCTTCCTCCTCTCTCTTCCTGCCTGCCTAACTGTTCGCCTTCGTTCCTGCCTGCACCTTTTTTCAAAGCAAAAGCAAAAAAACAAAAACAAAAAGCTAAATCAATGGAGGATAAGCAAATATTGTAATACTTGATTTAAGGCCTTCTCCAACAATACATGTATATGTATTCAGACTTGCACATGAACACATACTCTGTTGGAATGTATCTTGTTAATATAATGAGAGATACCTATTTTTCTAGGGATTGTGAATTATCTGATATAAAATGTTAGATAAAAGGTAAATCCTTATGTTAAAAACTCAATTAACATATGACTATTAATAAATTTATGATTATTTACTATTTACAATACATTATTTTTAAGTAACTACATTGTTTTGTAGATACTTTATATACTATGTAGTCATAAAGCTTTTTATATAATTGCTGTGGCAGAAAAAGCCTTCAGGATGCTGTGGGAAAAGTTATTGTACAGAACTGAATTGCAAGCTACTAGCTGGCCCTTTCTATTTTCAGCCTAGTAACTAGCCAGTGATATGTGTTGAAATGTAAGAATGAAGAGATTTATTAATTTTCTCTACTATGGAGATATCCAAGCTTATTTTCTGTTTTATGAGTAAAGTTTTAAGCACTTCTGACAAATGCCATAAAAATACATGTCACCTCTGGTTATTTTCTTTTCTTTGTTCTTTGCTGAATGTTGACAAGGAACGACAAAGAAGCCATTCCTTCTGTTTTGAGTTACCATTTAGCTCCACATCTGCATGCGAAAGTTTCCTTAAATCTGACCTTCCAGTGGAACTTTTTCAAATTAAGTTGAGGGAACTACTCCTTCAGCTCTCATGTAGCTTTTCCTCACCCTTTTTCTACCCTGGGCCAGTTGGGTCCCTTCAGATCCTGGACCCTATTACCATTTGCAATTCTTCTCTTAAATTCCCCATCAAAACAGTTCTTACTTGCTTAATGTTTATCTTTCTTTGTAGCTTACGGAGGACAGAGACCATAAATGTCAATTTCAATAATGCCAGAATCTAGCACATAATAGTCGCTCAATAATATTTCTCAAATTAGTCAAATTCATTGACCAGTTACTTCTGACTTTACAATTTTTCAATTTCTTCACATAGTTGCCACAGAAATGATTCAATCACCTTATTATTTCTCATGATAGAGACTTTTGCTTTACTCTGCACATGGCTAGTTCAATTGAACAATTGCTTATTGAGTGCATATTTAGTGCTCAGCCCTCTGCTAGGTTTAAATAAAAATGCAGCATTAGAAATGATTCCTGCCTATAAGGGACTAACGATTTACTTCAGGAAAGGATACACAGATGTAAGCAGTAGAGGACTGAATAATAAAGTAAGTGATATAGACAGTACATTTCAGAGATTAGAGAAAAAGGAAAAATTAATATGTGAAATACAGCCAACAGAAAAGATATTGTAGGGACATAAGACTTGAAATAGTTTTGTAAGGTGAGACAGGACCCGATTAGTCTGAGAGAAAGGAATGATACAAGAAAGTTCAGAATAAGGAATGGCGATGTACTGCTGGACATCAGTGAAAGTGTCATTTTTCCAACAGAGGGAAGTCTGGGTAGAAAGCATGTCTCTTGACACTGCTTCGAAAAGGTCCGGAAGAGGAAAACAAGGGAGACTCATTCAAAACACTCGGCCTTAGAATTATGGTTATTGAGCAGAATGCAAATATCACAAAACTTGCCAAAATCAAAACAATATCACCAGTATAAATATCCAGGTGGGGATGGGAGGAAAAGCTCATGATCTTATTTATCAATTACTGTTTAAAATTAAGCCTGTACTTCAAAGATACAAATGTTAATTTCTTAAACATATTATTTTCCTCCTTCAAAAAAATCTTATTTTAAGAAACTACATTTTACACTTGAGAAATACTTTTTTTTTAATTCTGCAATACTTTCAGTTTTCCTTCAAGTTATTTTTTTCTGTTGACTAAAATTAAGTTGGATTAATTGAATACTTTCAATCATTCAGACAATGAATGACATGTCATCCTAAATTTTTTTTCCTTTCTTTCTAGCTCCCTATTTCCATTTCTAGGAGCAGATTTCTCTTTGCTTGAGGCCTGTCCTGTGCCTTCTAGGATGTTGTGTATACCCTGGCCTTTACTTATTAGATATCAGCAGCATCAGTCCAGTTGTAAAAACCAAAATGTCTCCAGACATTGCCACATGTCTCCGCCCACTGCCACACAACCATCCTTTATGATTCTGTTGCAGGTGGCTTCTGATACAAGAAGGTGAGCCTAGAGCTAGGTTGGAAGGGTACCCCAAGAAGAGAATGAGTAAACCATAATTATATAGTATGCTAAATCACTATTTCTGTTTATTTCTTTTTCTTGTCTTCTTAGAAAAGTCTTGATTATGTATGGCAACCTCTGCTACAGCACAGGACATCAAGAGTGAGGTTGGAGTTTTCTCCCCATCTGCCTCAGCAAGGTCAACTAGAGTTGTGGTGAAGTTGATAATAAAGAGCATTCACAGAGAACAACATTCTGGGCTCTTCTTACCAGGAGCATTTCCCTTCATTCTCTACCACCCAGATCCTTATTTCTTCCTCCTTCCTTCTTTCTTCCTTCACCTACCTCTCCCCTCCCTTCCTTCCTTCCTTCTTTTAGGAAACCAATAGTTTCCTTATACTATTTTACTAGGATTAGATAAGTAATAAGAGCCACAGAGTGTGGGAGTGGAGCTGACTCTTCTGCTTTAGGTCAGACGTTTCCCTGAGACCTGATGGGGAGCTGGCCTTCCATGGACAGAGAGGCAGCAATCAGTGCTGATGGTTGGACAGTCTGACAAGAACCCTTTTGTCAAAGACTAATTTTTACCAACCAAATTTATCTAACAGATGCATAAGGAAGATAAATGACGAAGGGGCATTCATAGCCAACTGGGTCCCAGTCTATACAGCACAATAACTAGAGTGCTCAGGGAATCCTGATATCTGACCTTCTCTGCTGTCATTCAGAGAACTTACCTGGCAGCTGGCAGCTCTGATTACTGATGTTGCAGCTTCAATAATGTAAACTTGAGCATAAGAAATATAAGCAGGTTCACCTGATTTTTATTTTCAGTGAAATGGAAGTGATCAACAGAGGTACATACAAATGCAAAGCTGTTCAAACTTGGGAAGTACAGGAGACAATGGTCAGACACACCTAAGAATAGCAGAGAGATGTCACTAGAAGAAAAATTACGTGATCAGACCAATATCAGAATGAAAAATGGTAGGAAAACTCCTCAAAAGAGAGAAAGGTTGGTATAGGTTGTATATCTCCTTAGCATTCTGTCTGATGCAGCTATTTTATAGGGACTGTTCTTTATGAAGTCCGAGGAACATCCACATAATGTTGGTGTTTTTGGAGAATGGGGAGTTGGATGTTTCCTGGCCTGTTGAGATAAATGATGCTCCCGGCCTTCCCAAGAGCTATTTGTCCATATCTCCCTCCACTCCACATGCTCAGGCAGGCAGTGAGCAGAGATTTCATTTTGGGAGTGAATCCTGATTGGTCAAAAAATGTTTTCATTTTCACTACTGATCTATTTATTGATGGACATGAGACTCTGCCACTAGGATGGGAGGCAGAAATCTACAGAATGCTTCCCATTCTGAATGGATAAGATGCCTAGCAAGGACAAAATCTTGCCTTTTTCTTCCTCTTTCTATACTTTTTTCCTTGCGGGGATCCCAGTGAGAAAATATGGCAGCTGCAACTTTGCCAGCCAACTTTGGACTCTGAGCTGACAAATATTAGAATGAAAAGCCAATATACAAAGAAAAATGGAGCTGAAGGATGGGAAGAGTTTGGGCCTGGAACTGAGTCACTGAACCACTTGGCATCATCTACTCCTCCAGGTTTTTGTGAGGAAGGCAATAACAATCCTTATAGCTTAAATCATAATGAATTGCTGCTTTCTTCCTCAAGAGCTAACTCAGGTTAAGGGATATACAATCAGTGCTTGCTTATTATTGTGTTTCCTATTTCTTTAAATGATCTATTAAACCAAGTTCTTAGGAAATGACTTACACTTTAAAAAAAATCCTGAGAGCCAAGTAAAAGGTTATGGAAAAATAGAATTCTTTACAAAAATAACACACTGCATACTTATTTGCTTAATATTGTGAGAACCACTCAGGCTTTGAGAAATATTTTATAACGTCTGGTTTTGTTGTTGTTGGACATGGTTATCTTACTCTCTGTCAAATGATGGATTCCCACTGAGAAGCAGCCGTTTGCTTACTCTTTTTTCCCCTTTTTTATTCTGATGATGCTAATGTACCCTTGTATGACAGACACAGACAAGAATGCAGGAGACAAATAGGGAATGCAGTCACTTCACATAAGGATTTAATGAGTCAATCTAGATTACAAATCCCTCACTGGCAAGGTTGTATCTTTATAGTATTTTGTTCTCACCTACTTCTATGACTGTTGACTTTCTCCATGCCAATGACAGTAGTCACAGAGTTTAGAGTAACTTGCTCTTTGCCAATAGAGACTTAGTGGCCTGAGGTTCTGAGCTGTGGCTTTTGTTCCAGCTTGATATTTTCATGTAGTTGAAATTAATAAAACATGAAGGAATTTCTGGTGTAATGCATGTGCTCTGCTTTGCTCTTTGACTGCATATTAATTAGATGCCTGCATCTTCCTTCTAAGAAAGTAGACTCAGACATCACTAAGCTTTAGCTTATTATCCAGGTTCTTGTTGTCTGCCTCTTTTTTTATGTGTGTGGGAGAAAATTTGTAATAAAAATAGGGACAAGCATTCTGGCTTTTATTGTTGCCAATAACAGCTCTTAGAGCAGCTCTTTCTCTCATTCTTCATCATGGGAAAGAATGATACTAGCAACGCCTGGGACTGAAGGTCATGCTGCCTGGCTTTGTGGGGACAGATGGTCACTGCTCATCATGTTAGCAAGACGCTCGATACTGACTTCTGGACATCAGCTGCTCACTATGTATATTAAGTGATAATTTAGCTTCAGGTGGCACCAGCCCACGTGCTGTCTGATCTGCCGCCTTCCTGGAAAACATTTGGATGGCAGTACCTTACTTCCCTGTGCTCCGTTATGAGACAAAATCAGACACTTTCATGCATAATAATAATAATAATAATAATAATAATAATAATAATAATAATAGACAATATTGCCTCTCATCATTTGGACTTTGCTTTGCCAACTGGGTATTCTGGATTTAGAATCACAAGGAACAATTCTGTTAAGTTGTCAGGAGTTGGGGAAGGATGAGCCTCCAAACAAAACAAAACAAATTTGTTGAGAATAAAGTCACAGGAAGACATGAAGAGCTAGACTATTCTCTTGTTTCAAAAGAATATTAACTTAATTGACCATTGTGACTTTATTGATAAATTCTCTGCTTCTGCAGTAGCTTAAAGTTCCCTGCAGCAGCTATATTCTTAATTCTTATTGAATTCCTATAAGTCAATGTCTTTCAGGTAAATGGAAGAGCACAGGTAACTCTTCTTTAGGTGATGTTTACTAATGGTCCCAGCAGAGAGTTGTTGAAAAAATAATTTATTTTATTCATGTACGTTCCTTAATGCATTCCACAATGGGCTGTTTGCAGTCTCTGAAATATATAATAGAGAACATATAACAATAGAATCGGGGCTAGAGAAAACATGAATAGGATTGGAAGACCAGAATACAATATAATAAGGAAATACAGAGACCATAAAGCTTAACACTGCTGTTAAGCCTGACAAATGTGGGGTCTAAATTTCCTGGTCTGTAGGGCAAAAGAGGAAATAGGGTAACTTATAAAATATTCTCAATTTCCGAATTCACACTTTCATGGACAATAGCGATGAGGGACAGCATAGGGGAAAGGGGACTGGGTGAAGATCTTGAAAACTATGATTCAGGTTTGCAGATGTCTAAGCAGGAAGTGAATTAATTTGGCCAAGTCAAAGGTGTGCTAAAAATGGGCCAGTACTACCCAGACAGGCATACTGGAGTTGGGCTTACAAAGGAGATACTTCTTGGTAATGTTCTTGAATCTTAGCACCGCCCAGGAGCAACTACATGGTAAAGGCTAGGCATGTTGGGAGGACCTGGCAGTGACTCATCACGCGTCCTTAGTTACACAGACCAAGTGAAGAATTCCATCCCCTCAGTATATTAAGGATTCCCTTAGTCTATACCCTTTCTTTTGTAGCTTTCTGACCTGCAGAATGCTTAGCCTCTCTGTGCGTTTTCTAATTAACTTGCCATGTGGTGCTGTTCATCAGGCGTCTCACTCAGTGAATTCCTTCCAGACAAACTCCACGCCTCATTTGTGCCTGAGACTTTCATCCACTAGCATGCTGCTTTTTTTTTTTTTTTTTAATTTTTAAAGACACAACTTTGTCCTGACTCTCAGGCCTTCATAAAAGTTCTGGTGTGCATCTTTATAAGGCACAGACACCGTCTAACAGGCAGCAGGCAATCCCCATAACTAATAATGCAGACAATAGCGTGCTTCCTCCTGCGCATAGAGTACTCTCCACACAAACTGAAACACATTCCCCTGCACCTGTGCCACAGGGCACCTTGTGGAAAGCATTTCTTCCAGAAGCACTCTGTTGTAAAAGGCTAAATCTTTATATGTCGCTCTAGGAAAGCATTTCTTTCAGCTGTGTTGCCGACGATACACCCCATTTCCAAGGTCAGCTGTTTGGGGCAGAATTTTTTCCCCAAATTCGTGCATTGAAGTCCTAACCTCGGAACATGACTGTGATTGGGGATAGGATACTTAAGGAAGTAACTGGTTCAAATGAGGTCATTAGGATGGGCACTAATCTGATGACTGGTATCCTTTTAAGAAGAGCAGATGAGGACACAGGCACAGAGGGAAGATTAAGAGAAGACACAGGGAGAAGATGACTGTCAACCATCCAAGGAGAAAGGACTGGAACAGATCCTTTCTTCATAGTCCTCAGGACACAATCCTACATCTCTTGATCTCAAACTGCTAGTCTCCAGAAGTGTTAGAAAATAAATTTCTGTTGTTTAACTCCCTAAACCTGTGGTACATTGTTACAGCCAATTTAGCAATCTAATACAACAGTTACCTGCAGAATCGTGCATGCTCCCTTTTCCCTTCTTGAAGGGTCTGCTGAGCTTCCTGGGTTTTCTCAGACACAGCATTTCCCTCACACCCCTGCCCCACCCCCGCCCCGCCCCACAACTGTGGAAGTCTGACCCAGGCAGTGAATACAGAGGTCCTGGTGGCTTCCAAGCTTAGTCCCCAAGCTTAAAAAGAAACTGTGTACCCCCCCCACCAAGATATTAGCCATAGGACTAACATGATATCTAGTAATCTGTTTTTAAGCTACAAAGAAATACCTGTGGGAAGCAACCTAAATTCAGGCATATAGTGAACAGACTAAACACAATTCTGTTAAAGGGCCAAGAGGCCTAGTTGAAATAGGAACTTTTTCAACGTTTTTCTAACAAATTGTGAAGTAGAAGTTTCTCTGAGGGTTAATAGTGATCATGAGTAGCCTTCTCAGGAGACACACTCAAGGCCTTCATTCCCCGGTGCACTAGGACCGAATGAAATTGTAGATGGTAAATGTCTTCTACTTCGCTAACTCCATGCAAACACAAGCGCTCATTTGATTTTCATAACACTCCTGAAAGCTCCATGATCATTGCCCTCATTCCTGACAGAAAAACTAGGGCTCAAGAGGTGAAATGACGTGTCTAAGCAGTGGAACAAGAATTTACCTAAAAATCAGGTGAATTCCCCAGGGGGCTGCAACTAGCCTGGTTTTGCACACAGAAAAGGGGCAGCACTCAGGGGAGACCTGTACAGCTCTGGAGCCTGCTTTTAGCTTTAACTCACTAGTCCTGCAAGTTTGTTTAGCATCTCTGGACTTGGGTGTCCTCATCTGCGAAACAGGAATGATAACATCATCTCCCTCAGCCTCGCAGCAGTGTGATGACGTTAAGTGTCCAACCGCATAGAAGTAGTTTAGAACAGAACCTGACATCCAGAAGAGCACCTACCATTTGTACTGACCCCTGATTTCCCTCTTCTTTCTTACCTGCCTTTCTTACTCTAAAATGTACCCTGCCGCACCCTAGAGAACCTCACTGACCTATAGCCTTGTCAGGGTAGAATGTTCGATCCCTGCTCCGCGAGGCGATTCCTACCTCTGAAATGTTGGTCCAATTCCTGGCATCCGAGAGCAGAGCAAGCATTAAGGAAATCTGAAAGAGCTCATTCTAATCCCCTCACCCCCTCCCGCCGTTTAGCCACGATTCAGGTTTTTTGTTTTGCTTCAAGCAGAACCACTTTCGCTTTCAAGGGGCCCAAAATGTTTTCCTTTCAGGGCGGGAACGGAGGCGTCCAGCCCCAGCTCCGAGCTGGCTGGGCCACTTCCTCCAATCTCATCTGGATGCAGCGCTGCTCCCAGGCCGGGGTGTGGGCCCCGGACTCGCGGCAATCTCCGCACTGCCCGGGCCTGCGGGTCTCTGGACTCAGAGAGGGGAGGAGAATGACAAATGCCTCGGGGAGCCCACTGAGAATACAAAGAGGGGATTATGGCCCGGGTGGGGAAGCGGGTGCATGCTGGCACATCCGCTCATTCCTCTCATTCCTTCGAAGATTTCCGTGGTTTGAACGGAGTAGGGCAGGAACACAATTCCTATCCCCCAAGGGAAGCCCCTGAGGGCCCCCCATGCCACCTGCACAGGCAAGGCTGGGACCCCAGTGACCCCGTCCACCCGGCCTCCAGGCCTCTACCACTCCGGGCTGTGGAGACAGCGCCCCACCCCAAATGGAGGGGACTCTGCCTGTTTTGTGCCTTTTGGAATTCTTAGGCCCCAACAACCAGCATTCGGGCCAAATGCTGAATGTTTCATGAGAGGCTGTGTCTGAAAAAGGTAAATGAAGACCTGCAAAAGAGAAAGCCCCAGGCATATGCTGGACTTCTGAAAATGCAGGTCCAGATCTGATGAGATAGTGGAGTCTGCTCTTTTGCTGACCTTCCAAGAACTGGTCTTGTGGGAAAGCAACATTGGTGCTAATCTCTGTGTGTACCTTAGCTGCTCTTTTACAGACCCGGGGTGAGAAAATAGCTATAACCAGACTATTACATCTACTAAAATGCTGACCTTGAACGCTGGTTCCTAGGAGCCCTGTGAGCTCAGACGCCCTTATGCTTCTGTCTGTGTAGCCTTTGGTCCTTAGGCTAGTAGGGATGGGTTTGCCTGGGTGGGAGTGGGTGAGAGAGAGGTGTGGTGGGTGGGTTGTCTAACTGAAAGGCACAATGGAACTCAAAGTCTGAATAGTATGAATAAAGATAAGTGGGTAAACTCCAAAGTTGCTGCATTCCAGTAGGTTGTCTGAATTTCAAATGGCCTTGAGCTAGAGACTGAGGGGAGAGCAGGGGGAGCTGTAGAATGTGGGCCTTAGGGAGTGGTTCCCAGGGTGTAGTAGGAGGGACTGGCAGTAAACAGAGCACATGAGCTGGTTCTCCAGGCTGTGGGATGTTGACAATCCCTTCCTACCAAGCTGGTAAGGAGTAGGGCACTCTCATGGAAGTCTGTTTTTTAAAGAATTCGTTCTTAGCCCCCTTTTTACATTTTACAATACCATTGTTATGGTCTGTTTAACTCTCCATATTACTTAATCAACTATCATGATTCTTATGTAGTTTTCTTCCTTTGGTGAAAAAAGCCAAGAGACCCAAAGTGAGTCACTTCTGCTCAACTATGTCGCCAAACCTAGATGTAACACTCAACTCAATCACAGTTCTAGTCTCTCCCAGGAATGTAATTTTAACCATCAGTGCGAATTTTCCTGGCAAACTTTAGCAAGGGAATCTGCCTGATAGACCCCCGCCTTCTGTCTCCCAAGGGACAGTGACCTTGACTGAATCAATCTACTCTCTCCCTTACCTTGGTCCTCAAGTTTTTTCTACAAAAGACGTCCATTTTGTACAACTCTTCAGAACAGCTTTCTACTTGCTAGATGGAATGTCACCCAACCCATGAATGATTTAATAAAGCTAATTCCATCTTTAAATTTACCTGGATGAGTTTCGTTTTCTAACACTTTTTTCTAGAATGTTTTTCTTTGTCATTTAATATTCATTTTTCAAGAGAATTTCTTTGAATGAGTTTTTCAGAAAGAAAATAAAACTGGGTCCATTTAGCATTCTTGCTTAAGCAAAAATATTTTTCAGTTGACTCTTACGTCTGAATGGATCATTTGTTGTCAGATATATAAATCTTGGAATATACAACTTTTTTTTCTAGAAACTGAAAACATAGCTCATTGTAGGATCTGTCTGCCCCCCAAAATTCAGATAGATCATTCTCAAGATGTCCAGAGCAGGCTCTTTTCCAATACATGTCACTGTGGTATGTGGAATGAACGGTTAATAGAGGTCCTGTGGTCTCTGAAGAAGTGGTTACCCTTACTTACACATCTAGTCATCTCCAGAAATAACCTTTTATCAGAGAAACTTATCTTAAGGCAGGGCAAAATTTTAGAGGCATGGTTTTTGTCATATGAAGTCATCTCCTGTGAAGACACCCTCCTCTTTACTTGACCTCCTCTCTCCAGCTCCAGGACCCACTCCCACTCCTCAGCACAGGATATAAGTCTTCCATCTGTCTCATTTATCTTAGAATTCACAGCCATGTAAATTCTCCATACATATGTTGTTAAGTTAGGTCTTTCCTTTTGCTAATGCTGTCTAATGTTAATTTGTTTGCTTGACCAACTTAAGAAGAACCTCGAAAGGATGAGGAAATTTCCCTGAGCCCCTACATTGTCTTCTGGTTTTAAGAGTTGAATATGAGATGGTACTTGATTTTCTTTGCTTTAAAAGAGGAGTGCTCTGAGAGATAAGATTTTCACTGGCAAGGAAAAATTGTCCCAAACCTGGTCTAGATAGAACTTTTTGCACGATGTATTTCTCAGTTTTCTATTGGGAAGATAATATTCCTCAGAAAATGCTTAAATTTTTAAATAAATTTTAAATAAATTTTAAATAAATTTAAATAAATTGTCATGAACTTAAGGGGCGCCTGCTTCTAGGAGATTCGTGTCCCACCCACTTAGAGGACTGTTGTCATTCAAGTCTAATGATCTCCAATCAGAGTTTCTTTTCTAGCCCTTCAATTTTTTTCCATACAAATGTGCACCAAAAGAGAAATCTTTAAACTGATTTGTTTCTGGCCTCTTTCTTTAAAGTAAATGCTCATAACTCAATTTGCTAAAAAGCTTTTTTTTTCTTTAATCTTTATTTTTGGAGTTCAGAAATCTCCCTAGGACATGTCTAAGGATAAAGACTGACACTGATGTTGATGACTCACAAGAAAGAAAGACCTAACACACCATTAATCTGTTTCAGGATTTTTAACCGGCAAGTCATGGAAAGCTGTTAAGGTTATGGAGGAGAAGGTTGGGAAGCGCCTGGCAGTAAAATACAGAGACACACTCAGACTCTCAAGGGCACCCTACCAGCTGCTTGTCAAAACCCTGTGGACTTGAAGAGCCAGTAAGAAGACTGAGCTGTATCATGCTTCTAACCCCTCCACGTGGTTCCAAAGGTTAATCCCACTCTAAAAGAGCTGAATCAAAATTCCACAGAGGTGGGGCTCCTGCATCATGAGTGTTATTTTTCCATCTCCCCAGGTGGTCTAAGAGCAATGAGGGTTGAAACCCACTAGTAGAAACATTGTCCTGCTACACTGGGCCCCTGGCCATTATTCTTTTCAGGCACAATCTCCAACTACTCTTACCTTTGTTCAATTTCTCCTATACTTGGTGCCTTAAAATAGCTTCATTAATGTAGATGCATTTAAAAGAATCAATTTGATCATCAGTGCAACAACTATTTGTAGAACTTTTTGTGCCAGGACCATATGAACAGACGGAGTGTCGCCATCCTGTCGGGGATCCCAGAGAGTGTAAATACGTTTTCTTTTTCCATCTTCATGTAGGTCCCAAAAGCACGATTCCCAAGCTTTCACTGCCATCACTCCCTAGGACCTAGAATGCCTTACTTGTCCATACATACTTAAGTCTGATATCCTCTTGCTCTGACCCCATAATGGTCTACCAAATAGTCACTTGTGCTCATAATTCCTTCACTACATCCCTGTCTCCTTGGAGGCAACAGAGAGGGGCAGTCATGCTCCGCAAACCCTCCTTTAAGGAAGGGGCAAAACTACTCTGAGCTGAATTGGTCTTTGGTCCTTGAAGGGACACAATAACTCAAAACAAACAAAATGCCCACATGAATGCTGCTAAGACTGATTCCCGACACTCTTGACCCATATAGCATTTCTTCTTTGGCCAAGCATTCCAGTGCTTTCTGTTCTTTTTTTCATGAATAAGTCATTGGGTCCTATTTTCCTTATCTTTGGGTAGTCAGAGCCAGGAGGCACAGCAGTGACTGGGAATGCAGTGTCTATTTGGCTCAGTAGAAAAGGGAACATATGATTTTGTGGTCAATTTATTTTCACCTCCTTCATTCTCAGGGGTACGTGGTTTTCGCCTCATTGATTTTCTGTGCTCATTGACTTGAAGCCTGCTGTGTACGGGGGGTTGCTATGTGTCTTCTCAAGCCATCTTTTTTATTGACTTGGCAACTCTCAGCCTTAAGCTTGAACTAGTTTGAACTAATCTCAGTGGTTTACCTACTTAATATGACACTTGATTTTTTTAGTAGCGGTATTGTACTGTATCATCTTTGCACTCTAAATATGAAAGTTTGCAGGGATTTCACAGATCATGCCAGTCCAGCTCTTTCATTATATACAAGGACGTTGAAGAAAGGTTGTAAATCTTACCTAAGGTTTCAGAGCAGAAGAGCAGAGGAGCTAGGCTGTTTCCTTAGAAAGAGAAGGACAGGAGGACCCAGGGTGTGAGGTCTGTACTGCATATCTTATGGACTCCCTATCTAACCAGTCTCCAAGTGTGAGCTTTCTTCTCAGAATGGGTCCCCCATGGTGCTAAGATGAACACCTGCAGCAACAGGGACACCATGCTTCCTTGTTCCTAGCTAAATGGAGGTAGAGGGAGAAAAAGCATGGAACAAGGACCAGAAGTCCTTCCCTTAGGGTTGACAGAGCAGCTTAGGTCACATGCCCACCCCGCCACTAATAACTTTTTCTAGAGAAAGGATCTGAACTTGGGTCTATGAGATATTCTTTGATAAGGAAGAGGAGTACACTAAGATTCGTTTAGACCCATCAGCACCTGCCTCTGGCGAAGGAATGGGGTCAGATTTTCACTCTTGACCCATATAGCATTTCATGGAGGAGATGTTTATTAGGGGCCCCTTAGAAAGAAAAAAAAGGGAGGCATGGTCACCAAATGTGTCTCCTATACCATCAGCTGTTAGATAGTAACCGTCATCTGAATAGCTTATAACACAGAGCCATATTCAGTAGGCAGTTCATGACCAGCTCCTGGTGCTATTTTTCTGGCTCTTTATTAAAGCCCGATGACATCAGGGTAGACATTTCGAACATTACCTGTGTGGGGAGGGGAGGTAATGACATGGGAGGAGAACTTGCCTTGCCTCCACCTACCTGTGGAAATGCCATCCTATAATGAAAATGTCCAGGAGAAAAGAATGTGGGCTTTCCTTCAGGCATTTTTAAAACATTGCTTTTATTGAGGAACATTACATGACAGTATTAACATTAACATTTAAGGTATGCAATATCATATATTGGCATTTGTATCTATAATACACTATGTTTACCACTACTGGTCCAGTTCTTTCATACTTTAAGAGGAATAGACCATCTGATTTGTAAAAAGGGTGCTTGGGTCAGGGTCCTACTGTCAGGTACAGAGCTTCCCTGCCTCAACAGAACCTGAGCTAGCCCACAACAGAAAGATGAGGGTATCACCTGAAAATTGTCTCTTTCGTTAAGTCTAGTCCAGTCTTGCCCCCCAAAATGATACTTTCCCGGTGAGGTTGGCAGTGGGTCACTTATCAGACATCACTTATTAGTGGTAGGGTGGGCATATGACCTAAGTTGTTCTGTCAGCCCAAAGGGAAGGACTTCTGGTCCTTGTTGCATGCTTTTTCTCCCTCCACCTCCACCTAGCTGGGAATAAGGAAGCATGGTATCCTTATTGCTGCAGGTGTTCATCTTAGCACCACGAGGGACCCATTCTGAGAAGAAAACTCACACGTGGAGATTGGTTAGGTAGGAAATCCACAACCAGCCATGTTTGTCCTCTTCCTGGCCTGGGCCTTTTTCTTCTTTCTGAGGGTTTTCTTGATTACCATCCATGAATACTAGTCTCAGAGTAGAATTCCCTCCCTACCATGATGCATTGTTTTGACTTTAGGCCATCCCTAGAACTTTTTTACAATTCTGAGCACTACTCATCTCAATTTATTGTCCTGGCCTTCCAAAGTTGCTCCGTTGGGTATGTCTGATGGAGAGTGCTTTCAGGTTTGTGAAAAGCATTTTTGAGAAACTTACAGTTAGACAACATCCCTGGGTCTCAGTGATCCTTTTTAAAGCATCACTGCCATCTACATTCATCATCCTGTTTTTGATGCATAGACAAAGGATGTGGAACTGCTTCTGTAGGGCTTGGGGAGGGTTGGGGGGGGGGGGGTTGTTTCCAGGAGCTGTTTCTTCCAGTCTGGAGAGGCAGCTTCAGTCTGAGTTGTGGGGGCGGTGTGGAAAAGCTTTTGGCTCCTGAATTACAATAAGGATTTGAATCAAGAGAGCCCACAAAGATTCTGCCCATAAAGCTGTTTCACTCTCATTTTCTTTTTTTGGAAGTGAGGCCCTAAGTATTAACGTTCCCCCCACTGAATGCAATTATGCTTGTGGAGTGCAAAAGAGGGGACTCGGAATTTATTCTCTGTCTCTCTCTCTTTTTCCTAAATAACTTACTTGGTTTCTCAGAATCTTGGGATGTGCATGCTGGTATCTTCTGTGTCTGGGTAATATTGTTTTATGAGGCTGGGGTGTTCTGTCCTCACAGGCTCTCAGCAGCATCTTGTTGCCTCTGAAGCTGCTGTCTTCAGTCTCCGTAGGTGGTTGTTCTGATGCCCCCATAGGCTGGCTCAGTCTGGTTTCCAGTCCTGAATCAGTCCTGACTATAGGAAAATGTCTGCAGTCTCAGTTCCCCACACCATCTAGCAGCTCTGAGAACAAACTCAGAGGCTTTGCAGACTCAGGATGCCATGACTGTGCCATGTCTGCTAACTTTCCATCCCTACCCATGTCCTTTGTGGCCAACCAGTCCCAAGGGCAAACCCAGAATTCTTGTATGTACCCTCTAGGAACTCTCTGTCTTGTTTTCGTACTTTTAACCTCTCAGAGCCTCTACTAAGTCAAGTTCTACCCTGGACCCTGACCTCCAGGATGGATTCCTTTATGGCTCTTACTAGCCTTCCTCCTGGAGCTAATCCATGTCCCGGTGCCTCATCCCACTTGATGAGCAGTCCCACTTCCACTGGGTTTCTGATTTCTTGTGCAGGCATGTCTATTTCTTGTGTTTCTCACCCTAATTGAACAATCCATATTGATGTCTGTCTGTATCCTGTCTGAAGGCCGAGGCTCTTTGACATTTATGTTAAACAGATAGTTAGGATGTGAGAGCATAGATGCCTGGATGGTGTTGGGATTTTGCAAGGGTTCAGCCTTACGTGTGTCCATCAGAGACTGAATGTAGTCTGAATGAAGAATGTCTTCTGTAAACATATATATTATGTTTTGAAAATGTATATGGCTGCTTCTATATCTAATTTAGATATGCATTTATGTAAGCTCATTACTGAATCCATAGCATCTTTTTGTGATACAGCTTTTCAGTCACTGGATACCAGAAACATACAAGTATAAGACAATAATATAATGTTGAGGTCCAAGAAAGGTCTTTTCTTTTTTGCAGTCATTTTCTACACTAACCTGCTCTCACTGGTTTGTTAACTCCTTTAGGGTGTAATACTACAACTGCAGTACAAAATTTCTAAGAAACAGTTCATTCTGCCTCAAATGTGAAACTTTGCTGGCAGATTTCCCTGCTTCCTACCATAAGTAGAGACATCAAGTTGACCCTGCTGTGTTGTTTCCATAACTGCCTCAATGTACATTGAGTTGCACTGACCTCAGAACTACTAAACATGTTCCAGTTACCTGAGAGTGTATCTTCCAGGAAAACAGTCCCTAATTCTATGCCTCGGTTTGACCCAAATCTCTGAAGGTGTCCATATCATTAAAAGTTAATGGATGAATGAGCCTAGAGATATCTCAGACACTTAAGAAACCTGCTTTGTTCCCATAATCTTAGAGGCAAACTCTAGCTTCTAAGATATTGTGAGCCAGCAACTATATAAATACTCCATTCTATAGGAATGAACAGAAGGAAAAACAGTCAGAACAATTAACTTCCAAGTTAATATTTTGCAAGAGAAATGCAGACAGACCCAGACTAAAAATTCCTCATGGAAGAAGCTGGAATTCTAAACCTGCCTCCTCACCTTCTACCACCACCCCGCCTCTCCCCTTGACCCCAGGCCTTGCTATATTACCAAAGTACTGTGAAAACTGACCTTGAACCCAATATGTCCTTATAATCACTCTCTGTACCTCTGAAGTCATGACAGAGAAAGAGTGACTTAAAACAGTAATAAAGGAGGGGATGGCTCAGGGGACTTAAATACCAGAGATTTTGTTCAGCACAGAGAAGTCCCCTTGTCTCCCTCAGACGCAGGAGGACTGTCCCTGGTGTGCAGCTGACCATCTTCCCATCTCTACTGTGTGGGGAGAGCTATGTAAATAATGCCTGTTTCATGAAGAGCCCACTGTCCCAGGTAGAGGAAATTCTTAGATGGAACTTGACAAGGCCCTTTAGTCCGATGTGGTGTCGATTGCTCTTGGCTTCCCTTTCTTGAGTCAGAAAGCAAGCACAGGAGAGCTAGTCCTGTAGATGCCACACTATTACAGTAAAACTTTTGAAGAAAAATCCTGAGTTCTGAAGGAGATGATGATACCAACAAATTCTCTTTTTCTGTCTGTGTAGGAAATGTTCTCTCAGGATCCTGGGACAAGCATCCTATACCTCTGTCTGTCCTAAGAGAAGAGTCAAGACAAATGAGGTGGTCTGGCCAGCTGTCGTGCCAACAGCAATATGTTTTGTGTTGCAAGTAGAGTAGAGAAAAAGATGGGCCTGGTTTTTATCTTCATGGAGCTTATGGTTTGAAAGCAAGTAAATGAAAAAGCCAAATAAACAAATTAATATATTCTAATAAGAAAAAAAGTACAAAGAGAAAATGATGGTGAACTTGCTTTAGATAATCAAGGAAGATATATTTGGGAAGCTGATATTTGTTATGGGATTTTGAAGGATGAGAAGGCGTTAGTCCATTACGAATATGGGATATGAGTGGTTTGGGCTGAGGGAAAAGTGGGTGTGAGACTTTTGATGAATTTATTTTTTAAAGGAAAGGTACAGGCAGGAATGAAGGTCAGTAGGCAGGTAGGCAGGAAAAGAAGAGGTAGAAGCACTTTATTTATTTTATTCAGTTGTTCTTCATTGATTGTTTCCCCAGGTTCAGGTCTTGAACTGGGGAACATGTGATGTGTGTGAACTGTGTCTGCTTTAACCCACTAGGCCGAAAACACACACTCTGATGAATTTAAAGAAGATGAGATCATCTTTTATGAGATCAGGTCATTAATAGTTACTTCTGTGAAATGGCCCAAAGGTGGAGAGAAATGCCCAGGTGAAGATAGACTAATTGAGTAATTGAAGTTAACTAGTAATCCAGAATATAATTTGAGGTATCATTTTAAAGGGAGGTGAAAATGCTCAGGAATCTTGTCAGACTGACCTTGAATTCTGCTACCCTAGTTTCATATTAAGGCTCTCAGCGGTGTTGTGATTTTTACTACCAAATATAATTCTAGTTTGTAGTGTGACATGTGCCTTTAAAAGCAGGAGAGAACTGTATTCTCAGTGGGGAAAAATGACTGGAAAAGGAAGTCTTAGAAAAAACAAAGAAGCAAGCCAAGGCAGAGACAAAGCTCTTATCTGCACACACCCAGATTCTGGTCAAGAAAGCTCAGAGAGATCAGAGACAAGTTGTAATCTGTGATAAACAGATGGGGAGACATAGAGGGCTGCTCTTGTTGATGTTGAGCCTAAGAGATTGGATTTGGAAAATGGAATTTTCTAGGTAGGTCAGGCTGCCTGACAGCCTAGTTAGTCTGGGAAAGGCTGCATTTGTTCAGGGCTTATGTGTGAGACAGTAATGGGTCCTGGAGTAGGGGGCCCATGTTGTTTGAATGGATATGTATATGAGTGTGTGTGCATGTATTCACACACATGAAAAACATTTCACAAGGACACAATCAAAAATGCTGAGGACCCTCCCAGAGTCTCAGAAGAATCCTGGGCAATCAAAGGGCCTTGAATCTTAAACTTCATTTCACACTACCTCTGGATGTGTGCAAGTCCTCTCATACAAGGCCCCCATCAAATTATGACTTAACTTCATACAACATAGGAAGCAGACACCAAACTTGGATCACATGAGACAGGTGGGAGTGCATTGCTAGACAGACCCCCAAGATGAAGCTGAAATATGGTGGCTGCCTGGGGACAGAGGACCAAGCCAAAGAAGCAGTATGACTTCTTCTGCTGCTAAATGTGCCTTCTTGACTCAGTGCTTTTCTTTAACTACACCCATGAAAGAGAGTTGACATGACTGGTAGTAACTAACATGTGACAGGTATAATTTAGGCCAAAGTAAAATGTAGCTAAATCCCTTCACCCTTCCACAGGCCTGACCTCCTGAGAAGGGCAATAGCAGGAACAGCCTTACATCACTCTGGAAGGTGGAGACATACTTGTCTCTGAGCCCCTTCATGTCTTCATCTCAAAGTCTTTGCCTACCTTTCCAACTCCCAGTGACCGCAGATCCTGAGCAGTCAGTCACCCCTGTTATATCCTTTCATCCTCCTGGGTGGATGACTGGAAATTGCTGTTGCATCTATACTTTTCCTAAATAAATCCATAAATTCTGACTGCATTCTTCCTGTTGCCTTATGAAAATGTACACAAATCGCATCTCATTCCCTCCAGTGACTTGTGAAATAATGACTTTGATAAACGCCAATGTAATGACTTTATACTCAGATTATAAAAGCAATTCTCATGTGCTATCCTTTCTTGAAGTACTTTTTCATTGAGCAAAAAACTTGCTGAGTATCTACCATGTGTCAGAACCAGAAAGTATAGGGATGATTAAGAGAATTTCTGCGCGGAGAGTTGGGTCAGCCATGAGGAAAAGCAGATGCACGGTTAGGGTACTTGGAAAAAGGATTCAGGAGAAAGCTTGGAGTGATTGTTAAAAGCTGAGAATCTCAAATGCTTGTTTCAGCTGACAAAGGAATTCTACAGGGCAAAAGAATCTTAGCATGTCCTTCACATGACAGTCTGGGAGGTCTGCGGTGAACCTTGACCAGTCAAGATGACAACCAATGATTTGGGAGGCTTGACTTGTAAGTCTTGAGTATTCTCTGCCCCAGACCAGATAATATCTGAGGTCTGTTTTCTGTGCTCAGTTGTATAGATTCTAGGATGGAATTATGTCACATGAATCCTGATGAATGAAAAAAAATGTGACTGCTAACTTACTCGTGAACCCTATGCTGGTGGAGAGCAGTGCTTGGTGAAAAAGTCAAAGAGAGCGACTTAATATTGTCCAACTTCTGCTTTCTGACAATCCTGTTAGCCTTTATTTTGCAACGATTTGTCGGTATTAGCAGGAGCACCAGTGAGAACCTGCAATTTTAGTGCAACTATAAATCCATTCGTTCAAGATTCCAGCATCCTGGGGCTAATCCTTATCCTTTTATCTCCTTGAGAGAATGATGATTGTAAAAGTGACTGTCCAGGTAGGTTGTGATCTTGAGAGGCAAAATGCTTCAAATTGTTTTGAAAACATTTTACAGTAATGATCTAAACTGAAAGGTGATAGAGCAATTTTTTTGTTCTGAAAGAGATTCTTGTATAAAAGCATAACACCTATGGTAATTACTTTCAAGGCAGTACGGAGTATAGTCTTTACTCATTTAGATCTATTACTTTTCTTGTGCTTGACACATGTGCAGTTTCTGAGGCTGCAAACAGTTACATAATCTACATTACCTCCTGTTTTCTCATTCTATGTGACTGTTTCTGCAGTGGGAGTTTGAAATGTTCAAAATGGCTGATAGTATCTGGAGATGCTACAACTAAAAGCATTGGCAGTAACCAATATCCAGTCTCTGGGTGCCCAAAGATAGTCATTATGTCCATGTTCATGTTTGCACAATTATTACAAACGGCCACATATGGTGTTTATGTCTCTGCAAGTTTCTAGGAATCCTATAAGCATGTTTAATTCATATGTTAAAAGTTAAACGTAAAATCGGTTAATACTAATGACATTTTCTAATTTTAAAATCTTGTAAAATTTTTAGGGTCTATCTTAAGAATACAATGAAAATATGCTACATCATATACAACTGAAACATTTTTTCTTAAGAAAACTTACAGCATTCTAGTTTTATTAAAAAACTATTTCTACATCACTTTCAATTGTAAAGAACAAAGACCCCCAAACCAGCCATTTCCTTCTGTTGTGAGTTGAATTGATTCTCCAAAAGATGTGGTCAAGGCTTACCCTTTGCTACTGGTAAATGCGACCTTATTTAGAAACTGGGTTTTTGCTAATGTCATCAAGTTAAAATGAGATTTTTCTACATTAGGGCGGGCCCTAATCCAGTGGCTGTTCTTATTGAAGAGGGAAATTTGAACACAGACACAGATACACTGGAGAACATCATGTAATAACAGCAAAAGAGATTGGAGTTAAGCTGTCATAAGCCAAAGGATGTTAAGGATTGCTGGCAACCAGTAGGAGCTAGAAAGGAAAGAAAGGGGCCTTCCCTGAGACTTCTGAGGGAACATGGCCCTTTGGACATCTTGATTCAGGATTTGAAGCCCTCAGAACTGTGAGAGAATGCATTTCTGTTGTTTTGAATCACCCAGCTAGTGGTACTTTGCTATGGCAGTCCTCAGAAACAAACATGCTTTTTCTCCCCTAAATGTGTATAGTAGATGTTTGGGCACTAAAACAGTGTTTGCCTCTTGAAGGGTTTATGAACGTTTGTGCTTATTTCTAAGAAGGGCAAGTTGGATCATAGAGATTGAGTTCTGATCTCATGGGGTGCTCAGAATTCCAAATGAATGTCAGCAGCTAAAAGCCAAAGCTTCAGTCTACCGGGCCTTAGTGAAAGAGCTTCAGGGGTGAGCCAGAAAGGACTGCAATGTCATTTGTCACAGGAGATTGGGAGCTCAGACTTACAAAGTTGTGTTGCTGTGTTATTAATAACTTTCCATTGCAAGGGATATGATCATCTTGGGATATCCCTGAAGCATGTGAGTTTAATTAAGTGATGCCACAAGGTTACTTGCTTTATCTTCAACAAATGCATCTCCTTGGTTTGACCATTGGTTTGATGAGTTCTCTAAAGAAAATGGCGACATTTGATATAATTTTATTGTTTTATAAATTTTAGTTTATTTTACCAGGTGGGAAGTTAGATTTCTAGATGGTTGGTGGTATCTTTATCTCATAGTTGAAATCCTAAGTGATATGTTTGTCTAATATCTGTATTACAAAAACATTTTTATCTATACATTTTTGAAAAATTAACCATTATTAAACCAGATACAATTGCTAGTCACAAAATAGCAGAGTGGATAATTCTATAGCAAGAGATAAGAAAATAAATTCTGTACCATTTAATCTTTTTATATAGCAGATTCCTCAGGATTACATATTATTTAAACCTGAATCCTCTACCAGGGCTCTATTTGTCTTTTTTCACTAGTAATAAACTACTGGCTTGGGGACTATAGACTCCCAGATACCCCTAGAACTCAGAAAATAATTTCATCAACTGTGATAAGAAGATGTAGACTTTCTATAAGGCATATAGAACAGTGACTAGACTGTTACTACACATAATAAATACACAATAAAGAGAGAGCTAAAGAAACAATGTGCCCACAGAAGGAATATGGCCAAAGTAGAAAGTAGGATTTGAAGAAGTGAAATTTAAAGAACACTGATGATTTCCAAATGAATATTTCCGCTTGATGCATGTTTAAAAATCATTTAAATTAGTATTCATCTAGGTATTTTGGTGGCACCTCAAAAATCAGTATGTCTCACACTAGCTCAGTTCCCAGCATACAGCAGGTATGACAAATACTTTTAAAAGAAAAATGACTAAATGACTCATCTGCCCTATCCTAGTTTCTTACACTTTTTTTAGATTCATAGATATTTTAATTTTATTACTATGCCTTGAAATTCACATATATGGTTCTTTGTGTGCATTAAATATATCTTAATAAAAAATGTAAAGATGAGAATAATCACAGATAAATGTAAGTTCAAAATACAAGTAATAAATATTGGTAAGTATTGAATTTATATTTAGTAGGTTAAAGTAAAAAATGAATATAGAGATCTTAAGTATTTGAAATTAAAACAAAATGCGAGTGAACGGATATTTATCTGTTGTGAATGAATATTTATCAAAATGTCTTTTATAATTAATTACACATACATTTTGATTATTGTCAAGTTAGAAACCTCTGAGTCAAGTGATTCTTCCCTCTGACACTACCCATATCTCACTGATCACCATATTCAGCCTGCCTTCCATTCCCAGAAAAAAAGCATGCTCCTTCTGCCTCAAGTCAAAGTGCTCATGCTTCCTCCTGCGGGTAGTTGAATCTGCCACTGAAAGATTCTCGTGACCTTTTACATCATTCCTTCTATCCATTTCTCCAGTCTGATAATAACTTGCTCAATCACAAATCCTTTTTTACTCATCTCTGAATGTCCAGTGCTCATCCTCCATTCTGTTGCCGTACAGTGCAAGATTAGTAAATGGTTCTGAATGAATGAAAGGATACTTGCTGGACCTTCAGGGAGTGCCAGGGACACACAAAGTGTGGTCTATGCCTAAACCTGGTCTGACAAGTGGAGACCATGGAGAAGTTCAAGAATGTCCCAAAGCTGTCACCGGAACAGTCAGCTCTAAGTAGAACATCTAGGGTGAGAAGCGTCTGTTCTTGCCAGCCTCAACAAATCCTTTTTAAGAAACAGATGTGTGGTGTGCTCTGGTGGAGCAGTGGTTAGGTCAATTACCTCTGAAGGTCACAGGCCACATATCACTGGGTTCAAGTACCAGGTCCAAGTAGAAACAACGATTGTGAACAACTAAATGGAAATAAAATAAAATGCTTCCTCCTCTCTCTTCCTGCCTGCCTACCTACTCGCCTTCGTTCCTGCCTACACCTTTCCTTAAAAAGCAAAGAAAGGACACTGATATGTGTCCATTTAAAATAAATTGGCATCTGCATTGTGAAGCTTGGGTGTGCATGACCCTAGCACTATAAGGCATGTCCATCACCAGGGTGGCAAAGCACATTCAGGGATGGAGTGGAGCTAGCAGCCCCTAAGAGAGAGGCAGCTGCAACTCTTTTTCCTCCTTTCCCATTTGGTCGGGTAGAGGAAAAGCACCTTATGAAGTGGAGGACAGTTCTCAAGGGCGGTGTGCTCCCCAAAGGTTGAGTGCTCCCCCTGAGGAGAAACACTGTCATCCCACAAAGACTGGTAGATGGATCTGCCCTAGGTGGGAAACAATGGCCCTGACTGGAATCTGTCCCTAGATAGACTCTGATCACACACTATACTCCCAATTAATGTAGGGAAGAAGTCCCATGATGAAAGTCTGGGTACCATGACAGAGCTTTTTGTTCATGCTTGAATGTGTTTCTATTTTATTATCTATGACAGAAAAACTGCAGCAAACACAGTGCATGATAATTAGGGCACTCCTGGCACCACGAGCCTCACCACCTTGCTTCATCTGTGAGTCTTGCTCTGGTCCCCCGGAGTGCCGTGGATGCCTCAGAACATCAGTGTAACAGGGGCTCCTCAGTTAGTGGGTGCTCTTTTTGTTAACTGGTAGATTTGGGGGCCTTAGCATATTTAAAAAATGTGTTTCTTTTTTGTTTACAATGCTGTATGCACTTTGGGATGTTGAAATCACTACTCAGTCTGAGTGCATTTCATGCCTCACACCACCAGAGTTCTGGCGCCCTTTACCTCTACCTTGTTCCCCCATCTTCCCTCCTCTGTCTTGTGTTCTGTGAGTTTCAGAGAGTTCATTCATTTGTTTGCTTTAATGATAGTCCACATATGAGTGAAACTATGCTGTGCTTTCTCTCTCTCTCTGGCTTGTTTCACTTAACATGATCCCTTCCAATTCCTTCCAAGTTTTTTCAAAACAGACAATGTGACTTTTTTTCCCAGCTGCATAAAATTCCGTTGAGTTTAGATACCACAGCTTCTTTATCCAGTCATCTGTTGATGGGCTTTTAGGTTGTTTCCATGTCTGGATCTTGGCTATTATGAATTGTGCTGCTATGAACAAAGGTGTACAGATATATTTTCTGATTAGAGCTTGGGTGTTCTCTAAGGTCTATGCTTAAAAATGGGATTGCTGGATTGAATGGTGGCTCCATCTTTATTTATCTGTTTTTTGGGAGGAATCTCCATGCTATTTTCCAAAGATGTTGTACTAATTTACATTCCCAATAACAGTGTAAAAGGATTCCTTTTTCTCCACAATCTCTCCAAATTTGTTTCTAGTCTTTTTGATATAGGGCCCCATCATATTTTACTTCAGTCATGGACTGAAAGATAAGTGAACCCTGGCAGAATCTTAGGCCTGTCTTCTGAAGACCTACTATCTTTTCCCAGTGGTACCATTTATTGGTAAATGATCTGTGGTGGAATCATTTTTATTTTGTAGAATGGTGGTTACCCAGTGTTGACCTATGGAAAGTACCATTCTGTTACTAAGTTACTGACACTTTCAGAGTAAAATAGAGACTGTGGAGAGAGTTTCTCTATTAGGTTCAATGTATTTACTTAGTCTAGTTAATATTTTCTCTAGATATTCAGGAGTTTGAAGATATCCTCTCTACCTGAAGGTAAGCATGAGTAGACAGACAAATTAGAATGAGGAACATTCTACAAGAACAACTTGCATGGATTCTTCAAGAGTCGACATCATGAAAAACAATGTGTACACAGCATGTGGGAGCACCAATGTAGATGAAAAGATACTGAGGAGATATCACAATGAGAGGCAATGCATGGGATTGGATTGACTCACAGATGGGAAAAACCTATAGAGGAAATTTTTAAACAATTGAGGACATTTGAATTTGACCTGCTGATTACTTGACATTGAATTTCGTGTTTATTTTCTTAGGCAGAACAACAGTGTAGTGTTTGTCTTGAAGAAAATTTTTCCTTAGGGATGAATAATCAAGTATATAGGTGGGAAAGTGGCATGACGTCTATGATTTTTAAATGGTTCTACAGAAAGAAATTAGACAGAGATAAAGCAAATATGGCCAAATGCAAACAGTTTGTGAACACAGGCAAAAGGTACATGGTGATATTCTTTCTGCTTTTCAGAAGGATTGAAAATTTTCAAAATAAAAATGAGGAAGAAAAGATTCAATTCCTTCTGATAAAATATTTTATTGGTTTGATATGTTTGAACTTTTCTCTCTTGCATGATGTAAAATGCTTTTAAAATGAAAGTGTTTTAGACATAAGCAGCTAACATTTCCCTTTCTTTTATGAAATGATAGCCACATGTGTTAGTTGCTTTTTATTAACAGCCCCCCTCCACAAACTTGCAAACTCCATGTTGATTCTTATTTATTTATTATTTTTAATTCTCAAAGTTATTTTAGTGTTACTGGTCCAAGAAATCTCCATGACTAGAGTGTGCTGCTACAGTGCTTGGTTTGTACAATTCAGTGTTCTCCAACATTCTTTATGTCATGGCACATATAGAAAATGATAACATTTGTGTGGTCAATGGATAGGCTGCTAAAATCTGCAAGTGACTAGCCCAGAAGCTCTGGCTGCCACCAGGAGGAAGGAGTCACTATCTTGGCACATATGTAAACCATATGGGACACACAGTGTGCCATCATCCACAAGTTGGGAAACTCTGCTTTCATGTAGAAAAGTGCTGTGAACGGTTTTAAACATAATTCGAAACAGTTGCTTGAAAAAATAGCTGTCTAGTATGTGTCCAACATAGAATGAACTCATACTTCGGATACTACAAATGAAGTTGCGCTATCACTGTGTATTTATGATTGCACCAAATACCAGCACAGTGACCTATCTCTCTAACACGTTTCCGTCTGTGTCATCACTTATCACAACACTTGTTATGATGGATCTTGAGCTTTAACAAGGTTAATAACTAGGCAAACTCCTACAGGAGCAGATGGAGCAAGCTCAGGAGCTAATGTTCTATCTCTGACTTTTGTGATTCAGTCTAACTTGAACGTTGAAGATGAGGCAATAAATGAATCTGAAAGCAGAAGTTTAGAAAGGAAAAGTTAACCCAGATTAATCCAAACCTTTTAAATAAAATAAAGCTTTTATTTAAAGCTCAAAATCCTCAAGTTCTAAATTATTCATTTAAATATCTCTATTGGGAGGCTGCTTCAATGAAGAGAAAAGAGAAGAAACTGGGCTTAGAACAGTGGTTTCCTAACCTTCCTATACCATCAGAATAGCTTGGCGAACTTCTTAAAAACACAAATACCTTGTGTTTTCCCCCAAGAGATTCTGATTCACTTGGTCTGGTATCTTATTTTTCAAATCCCCCACCCAGGTGATTCTAGTATGGCATTAAATATTCAATTCAAATATGATAGCAAAAAACTGAGAACTGTAAAGTGTATTACTAATATGAGACATTAGTTTTATTATGAAGCTACTATAATTTCCTTTCTAAAGTCTTCCTAATTTCCCAACATGGTTAACTCATTTCATCTAGAGGGGATTTTTTTTTCTTTTGGAATCCTTGTGAACGTATTCTATTTATTGCTCAGCAAGAGCCCACAAATCTGTGGTTGACACAAAAGAGGCAAGTGGAACATTTGCATGAGTTTATGTGAGCATGTTACTGATTGAAAGTGTATTTTCTTTCTACAGCCAAATACTGCTATTTTTGTGTTGTGTATTGGTCTATTACTCATACCTTAGCTTCCTTCCACTAATACGAGAAACTCAGAGTTCCCTGCACTGGCTCAGTTTCTACATCATGGGCCAGGTGAGATACAGCAAATCATGTAGTTGAGTCATTGCTTAATTCCAGGCTCAATTTCCAACTTCATTTTTCACAAGAAAAATTAGATGAACATAGTACAAACATAGAAATAAGATGATTTATAGCTGAGGATAACAATGTGACTTTAAATTAATGCCAAGATTCACAAGATTCAACTGGTATGATCTTAGAGAAGTAAAAATCACTAGAGTTCAAGTGACCTATTGACATTGATGAAGATGGCAATGATGGTAACACACCCAGTGTGTACTATCTGTAAGATTCTCTTCCAGATGCTTTATACTAATTAACTCACCTAACTCGTCATTATAACTCTTGGCTACTGTTATTACCATTCTTGTTTTACAGAAGAAAAACCTGAGAAAAGGTTCCTTCTAGATTTGATTCCTCTTTAATTAGCTGGTGAGCTTGAATATGCTACTTAACCCCAAAGCTGCTGATTAGTGCATCTCTAAGTTCCTTTCTACCTGATATTCAGTAACTTTCTGAATTACTTTCTTAATGATCTCTGTTCTCCTTATTTTATTTAACTAAGGCACTCCACTTCTGCCCATTTGTTTCACTGATTTGGAAAACTGATTTATTCTTTTCTGTCTAAGCCCTACAATGTTTTCTGATTAAGTTCATTTTCTGCTCTCCAAGACACATGTATTCTGACAAACTTTGCTTCCAGATGTAGATAGTTTATCCACATATATCAACACTGGAGGTTGAGAAGAACCAGTTAGGAGCAGAATATGTCTTAGAGCATGAGTGAATCAAGCGATGTCATTTGCCTGGAAATAACGTAGTGTAGAAATGAGTAAAAAAACTATGATAATTACAGTAATAGTGACAGTTAATCATGGCACCTCAGTGTCACTGTTTTAAAATATTTTCACAAATATTGATCACATAACTGCTAGTGTGCTTGCAGTTTAAAGAGTAATGCTCGTAGTGTACTAATATATTGAATAGCTACAAAAATACAAAGTTAAGATTTTCCCATGATCTTTCCAAATTTGAAACTGCAGACAGTGGGACTGGGGAAGTTGGTAGAAAAATATCAAGACTCTAAAGAAGACCGAGGTACTTTACTCTAAATGGTTAGGGGGTCAATAGACAATATTTTCCACAGTAGCTTACTCATTTTAGAGAAACAATTATCCAGAGGGGAAACTAAATATAATAATAGAAACTTTCAAAATTACAGACGTCTTTTTCTCTGCTTTATCACTGGAAACTTCGATGTTACTTTTTTATTCTTCATTTGCAAATCTAAGTCTTCTCATGGTCACCATATCAAAAACTTAAGTAAAGGCCAGGGAAATGATGAGAAATATTCTCAGCTGTCTATGCCTACCTGGCATTTTTAACACTTAGTTCTCGATTTTATAGGAAACCATGAAGTTTATAAATTCCTCCAAGTATTCAAATGACTCACATCAATGAAGGCGGTAAATATGATGGGCCAAAACACCATTGGAAATATCTTTGTCAGCAGGGAGCAGAAGTTATATTAATTAAAATGTTCTGAGAAGGTACAGGGTACACACCCAACGAGTCATAAAACTATTTTAATCCTGATGACGGATGTTTCTTCTTGTTATCTAGTGACATAAAGAATTGAAATAAAGTTTGTGGCCTTTCTAAAAGGGTATGTAGACTCAGACTGGATACCTCCAAAGAGGAACTGAGCATATTTTGATAGAAAGCCCCCATTTTCATTGATTGATATTTATTCATTCTCCCTGCCATATTCAGAAAAGATTAGGAAAAGATACTGTGAAAGGATCAGAAACAGATAAAACGTTCATAGCAAAGTGGGGGTGGGGGGTTTGGGATATGGAGAAATAATCACAGACATTACAAGGGAAGAATACATTTGAGTAGAGGGAGTTCGAACCGCATAGGAAGTTTGCTGAGTTTGCTGCCCATGTGTGTCTGAAGCCTGAGCAGACATACTTTAGTCTGGGAAGAGATGGTATCACCAGGATTTTTAACCTAAAACTGAGATAATTCCATTCATTTTAGGATAATTTGTTGACTCACTGTGGGAGCTCAGTGTTTTCTGTGTAGACTTTGAAAACCTAAAAAAGCTGTTGGGACACTCCCTCATTGTAGCTCATCACACGTATACAGACTGAGTACAAATCTTTGGACATAATTGTAAACTGACATTTTATCTGTTGTCAAGAACTTCGCCATTAACACTTCCAAGTGTTAGGGACTCAGTGTCACTTTCATCATTGGAAAGGGCAAGCTAAATAATCCAGGCAGGATAAGCAAGAGGTAGCATTGTGCCCTAGGACCTCACATTCTTGGTAAAGCATAGGTTTTCAAAAAACTCTGAGCTCATTCTCCACATTGGAAAACTATTTGAGAGGAAAAATTTGATTTAAAATTCAGATATGAAGTGTTAGCGCTCCTTCCAAAGATTTTCCTGAATGAGAAAAGAGAAAAACAGGAACTCGAGGGGATTGTGCTAAGTGAAATAAGTCAGGAGGAGAAAGACAATAATGGATAATTTCACTCATAGGTGGAATATAAAGAAATAAAGCAAATGAACAAATAAAGCAAAAGAAAACCAACCCTGAGACTTTGAGGACAGAACTGAAGTTTCCAGAGAGGAGTGGGGTGCAGGGTGGCAGCAAATGGTAGTAGGGGGTCCAGTGAACTGTGGTGGAGAACTATTAGAAATTTGGTGGTGGGTGTGGTGTGGTGTCAGGTATTTGATGAAAAGTGAACCTGCACATCTAAAACTTACTTAGAGTTGCAAGTTGAAGTTACTACAGACACACAAAATGTATTTAAAAATAAGAAAAGAAAAGCCACTACTTTTTGGTTTGTGGTGATGGAGAATATTGAGGTTGTGAGTATAAAAATACTTATTTTCAACTTTAAAACTGAAAGATCATTCTTATTCTAGAATGGTGTGTGTTGGCAGGGGTAGAGTTGACATTTGAGAGATGAGAGACAAGCTAGCTTCTGGCCAGAGGACCAAATTCTGAGCTTGCTTACCCAGAAACAACCAGAGCAGTAGGTCTGACCTCAACACCCATGTGCATGGTTAATACTCTCTAGAGCAGAACCCACAAAATGGGAGTGTCTGACATTAATCTGCATGTGTAACTCTGTCAATTAAAAGACCAATAAACCTGCAGCTTAATAGAACATTATGCCATAGATTAACCGGTTCAGCATGTTGATTTTTGAACATTCTCTCAATGTGTATACCAAGACAAAGTTTATTCTTTTAAAATTACTTTGTCCATGCATTGTTGTGTTCCATGCAATATTTGCTTCTGTGCAGTTTTACGTTGTACAAAATGCCTTACTAAACTAAGAGGGAGATGATTATTGCAAATTGGTTTCATTTGATCAAGATGACATTGATCAACTGGATGGTGTGAGATAAGGTGGTGGTAGCAAAAAGTTGGAGAGAGAGATTTAACATCCTTGTAAGGGAGATTTTTGCCTGGATTCAATCTAAATACATTTCAAAAATGGTAAAGTAGAATCTACCAGCTAAAACTAATGAGCACAAAACTGCACTGATCTGGCCCAGGGTGGACAAATAGAACATCTGGCATATTTGGCACCAGTGACACAGCTGGCATTGTTGGAAGCGTTTCTGCAGAAGGTACAGATGCAGAAATGGGAGAATTGGTACAAACAGTGCAGATGGAACAGTTGGAACAGATGACAGTGGGCAGAGCTGGCGATGTTGGCACAGGTGTCATAACCTCAACAGCTGGCACACGTTGTGACAATCCTGGGATTTCTTAGTACAAGGCACATGTTCATTTTGGCTTTGGCTGCAGAGAGATAAGAGCATTTTATAATTAGTAAATGTGCCATTTAAAAAAGAACTTTTTCTCCCCCCTCCATCCTTAAGGACATCCACCTCCAACTGTTAAAGCTTGGAATAGAGAGCATTTTTGCAAATTAGAATTTCCCTGAGAAAGCCATAATTGATAAATACAGCTTTCATAGAAGAGGCAATTAGATATTTTTGTTCTGATATAGATAAAATTCATGAATGATGTCTCTTCATGGGAGTTTTGTGGGACATAAAGGTCAGATTTTTGGAAATAAAAGTACACTTTGCATTTAAACCAAAATTTGTTATCAAATTAGAAGGCTATTTGTTTCTGAAATATAGCAAATAGTCCACAATTATATGAAATTTCCTATAGCATCACACTTGAAGACATAGCACAGAATTGGAAACCTGTCTACAGAACAGGTTGGGGAAGGAGAGAAAAAAAAATGCTGGAATACATAATATGGAGAAATCATGATATTGCCACTTTCAAATACCAATGGGACTTGGCTCTAATTTCATCTAAAATGCTACAATTTGGGCTAGAATTAAAAATACAATATAGTATAACCCTTTGGGCAACAACATTTAATACCAGAATAAAAGTTGAGAGACGAAAACAACTTATGTGTTAGTGGTTAGAAATCACTGTTTTCTTCTAACGTTTTTATTGTAACAAAAGTCTGACCATATTATGGGAAAGCCAAAAACTGTTTACCTAATTATAAAATAATAAAAACACAGCAAAGAATTAAATAAAAGTTTCTTAAAATACGTTTATACATTCTCTTGAACATATTAGGTGCTTCATAAATTCTTGTTGGTTAAACTTCTGGTCTAAGAAACATCGATATTTAGAAGGAAAAAATCAACAATAACCCTCTGTATTAATGACTAATTTTCTATTAGGAAGAAACAAAGCACATAAGGTCTTAGGACTCCTTAAAGCCTCAAATTCAGTACTTACTTTTTAGCAATTTCCTCCCCCCAGGGAAATCATAGATGAGAAAGCTCAGTTAGATGTCGTCAACACCATGTACACATAAATCCCCAATTTTTTAGGTTTTCTAGTTTGTCTTGAACACAAATTAGCATAAAAATCAATTTATATTCCTAATCAATGCAACAGAGTCAATATTTTATATATGTTGTGAGACTTTTGGGAAACAGCTACCACAAGGGTTAATTATTTCTCTTTGAATGTCAAGTTTCTGACCATTGAAAAAATGCTGTCTCTGTTTCCAGATTGTCCTGCATATTGTTACCTATATTTAACAACAAAAAAACTGTTGAAAATTATTTAAACATATTTGATTCCAATTTTCCCATTACTTCTGCATTGTTCTAACCTCATTTTGAACCCAACAAATCTTATTATTCAGAACTTTAATTGTATCACTTAACATCAGTTCATTTCTTGACTGCACTGACGAAAAACGTTTCTGCTTACAACTGATAAAATAAGTTGCTAAGTGTACTTTTGTGACATAGAGTAATGAAGAGATAGAGGAGGAGGCAAGAGAGTTTACTGTTCTCTCTGGGCACAAAGATAATAGCAGATGAAGTAGTTAAGATGAACAGCCTCCTTGTCCCCCTTCACTTGGTCTGAAACACCACTTCATGACTGGAACTCAGATGCATATTGCTTCAAATCAATAAATACCTTATGAAAAATGATCAATTCAGAGGAGGAACAAATAGAGGTATTCTAAGGCTTTTGGCATTTAAGAGGTCCACAAAATTTTTCTGAAGGTTGAGGAGGGTGAGTCATTCCTTTGAGCCTCTGCCTTCCTCAGGAATTAAATGAAAATTAAGCATGAAAGATGCAGTCTGCTGCAGACATTTGATTCTTCTATCATGGTCCCAGCCACTATTTCTAAGCACATTGAACTTTCCAATTCATTGGCATCTCATGTTATGTAAATATCCTTTCCCTTCTCATAGCTCCAAGACATCAGGATGTGCTTTCATTCCACCCTTCAAACAGTTGCTCTGCATTATGCCACTCCACTGTCCCTGGGGCAACCTCTTCTCTGCACATGGCAACCTGGATACGTTCTTTTTCTAGGCTTAAAAATATATATCTGTTATGTTGGAGAGATGCTAAATGAAAATAAAGTATTTCCATCTAAAATAAGACCACTTATTGGCACACCCTGGTAGAGCAGCAGTTAGTTCAATCATCTCCAAAGGACACAGACCACATACCCCTGGGTTCATGTCCCAGTTCCAGGCAGGAACAACTAGTGTGAACAACTAAATGGAGATAAAATAAAATGCTTCTTCCTTCTCTCTCTTTCTGCCTGACTGCCTACTTGCCTTCATCTCTGCCTGTACCTTTCCTCTAAAAAAAGAAAAAAAATAAAGTAAGACCACTTATAACTTTGACATAAAAGTCCTAGGGAAATGTATACATTATTTTCAAGAATTGAGGAAATTTTATATTCAGCCATCATCTCCTCCCACCTTCCCTGCATTCTCCTGATGCATCAATTACAGTACTCAAACTAGAAATAGCTGTCCCAGCACTAGTTCCTTTTTGGAGACTTGAGCATCAAGTAGTGCATTTTTTGTTTAAAGGCAAGGTTTCTTCCCCTCCCTAATCCAACCACTGAAAGCTGTGTGATGATTATCAGGATGCAGTAACACATTGATAAAACTCACTCTCTTGATAGTCTAGCTGAGGTTGGGAAAGGCAGAAAGAAGGGATGGATAAGAATTAAGTGGGATTTAATTTTAATGAAAACCTGAGTAGTTTTGTATAAGGATGATTAGACTATTGTTTTATTGCAACTTAGAATTGAGCTTCTTATTTGGCTATGCAGTTTAGAACTTGCAAGCCAATAAAAATTTAAGTTACAATCTATTCCCTAAAACTATTGTGTTGATTACCTATGAGTGTGCTATGGTGAATAAAAAATTAATTGAAGTGTAGATGTATTTACCTTTTAACAAATATTTTAATATGAAAACACTCAAAATTTGCAAGTTAAATAAATAGATTGTAATGATGACCAGCTGGACATCCATTAACCTAGATTTAACAATTATTAACATGTTGCCTATTTTGTTTCATCTTTTCTCTGTCATTTATGTACACATTTCCTCTCTCTCTTTCCTGGAATATTCTAAATAAAATTTAAAATATCATTTCATCCTGCAACACTGCAATGTTTATTCTTTATGGACAAGGATTATCATTTAACTAATTTTTATTGAGTTGACTTTTATTGACAAATAGTGTAAGTTTAGATGGGTAGATTCACTCTTCATCAAATATATGATAACACCATGGCCACCATCAAATTGCTCATAGTTTTCCAATGTTGTCCATTGGCCTGTCTCTACCCTTTGCTTCCATCTTTGTACCCTCTTCTCCTCTGGTAACTGTGTAGTTCTATTGTCAATGTCCAGGGCTTAGTTTTTCTCTTTTCTGTTTATTTTCTTTATTTCTCTGTACTCCACATATGAGTAAGATCATCTGTTATTTGTCTTTTTCTTTCTGACTTATTTACTCAGAGTAATTCCCTTTAGATCCATCCATGTTACCAAAAATGACAAGATTTCATCTTTTTATTTTACAACTGTGTGGTATTGCGTTATACCACAACTTCTTTATCCATTCATATGTTGATGAAGGTTGTTACTGTATCTTGACTACTTTAAATAATGCTACAATAAACATGAGGGTATATATATCTTTTAGAATTAGTGTTTTTGTGTTTTGTAAGTAAATAATCAGAGATGGGTTAATGGAATCACATGGAATTTCCATTCTCAAATTTTGGAGGAAGCTCCATATTTCTTTCCATAATGGTTGCACCAATTTGTACTCTCACCAACAGCACATAAGAGTTTCCTTTTCTCTGCATTCTCACCAACATTTGTTTCCAGTCTTTTGATTAATAGTTGTTCTCACAGTCTAAGGTGATATCTCATTGTTATATTGATTTGCATTACCCTAATAACATGAGATGTGGAATATCTTTTCTTGTGCCTGTTGGCTAGCGATACGTCTTCTTTGGAGAAATGTCTGTTTAGCTCTTCTGCCCATTTTTTGATTGGATTGTTCATTTTCTGTCATCGAGTTGTATGAGTTCTTTACATATTTTGGATATGAACCCTGACAAGAGTGATTTTTGAAAACACAGTGACCAAAAATAACAGTGTTTCTTCAGTAACAACTAAACCCTATTCCATCTGCAGAGTCCTCTGCTTATGTCAGAGGTATGTTCATATACTTAACTAGAATCAGAATCCAAATGAGATCCTGATTACATCTCTTAAATTCACTTTCTTTTCTTTTTTTTATTTCATTGATTATCAAGATAAACCAATTACTTTTATTTTTAGACTATTCTACATTCTGAGTTTAACAAATTGCTTTCTTGTAAAAATATTTATCCTGTCCCTCCATCCCTGTTGAGTCCTGTAAACTGGTATTTAGAGCTCTAGACTTGATTTGATTCCAGTTCAAGTTTAGGTAGAAATGTTTCATAGTTGGTACTATGTCATTACTTCCTATTGTGTCATGTTATGGAGTATATAATATCTAATTGTCTCACTCTTAGTGATACTAAGACTGATTCATGAGTTCAGGTGGTATATACTAGGGATCCTTAAGACTGTATTTATCTCTTCTTAAGTTTCTTTTCACATATGGCTATCTCAATATCTAAATATCAAAAGGGAGTCCTTCAATTGTTAACAAACATTATACCAGTTTTTATTAGAGAACTGCCAATGGCAATACATACACACACACACACACACACACACACACACACACACACACACACACCCCTACACATCTACAATTTCCCAGGGCATGCTTTACATGTATTTTTCTTTGCCTATGCATTGTTGGAGGTTAAAAATTATAAAATGTTTTTTGTGTCCAAATGCATAGTCTAGTTACAGGTTCGTCAATGAATAATAACAATTAGCAAGTAATCAGAGTAAATATTTTAGTCTGCTTAATTTCAGTCATATTTGCAAACAATTGGGTCAACTATTCATTGATATGTAACCAGTCTACAAGTGATAGTTCCAATTATTTTAGGAATGTTAATGGCTAAATGAAGTTCACTCTCCTACTGTGTTATTAAATGTTTGGAAACTCATCTTTGTAATTATCAAATATTTGATGATTTCAAGCAATCGATATCACATGACTTGCCTACACATCAGCAATGACAGAATAAACAGAAATACAGTAAAATACTTAGAAGTACTTAAATGAAAGAATAATTCCAAAGTGTAAGCATTCTGCTTAAAAATCTATGAAAAACTCTATATTAAATTTGATTGTTTTAAATAGATTGGTCCTGAATAAATCCAGTCAGAAGTATATGTAATCATGTATTTAATAGATAATCCAAACATGTTACTATTTTTTAATTTTTTCTGTTTCTTGATCTGTTTGAAAATGAAAATGTTAATATCACTGGTTAGGATGATTGAATATAAAATTAGATGTTTTTCCAGTTGTGATTAACAGTAGCAAAATACCCTCAGCTACAATGAAACATTTCAAGTTTTTTTTGAAATCATAATTATGAAAAATGTCTTATATCTGTCTGAAATTTGAGTTTCTCTTCCATTATTTCATTTGATCATTGCTATAACACAGTAGAGAGGATATTTGAATAGATGAGAAAGTTGAGATAGGGAGATATACCATATGTTAAGCAAGCCCATACAAACAATAAAAGATAAATTCAGTAACCAGAATCATTAAGTTCATTTGACATATCGAATTCTGTTGTAGAGTGAAAATAGGTCACCCTCTTTCACCTACGAAACTTCAGTTATTCTGAAGCCCAGGCCTGTGCAAAGTGTGTGGAGATTTCCAGTTTGGGTAGGACTTACTGTATCTGAGTTCCAGTAGGCTTTGGTGACAAAAGCTTTCTACAACCAATTTTCTGTTTTCCTCTACCTTTCCATTTCCTTCATAATTCTCATCTCTCTCAGGCATCTCCCATCTGAAAATCTTTTCCTCTTTTGTTCTATTCCCAGAAAAGCTGGATTTTTATGTGTTTTCTTTTTCTTTCTTTTATATGAACAGAAAAAAGTTGAAGAGAAATAGGGGAAAGAATTTTGTAAAATATTCATGATACCCTAATGATGTTTTTCTCCCCCAGTAGGAAATTTTTTTTTCTGGTAACTGTATTTTAATACATTTCTCTCTCTTTCCTGATGAATTGCCCATCTGCATTGGAATAAGTTTTCCTGCCTCATATTTAAAAAATATATTTGATTAAAGATTATCCTAATTAAATACATATTTAAATAGTCACACTTTCTCTTATGATGTTCTAATCTTATGATAAGACTGTGACCATTAAACTTAAGAAATATTGTTTTGTTATTGATTACTCTCCCCTTTGGGGGACTTTTGCTGCCTACGGAGAAAGCACATAATGTTTTCAAGACAATTGCTAAAATGAGTCTAGGGAAAAAAACAAGAACTTGGAATTACTAACTGGAAGAAGAAATAATGAGAGGGCATTTCTTCAAGCTCTGTGGTTTGAAGTCATTGTAAAAAAAAAAAAAAATCTTGCAAGTCACTGTATTCACTTTAAAAATGTTAAATATAATGTAATTATAACAACAACAACATATAAGAAAAGGCATAGAGAAATACCCGAGCGATTTTTTAACTATATGAGCAAGAATTTTAAGGAATTCTTGGAATCTTAAGACCAATAGGAAAAAGGACTCTTTCATCTTTGATGACTAGGATGCTGGGAGATGCACTGGTGGTATGCTGGAAAACACACCTGCCATTTCACCTCTTCCAACCTAGGAGTCTCTGTGCTTTCCAGAGTCAACTGTGTAGAGCTACTCCCTCAATAGAGCTGAGATCTTTTTCATCATCTCCCTCAAAACTTAGGCTCTTTCTTCTTTCTTCTTCCTCTTCCCAGCCTCCATCTTCACAATGACAGACTGTACTCAGTAATTGCTGTCCTTTGTAATTGTTCTACCTCCAAATTGGCTGATTAGGGGAGAGACCCAGCTGTCCATCAAAATGGTGTAAAGTGGCTAATGCATCCATCCCCTGAGCTGGAGACACTTAATTGCACTTTCTGAGGTTGTCCCAGGAAGAGAGAGATGCTGAGAAGGGCTCTGGGAATCCCCACTAGTGTGATTTTTGTTCTGAGCATGCCCATTTGTAACCTGGAAAAAATGTAGTAAACAGCATGTTAATTAGATTTACAGATGAAATTAAATCAAGAAGTGTTGGAAACACACCAGTGAATAAAGAGAAATGCTACACAGGGTTTCTGAGGTTAAAACTATGCAAAGGATCAAACAAAATGAAAATTAAGGCAGACAGGTGGAAACGCAATGCTTTGGAGGGAGAAAACATTCTATATAAGAGTATGCAGCAAGAGGAAAAAATCCAGAAAACAGTCATGCCGGAGAGACCAGGGGAGAGTGGACAACAAATTAGAAGTGTTTGCAATATGCCATGGAAGCTAATGTGATTTGGGGCTTTATGTGTAGAGACATCACATTATAAGGGGGAGGTAGAATAATTTAGGGCATTTGACAGAAACACACCTGGAATGCTACGCTCAGGTCTGTGTATCTTGGGAACAAACAGACATAGAGGAGCTAGAGGGAAATCAGCATAAACCAACGAAGTGATTAACAAGTGAGGGACTGATTTATGAGAAAAATGGACTGGGTGATTTGGCTTAAGAGAGTAACAAGAATGGAGCATTTACATTTAAGAGTGTTTTCCAGATCTTTCACCTGGAAGTCAAGAATTATTACAATGCAGTTAGTATAAAAGCATATACTGTAATTTAAATGGAGGATGAAATTTGCAAGAAAGAAAACTTCTAGGGGATAAAACCGTGAGATTATTAAAGTATCTTTTTAGGGGTGTTAAAGAAAGATCATGGTTAGAGCACACATTTGCATTGTCATACTTTTCATTCCAAAACTGTTGGATTTACCCTGGCTATGACCTTTAAATACTGCAGAGTGAAGTGGACTGCTCATCTGTCGGAACCCAAAAATCATGTTGTTCTTGAGACTTCTACTCAGAGGTGGACATTTTAAAATTTGGTTTAGCACACTCCCAGAGAAATACTTGTGACAGATGGCTTATCTTTTCCATCTTTTTTTGGGTGTTTCTGATATCTACAAAGGCAGTGACCCAAAGCAACACTTGATCTGCTGTATTATCTCTGTGTGGCTGGAGGCTGTCATTTAATCTGAAGATTGGCTTCTGGTGGCAAAGGAAAGATAAATCTCATTTTAAAAAAAATCTCAAAATGATAACTGGAGGAATAGAATTTTATACTAGTTAATGAGGCTAATTTGTTCTTAAAATACAAGATGCTGTGCTTCCTAAATTAAAATTCACTTCTGATGTAAACACAGGAGATATAAATACGAAGAGACGTATGCCGTATTTTTTTTTTTTTTTTTTTTTTTGCAGTTTGGAGCCCATTCTAAGAGGAACTGTTGGAAAAGGGATTTTATTCTCTAAATTCGAGGAGTTCTTTGCTTCCTGGCTTCAGACACTTGGAAGGGTAATGATTAGCATTCATTTTACAAGAAGGCGAGGAGGTGAGATGATTTGTTCCTGGCTGCAGACTGTAAAGTGATTATTTCCTAAATCGCCGTGATTCTCAACTTTCTCATTTGGAAAATGAACATGAGGGAGTGTACTGCTTTCAGAGTAATTAAATTGTCCACTGACAAATGCTTTATTAACATTTAGATATTTAATTAAATCTGCCTGCGAGAAAGTTCTTACTCCTAAATTAAAGGGTTTTTCTACTCTTCACTGTGGTAAGGAAAGCAATCATTCTCGTGTGCTCTTGCTTTAGAAGGTTCTCTCATTGTTTTCATTTTAAATGTTACAAAGAACAGAACAGAGTCTTTAGATAAATTAAAGCAAATAATAAAATGCTAGACCTTAAAAATGGCATTCATTTTCTAAATACTATTTGAACAGCTATTTAAAATAGCAGTTTGGACCACATTCTAAAAGAAATAGATACTCTCTTAATGGGGCGATAACATTTAATGCCTAAACGAACAAATTATACAAAGCAGTTATTTAAAGCATCTTGTTTATCTAAGGGATTTATGCAACCTTTCCCCTCTAGTGTCTAACACTAGACTGACTGTCAGGAAAATAACAGGGAAATCAGCTGCCCCATCCTTATCTGAATTTAAGTTCAGATCCAGGAACCAAGAGGAAGCTATGTTATACATTAATTGATGAACTGTGTCTGGGATTTTGAATCTGTAACAGATAAACTTGGCTGTTTCAGATACCAATAATTCACTTTAAAACAATTAAAACTGTACTCAAAGGAACTTAAATTGCTGTTCACTGACCTTTCTTTGTCTTCCTAACAGGCCACATGAGAGACATGCAGTTTAAAAACTATGAGCACTCAGATTAAAGTTTTTTTTTTCCTTTTCTATCCAAATTTGATTTAAAACTTGCTTCCTTCCTAAGTCTTTTCTTCTTTCCTTTAACATTGTTGAAAAACTTGGTGTAGGAAATGGTTGTGAGAGTCGGAGGAAGATACATCAAATCAGAAGAGGGGCATCTCTGTGTGGAGCGTAGCACCCAGTAAAGGTCACTAACATGTCAGACATGTTTTCACCATCAAATGCAAATGCCTGATCTTGGCCCCCAAGCCTGCTCCAGTCACTGTCTTCATCTCCCGTCTTCATCTCCTCCTAGCTCCAGCCACACTGGCATTCTTCCTCTGGCTGAAATATGCTCTTTTTGCCTTTGAAACATTGTACCTACTGTTCGTTCTGCCTGAATGCTCTCCCCTTAACGTTTTAAGTGGCTGTCTCTCTCCATTTTTAGGTCTCAACTTAAATATCACTTCTTCAGAAAGGACTTATCTGTATACCTGATCTCAGATAACCTGATGTTGCTACCTTTTCTATAACATATTCTCTGTCATGTCATCCTTTTCTTTCCACCCACCCACTTCTACCTCTTCCTTCTTTTTTTGTCCATAATACTTAACACAAATAATCCTGCTTGTTTGTTGCGTGCTTATTGGCTACTTCCTCCTCTAGAATGTGTTTTCCCTGAAAGAAGAGGATGTGAGTACTTTGTTCTTTGCATTTTCCCCAGTGATGAGAACAATATGCAACCTTTAATGGTGGACCAGTATTTCTTAAATGCTGGACAAGATTTTAGAGAGACATCTTGTTACACATTTTCAAACATTTTTACTTGTAGAAATGGAAGAGGAAAGAGACATTAAAAATAATTGTGCTAGAACATACTCAGACATGCTTCTTGACGACAGCTATATCAAGCTATCAGGATGTAACCAATGCTGCCAACTTCAGCAAACTCATCTAAATATATATACATGATGCCAGGGTGCCTCCATCAGAAAGGCCATAAATCAATAGGTTGGATTCTTGTAGATGTAAAGGAAATTGGAGGCCTAACAGAAGGAGAAGCTTCCAGAAGGCTGGAAGCTTCTTAGTCAAGGGTTTTTATTTCGATAATTCTTTTGGATCCTCTAAAACATTTGTAGGACACGGAACAAATCCATAGCCTCTGAAGTATTGTCATATTAGATGCAAAGGAGAAGTCAATGGCATGTGAAGTAGGCTCCATTCTCCATCAAAGAACATCACCCGCACAAGGTATCTAGTATTTTACCCCTGAGCTTTCCCAAGTAAGAGAAGCCTGAAGTGAGGAATAAATTCATGGATATAAAGGAAAGAGCCCAGGTCTGCTTCAAGGGCATGTGGAACAGAAAAGAAAAAAAGTGTTTCCTGAGCCCATGTGAGTCTAAATATTCACAAAGGTTCCTGGCCAGCCGTAGTTCTAGGGAAAGCAAGGAACCCTCTCCCAGGGTCATTGTCACATGTGCAAAAGGAAAATGTGCCTACAGGGCAGTGGTAACTCAGCTTTCTTTGAGGGCCAGGTATCAGGCAAGTGCTATACATTAACACATTCCATCCTGGCCACAGCCTTGTGAAATAAGTACTGTTCTTTCCATTTTCACAGAGGAGGAGACCAAGACACAGAAAGGGGAAGCAATTTACCTGAAGTCAATTGATTCATATTTCAACCCAGACCAGCTGGTTCCAGAGCCTGTGAAGGCCGAGAACTCTTGTGTTCTTTATTTTGGGATCTTGATTTTGAGAGGGGATTTTTTTTTTTTTCTTATCTGCAGTCCTGTCAGTACATTTTCTTATTTCTGAAAGTAGGGAAAACAGAGTCAGATGTTAGCCAGATATTAAGGTCCACACTGCTGTATGATCCCTGAGAAACATGATAGAAAGCTATAGTGACCCAGGTGGGCTCATCAACCTCTGAAGAGGGTACAAGAGACCTGCTTCTGTCTGCGGGCACCACAGCATTATGGGTAGGGCAGAACAGAAAGCACTTACGATTTCCTGAAGAGGGTGCATTAGACTTTCTCTTTTGCCTCTCTCCAAATGATGCCTGATGGCTGTGCTTGTCTCACAGGCCCTGCTCTCACTAGGAGAGGAAGCACACAGTGCAAAAAGCACGTAGACCTTGGGAAGTCTTGAATTTAAATCCTGCCTCTGCCATTTATTAGTTGCATTATTGGTGTATTATTGAACCTCTTTCTGCCTCCGTTTTCTCATTCAAAAGATGGTTAGTTATACTCACTTTCCAGGGCTGTTGTGAGCTATTGTGAAACAAGATCTATGAATATGTCTAGCACATGAATGACATTCTGTAAATGCTAATTCCATCCCTTAAAGACAGATGATGTCCATACCTGGAGACAATTAAAACAATGCTTAAGATTTTGCCTGGGGTCAGAGAAAGTTTCTCAGTTGGAGACATGGACCCTAAGAAATTAATTTACCAATTTGCCTTTGTGTGATAGAAATAGGGGGCACTGAGTACAGTTTGAATTTTAAGTCACTGAAATTCACACTGGTTTTACTACTGAAGGTGTAAACCCAGATTTGGTGATACATACACCTGACAAGGAGTAATGAAGAACAATGTTTATCCTTATGGCAATAAGAAAGTTAAGGCGATTTAGCCAGATTTTAGCCCTCTAGAGTCCAACGCTTGTTTCCCCAAGTAGAATGAGTTACAGAGATAGCACATCATGTACCAATAATGAAAATAACTCTGTGAACAGCATGGAAGTAAGTTGGGGCTACTTCCACCCACACAGAGATGAATTTTATGTGCAGGCACCCAGTGGAATATAAATGAACTGCTGTATGTGAGAAATAAGAAACAAAGGCTGAGATACATCTGAGATATATCTCAAGAAGAAACCTGCATAGTGCTTCCTCTGTCTCCCCCAAGTACAGTCATAGAGATAGAATTCTTTCCTTGCAGGGGTCTAGCTGGTCGTAGTAAAACGTTATGCACAATCTGAGTGAAAGCCTGTGTATGGAGGCGTTCAGGCTCCAGGGCCTCTGGTTCTCATCTCAAACTCTTTTTTTGATGCTCTTCTTTGTGCCGTTATTCAGGGCATGTTTCACTGGCGGCAGGTGTTAATTCATTTTGATAAATGCCAGCTTCTTAACATTCACTTGGAGAAGGTGGGATTGCAGATACCATCATGCCCTTGCTAAACGGAAGGCCTGTCCATTGTGCATGCTAGAGGGTAAGTAGTGTGCACACCTTAGAGCAATATGACTGAAGCTAGCCCAGCCTCCCCACTGCTTGTCAATATAGGGCGACTCCACATGGGCAGACATGTTCCAGATGTCCTGCCATCATCTGACTGATGTAGACCCTGGGGAGCCCCCAGTCACTCATGATATACAGAGACAGGAAGCCCAAGGCTTCCAAGTGGCGCCCTAGGGGTTTCTGAAGTGCACTAATGCACTAATTGAGTATCACTGTTTTGCTGTCCGTCATGCTGCTTCTATCCCTGCCCATTCTTTTCTTAGTTGTTTGCTCTCCCACTCATTGAATGGGTGTTGAAATACACACGGGCTGAGTCGCTGTCCAAGGTACACAACTCATCCTTGGTTGCAGCAAATTGCTATTTACTACCAGAAGGTGTGCTTCATTTTTGCTTCTGTAAAATCTCTTCACTACACATACAAAGGGTAATTATGGATAAAGAATAAAGTGATTAAGTGATAGTTTAACTGATATTTTTGAAATAAAATAAGGTTAGCTATTTTGCGGCTTTTCAAGGGTCCGTCTTCCTAATATTTATTTAAAACTTTAAGAAAAGCATCAAACTGCAGAGTACCCAACAAAATTCTATTTAATCAATAACTATTGATTATTATTGATTATTATCTCCTGTGTCGTAGAACTGTTATAAGTCTTAGGAGAAACTTAGAAAAGTTTAGACATGATTTACACTTTCAGGAAGCTTCCAATCAATCTAGCTAGGAAAATACAATAAATTACGTATATAGGTTAAACAATCCAAGTAATATACAATTAGTAACAAGGTTTAAAGGAAAATTACATAAATGCTTTCTTTGTAAGCTCTTTAGACTTAAACGTGGCCTTGGTTAAAACATTCATATTTTCTCCCCGTGTCTTTGTTCTGGTAAACATAAATATAAAATTTACCAAAAATGTTTACCATTTTAAGGACTGCATCTCTGTGGCACATATGATAAACTTCATATTGTAGACTAGAATGGATGGAGAGATTGGGAGAGGAGGAAGAACAGAGAAGTCTGGCACTCTCACAAGATGTGTGACTTGGACTCTTGTTCAAAGAAGATGACTAGGACAGGGATAGATGACAAGGAAAAGTGAAAATATGTTGGTGCCACACCAGCAAGATTTACCTGAATGTCCACATCTAAGTTGGAATTCATGAAAAATATTTACTCTTATCTTTTGTAGCTACTTGAATGTGAAATAATGATTATAAAATAATAATTATGAGAACTGTGGAATTTTCAAAATAAAAATCTTATTTTAAAGAAATCAAGGACTTCAGAACAACATTTTGCAATCTGGTCACAGGTTTGTTTGAATAAATCCAACAAAAAAAATGTCCCTAGAGGCTAACTCTAAAAGAGTAACTCATTAAACATCCTTTATCAAAAGTGGTTTCAATCTTTTAACTTTTCTATATACTACATGGCTCAATTCTATAAAGATCACAGTTGCTCTACCACGTAGTTGCAATGGATAGAGCTGTTGGAAACTCCAATTTTTTCAAAACTGAAATGCTCAGTAGAGGTTGTCATCTCTAGAGATGAGCAGCTGAGGAATATCCTGTAACATTACAAAGGATATGTAGATATCATAGTAAGGAAAATGCAAAACAAAATAGAACAGAAATAAAAGACTCTGTGGTCATACTGAAAACTTCTGATCAGAGTTTCTGATAAAGAGCACCAGGGTAAGGCACAAAGAACTAGAAGTCAAAACACCTGGGTTCTAGTCTAGGCTCTGACATTTAACCACCTTGGCAAAGAAGCTCGAGTGAGCTTTAGTCTCCTTTCTAAGGCAGTCATGTGAGCTCCTCTCCATTAAATGTCTCCATATAAAATGGAGATAATGCCTTTTCTTCCTAAATTGTAAAATTTTGTTGTTTCAAAATAAATCATGATATAATACTAAGATGGAAGATATTAATGCAGATCCATCCAGCGTAAAAGGCACAGTTGGGTCCATCAAACAGGGTTATAAGAGTTATTCTTGAGACATTTGGATCACTTGAGTCGGAGTCTGGACTCTTTAAAAACTATTTAAAAACTTTCATCCATATGACTTTGGGCTTATTTTTGTATCTACTAGAAAGTTTGTTTACATGTATGCTTTAGTTGTGACTCTCCCTTTGTCCTTCTCTGTGCAGGGAACCTGAGGTGGCATTTGCATTGAGTAGTGTGATTTTTTGTTTTTAGAGAAGGAAATTTTACAAATTGTGCTTCACTTTTATTTCAGCTTGAGCTGTTTTCTCCGGGGAAAACAGCTTTTTGCTTGGCAAAAATGGATGTGAAGCATGGGCGAAAACGAAAGGCCGTTTCTATTGCAAAGAAAACTGCCTTTTGCTTTTGCCAAAAAAAGCAAAACATATGAGGCAAAACCACAAATATTTCCCTGTTTGCAAACCCTGTGAAAACGTGATTTTTCACCAGTGGTGAGAAATTTTTCCCACACCGCTCTTCCCATTTCTAAAAATTATGGTTTTGTTGGTAAAAGTCATATTTTACACCTACACCACCTCATTACTATAATCGCATATCATGAACACTGCTATTAAACATATTGAGTCTATTTTCTTTCAAATGTAATATTACAGGAGATGCAGCCCTTATCAAGGAGAATTATGGTCTCAACAAAGTAATATGAAAAAGGAACAGTACAATGGTGGACCAATAATACTAAGCAACAAAGACTGAAAAGGAATGGCGTGTGGGTTCAATTTGTATTTAATTTAGAGGGTGTAACTGAGTGAATAAAAGCCTAAGAGAACAGCAATGAAAGAGAATAAAAGGGTGCTGGTAATGTAACGTGTTAGAAAGCATCCCAATGGTCTGCAAGACAGTTGGATTCCTGTCCTGAGTGTGCAGTTAATTGGCTGCACAACCTTTGGCAAATCAACTCACCCTTCTGGTCTCTCTTGTGAAAATAATAAGATGCAATACAATGACCATTCCTTTCAGATCTAAAAAATCCGCAATAATAAGATTGGAAGTATATTTGCAAAATATAGAAACAGTGAAAGCAAGGAATCCTGCACTAATTGACTCTTTTGATTTCAAAATAGCTCGATAAAGTCAGAGGGCTATTTGATGTCTTTAATCATTTTGTGAAGTTATTCACATAGTACATTTAATTGGGAATTTCTTTGTATTCATATTTGCCCTTAATACAGATGTGCTTTTCCTTAAGCCCTTCCTACTATAATTTAAAAAAAAAAACTCCTTTTCACTTTCCCTGGTGAAGTATCATTTATTCACCATTTTTATTAAAATATTTAATATATTAATACAGTTTGACTCAATCAAAATAACAGATTTGCTTAGAAAATCGGTGTGTAAATAAATTTATAACATGTAGAATGCTATTTTGAAAGCTATTAAGTTTTTAACTAAATCTGTAGTGAATGTTGAATGTTTGATCAAATAAGACACCACTTTATCAAATAAGGACATCTCCCAAAATGAATTTATTTTCTATCTATTTATTTTCAGGTATATTACAAAGAACCCTCGGAAGTTCCTAGTTGTTCTTGAAACTGCTCCTTCGAAACTGGGTCTTCCGTTTCTCTCTTCCTCTAAAAATTGCCTTTACTTGAATTACAGCCATGAATTAGACTCTGGATGAGGCACACTCATTCTTTATCCATTGATCCGGTTCTTTAGTGATTGCTAAAGTGCACCAGCCACCATTAGACACTTAAAATGTGCTTCTCTTTCATAATACAGGACAAACCCTGTAAAGGCGTTATTAGCAGCCTGTGTGACAAATGCCATTTGGGTTGCTAAGAAAATACTACTCCTCAACCCCCAGAAATTTTATATGATCTGAGTCCCCTCCTCTCCACATGCTGACCTGTCTCTCCAAGTCTCTAACCCTTTCAGTAGGATTTGATGGAATTCCTCTCTGGCTGGGATGGGATGGGAATCTCTATTTGCTGCAGAGGGACAATACCTATTGGGAGGAGACAGACTGGGGAATCAGTGCAAAGCCTGTGAAATCCTCAGCCCCTGCAGCAGCACTGGTTCCTAAGTATCTCCTCTATGCTGGTATGTTTTAAGGTGTCTGCTGCCCCTACCTTGTTCTAGTTGGTGAAAGAACTCTAGACACTATGCAGGTACTCTTTGAATTAAAGCTCTTTCCATCCTTATTCTTATTTTGTGGGGGCTTTGAGCTGAACTGGTCTGGCACTTTGGGGGAAGGTGTTTCAGGCTCTCCAAAGGTGGGCAGATGTCATTCAAGAGTAAGGACAGATGTTATTCACAAATGTCTCTCTGGTGTCCAGCAGATTAACTAGACCTTTGGAATAGGGCAGATCACAAGCAGGCAGAGACCATGCTCTCACTGAGCCTACATTCTACTGGCAGGAAACAAATTAAAAAAAAAAAAGAAAAAGAAAAACAAGTAAGAAAAATACCAGTTAATAAAGTGATTCCAAAGATGGTTTTGAGCAGTTGATCCACAACCTTATCAAATACAAATCTTTTTTTTTTTTTCTGAAGGAAGGGTGAAGGCAGGAATGAAGGTAAGAAGCAGGCAGGTAAGAGGAGAAAGAAGCATTTAATTTTCTTTCCATTTTAGTTGTTAACACTGGTTGTTTTCACACACCCCGCCTCTGGGATTCGGACCCAGGAGTATGTGGCCTGCATCCTTCAGAGATGAGTGACCTAACCACTACTCCACCAGAGCACACCAGCAAAGCTCTTTAAAACAAAGTTTGTAATGCTCCATGTATTACCTTGATATAAAATTCATTAAAAATATAATATCTACAAATGTAATTTAAAAAGTACACATATATCTTTAAAAATAAATATAAAATGCACTTATACATATATTTTTAGAAATATGTAAATAAGAGATAAATATAAAATATTTTAATTTATGGTAAGTATAAAGTAGATTGGTATTTACCTATATAAGTGTATATAAAATATATTTACCAAATGAAAAAATACAACACATAAGAGGAAATTTCCCAATGAATATGTATTTAATATGTAAATGCTAGAGCTAATTACCTTGATATTGCTTTTTTTTCTGGTAGTTACTTCCAGCTTTATTAGATTTCCATTTGTTTATTTTCCCAGTCAATACTTAAGACTTATGCATATTTATGTCTGCCCCTGAATAAAAAACAAACAAACAAAATCCCTGAAACTTTTAGCACAAGTTCTGGTCTCTTTTTTCCTCCAATCTATTCTTCTGATACATTGCTATTATCTAGAGTTCTAAGTTTGACATGCTATACATATTTTTGACAGGAGAAAGGGCTAGACCGTTGCTCATTCTTTAAAAACTGACTTTCCTAATATCTATTTTTAGTTTATAAAAATTATTTTTAAAGTGCATGTATTAGTGGTTTTTAGTATATTCCCAAAATTGTGCAACTATCACCACTATCTAATTCCAGAATATTTTCATTACCCCAAAGAAGAGCCTCATTCCATTTGTAGTTACTCCCCTCCCCAGTCCCCAGCAACTTTCTGTTTCTGTGAATTTTCCTCTTCTGGACATTTCATATAAATGTAATCATATAATATGTAGCTTCTTTCATTTAGAATAATGTTTTCAAGATTTATTCATGTAATATCATGCATCAGTGCATTATTTCTTTTTATTTTCTAATATCTTATTGCGTCTCTCTGGATTGATATCCCTTCTTTAAGTGTATCCTCCAAGAAGTCTTACAAAGAGGCATGAATCTGTAGCAACAATTTTCCTTACACCCAGTATGCTAAATTATGTTTCATTTTATCCTCACATTTAAATAAAATATTGACTGAAAAATAATATTAGGTTCAAAATTCTTTCTCTTCAATACTTTAAATATAGTTGTTCACTGCTATAAGAATCCTGACATTGATCTGGTCTTGTCCCTTTTAAGGTGATTAGCAATTTCCTTCTGCAAACTTTTAAAATGTTCTGTTTAGTTTTGATATTCTTAAATTTCCTTATGCTATGTCTAATTATGCCTCCCCCTGCACATTGATTTTGCTTAGTACTGAATGAGACCTTGCAATCTAAGTCTATCTTTCTCTAATTCTGGTAAATTATATTTTTAAACATTTTTTCTTTATTATATTTTTCTCCTTCAGAGACCCCTACTATGCAAATAGTTATGTTTTTTTTTTCTGCTTTACATACTTTTTAACTTTTGTCTCCTTCTTTTCCTTTCTGACACTTTTATTGAGAGCTCCTCAACACAGACTTCCAGCTCATTAAATCTTTTTTCAGCTGTATCCATTCTATTTAACATACCTACCAAACCCTTTACTTGAGAAACTAAAGCGAGCAGTCTGATAAGCAGAAAGAGAGAAGAGGAAGAAGCATTTTATTTTATTTCCATTTTAGCTATTGGCACTGGTTGTTTTCCTCTGGGGATCTGGGGCTTGCACCCAGGGATATGTGTGGCCCGTGTCCTTTGGAGGTGATTGACCTAAATATTGCTCAATCAGGATGTGTCTACTATGTATAATATTTTCAAAAGCTATGTCTCCATAATCACTTGTTCCTCTTAGGGTGTCTAATGTTCTCCTTTACTTTGGAGGTTATTAACGATGCTCATTTAAAATTCTTGTTCTGTTTTCTACATTACCTTTGCTTCCTGGAAAATAGTTGTTTTATTATTTTCTCTGAGTTTATCTTTCCTTCTATTGGAACTCTCAATTGCTTTGATTTGTTTGCTTTGAGGGTGGGGAGAAAGACTTCCTTCTGATTTAGTTTAAATTTGGGAAGTGGGGCTTCTCCTTAAAGTAGACAGACCTCTGTATTGCCCTCTTGCTCAACTATTGCCTGTTTTCCCTAGTTAGATCTCAGCTGCTTCCCGGGGAATCTCTTGGTACTTCTGTCCCAGGAACGGTGGGAGCAGGTAAATGACTGGGAGAAGGTGCTCAGACTCCTGGCAGCTTGCCTGTCTCTTTGCCATATGTTTCCCATGCTGCCAGGTGCTGATGTTGCCCTCGTGTTACATTTCCAGCTCTACCTTTCCTAGGTGCTGGGTTAATGTTGCTGCACAAAATGATCTTGTGAAGTGAAAATAAGGGAGAGAAAGGAAACAGCAGGAAGGAAGGAATCTCTAGGCTCTGGCCCTCAGTCTCCAGATCACACTCCTCCATGTTATTTATGAGTATAGCTCTGAGATCCTCCAGCTTTAGCCACTCAATCGTGTCTGTGAGTTCCCCATCCTGTATTGACCTCAGGGGAGAGAGTCAGCATCCTGTACTGCTTTGGTATTTTTCAGTCTTAACATATTCTCACGTGTCTTTCTAAGCATGATGGAAAAAACAAAAACCACATTCACTTTACTGTAAACAAGGCTATTCCAACATTTGATTGGTAGGACATTCAGCGTAAAATGTGTAAGCCATTGCATTTTAAGTGTACTTTAATAGCTTTTATGTATAAAAAGAGACCATTTCAAAATCGAATCGATGTCTGATTAATATTTCATCTCACTAGATGCCCGTACAGTGAGCTCAACCAAGTCACTCTACTTTCCATTTGTTAGTGTTTGGCCCTCACTTCCAAATACAGAAAATAGAAATTGTGAGGACATCTATCTGTGTAATTAGCAAGTCTTATTTCAATGGCAAATCACTAATACATTATTGAAAATGGCGACTCTTGGTTAAGAGTAAATTCGAATCATGTTTTCATTCAAAAATATTTATTAAGAACTTATACTATACCAGTCTCTATGTTAAGGTCTTCATGACATTTTTTATGTGAGTGATATCTGGGGTTTTAAAGTATAAACTGATGACATGTCTTATGACAATGAACAGACAATCTAAAGAAAGAATCCTATCGTCTTCTTCTACTAAAATTCTGTCCTATACTAAGGTTTGGCTCATGTGATCCAAATATTTAGTTCAATAATACTTTGGTATCCCTAGAAATACTGCGTTTGAGGGATACTTATTTCCTTAGACTACCCTTTTTGGATTCTGATGTAGATAAAGTTAGCATCTTCTGTGTTTCAGACAGAGCTGAGAGCAAAGGAGCAGCAGAGGAACTCCTAGGCAAATGCTAGGGCAGGCGCTGTGGCCTTGAGGCAGCACAATCAATTATGTGGAAAGTTAGTTAATGTACAGATTCTGGGGTCCTTCCCAGAGATACTAAATGAATGAGTGTCTCTGGGGTTGGTGGTCTGGACATCTGAAAAATTTAGGGCCTTGGTTATGCCTAGGTGTCTCCTATGAGCCTAAGGCAGAACAGATAGGGGCTGCCCACATAGGGAGAAGGAAGACCTTAGTGGATAGACAACACTGGGGGTCAGGGAGAAGTAACATGAGCAGTAATAGAGAATTAAAACATATTCAGAAGATAGCTGAGTTAAAAAGTCCTGGTAAATAAAATTACATAAAAGGTAGCTACATGAGATGTTAGAATCACCATGGGATGGGTTGTGAAAAGTAAGCCAAGAGTTAGGTATGGGGTGAGTAAAGAGAGGCCTAAGGTAATTGAGATATGGGACACTGGGCCACAAAAGCTTATCTTAAAAAAAATTAAATTAATTTTATTGAAGGAACATTATATCATAACATTATATAGGTTTATAATATATATCATAGTCAATCAACATCTCTATAGAATGCATTAAATTCACCATTATCATTTCAGTTCTTCCTCACTATACAATTGATTCCCTTGACCCAATTTTCCAGTCTCTCTCCCTCCATTTTTTTTTTTTTTTTTTGAGAAGGAAGAAGTATCTTTATTTTTATTTAGCTGTTCACACTGGTTCCCTCCTCTGGGCCTGGGATTCAAACCCAGGGGTATGTGGCTCACTCCTTCGGAGGCAGTTGACCTAATTGCTGCTCCACCTGAGCATGGCCCTCTTCTTTTCTTGAAGCCACTAGTTTTATTGATTAAAAGTCTATTTTTATTTAATTTAGTTCAATTGTTTGCTTGACTTCTCAATGTACCACACATGAATGATACCATGCAAGGTGCATCTTTCTCCTCCTGGCTTAACTTTTAAGTGAGACTTGTCATAGCATGAAGACCTCCCTTCAAGATTCCATTGTTGGATAGAGAGATTGTCTTGCAAAATTCTTAGGAAGAAGTTGACATACTCATTCATTTATTCATTTAATAAGCAGCTAAATGTGACTTATTTATTACTCAACAAGTATTGAGGGTCTTCTATGTATGAAAGGTGAGGTTGGAACAGCAGATAGAGATCAGACTCTGTAGGCCTGGTGACTTTTTGTCTTTTCCTAAAAGCAAGTGAAAGTCATTGAATGATTCTAAGAAGAGTTGTAACACAATCAGATGGCATGTTGAAAGGTCACTCTGCCACAGTGTGGAAGAGAGATTGGAGGGGGACAGCATGGCTGCAGGCACACCAGATGGGAGACTATCACAATTTCCAGATGAGAGACAATGGTTTGGTTTGGGGTGGTGCTGAAGCAATGAATAATGGACAGATGTGAGAGATAACTAAGTGACAATTCATTGTTAGGACAGGATGCTAGCTAGGGAGGGTTGGAGGGAGAGGGAGGAGCCAGGACTCATTCCGGGATTTCTGGCTTGATCAACTAGATGGATGATGGGGCTGTTCCTTGAGAGATGAAACACTGGAGGAAGTTAGGTTGTGAATTATGACCAGACAGTCAAGCTGTGTCCTCTGGCTACTTCTGCTCTGTTCCTGGTAATCGGCCACTTTGGTTACCTCTCTGTGCCCATAATGGTCTACTTTGGTTGCTTCCACAGGGCATTGATTCATTGCTCAGAAACCTGCTTAGAGAAAAGTGTTTTCTAAACTAGTTGGCCCATTAGGTCAAATAACTGGGAGGGGACATGCAAGTACCAAGTCCCACCCCAGAATCAGTGGGAAAACCTGATTGGTTTACTCCTGGAAATTCTTAAATGTGGTTACTAAGCCACTAACAGTCTCCCTTAACTTTTGTCAGTCCTTCCCACATACATCTATCAGAGTGGACTGACAAGTGCTCCCTGTTTGAATGCTCTGTCCTTTCGGGTTTTCTTTTTTTCTGATTCGTCTGGAGCTCATGATCAAAAAAGTGTCAAAAAGGCAGGCAGAAGACATTATTCAGCCAGACAATGATATTTATTGAGTGCTGTGTCACAAAACACTCTATGTGTTTTTTTTTTAAAAGAGGTAGAAAGGAAATAGCACCTGAAAATATAAAGTAGATATAAAACACCTAGGTAGTCCACAAATTGTACAATCATTCTTTAAAAAAGGCGGGGTGGGGCATGGCTGATTATAAGGAGCTTGCAAGGACCCTGGAGGAGCTCAGCAGACAGGCAACTGAACTGGGCTTGCTGTGCTAGAGGGAATGCTTGCTGTGCTAGAGGGAATGCTAGAGGGAATGTGCTAGAGCTCAGCAGGAACTATTGCGGGAATGGAGCCTGAATTTCATAGACAGCCTCCTCTCTTCCTCTCACCTTTCCACTGGAGAAGACCACTAAACCCCCAACTAGGTAAGCGAGCTGCTAATGTACATCACAAAAGTAATTAGGACATCTTCCTGAAATAATCCCTTCAATCGCCTTTGAGTTTTAGAAAAATTAGAATTGATTGCCACTGTCTAGTGGGTGACTTGATCATTTAAAACTGTAAAAGAAAAGTAGAAAACAATGCTTATAGAATGTTACACTGTAAACTAAGAAGGAAAGCACTTTCAAAAGTAATGTAGTTAACCCATATATGTGGTCCAGTGCCTCGGGATTTTCTGCATAATGTCATGAAAACAATTGTGGAAAACTGAGGCAGGGACTCAAAATATGATATCCTGGTTACCTTCAATATCCTCAACTCAGGCACCGCAGGAGCTTTCTGGATATAACCTCTTAATTATGTCAGTGACCCTATTAAATGGATATTATATCCTCATTTTCACACACACAAAAAGATATGAAGGTTCAGAGACATTGGCCACACAGGCAGTAGAAGAAAGAACCAGATCCAAAGAGTTATGCTGGTGATACTGTGTGCTGTTTTTGGTTCCCTTTTCACCCCTTTGCTCTTTTTCTTTTCTTTTCTTCTTATTTTCTAACCTTAACTGTATGAGTTGCATAGGGAAGTTCCCTATCTACCCTCTCCCTGGCGTAAGCAGACACATAGGGCTTTAGTTAGGAGGGTGGTCCTGTATCCACAGCCCCAGCATTCTCTGGAACTTGTTGGACAGACATCCTCAGGCAGTAGCCCAAACACTGTATATGAACCTGGGTGGGGTCCACAATCTGTGTGTTAATGAGCCCGTCAGGGATTCTGAGGAAATCAGTGACTTAGAGGGATTCCCTGAAGATCCCTGCTAAGGCATCTCCAAGAAGTACTTAGGAGAAATTCAAGGAAGTGGCCAAGAATTCTCCAGAGCTCAAGAATCCAGGGGTGACAGCTCATTTCAAGGGGCGGGGGGTACTGGGGGTACTACAGAGGACTTTATTGGCGTTTCTTCATGAGTGGGGAAGGCCATGCCTGAGATCTTTGATCTTTTCCTGGTTTCAGGCCACAGCGGAAAACTCCGACAGTCTTTCACTTCATAGGCCATTTAGACTGGGCTCTCTCTGAGGGTTATCCAATAGGCTGATCTGGTTTTCCCTCACTGTGCTAGGGTATAAACCAGCTGGGATATCTGTCACATTTCCCTTCATGTGTCTAAGTCTCCTTCTGGTAGGGAGGCCAGCACTATGGAGAAGAGAGAGCTATTCTTGCAAAAGTTCCTCCAGGTCAAGTTGCTGGGAGGAGGACCCTGTAGTTGAAGGCCTTGTTATCCCTCATCCATTCCTGGGGAAGATGTGCACTTGCTGAGAAGGAGGGAGGGAGCCAAAGATGAAAAGCCAGGGAAGAGCGTTCAAGCAGAAGGCAACACAGATGTGAAATTTCAGCCTGTATAATGGAGCTGAGAGCAGAGAGGGGACAGATAGCCTTTCCAGGAGTTGCACATCACAATGATCTGGAGAAAATGGCCCATGTTAAAGATCTTCCAAGTTTCTTAAAGTTCCTTGGCTGGCTGATTCTGCTACAGTTGATCCATTGACCACTACTTGGAAACCATTGCTGACTTCTACAGTTTGATGAGAGTCTACTCTGTATAAAGGCCAGAGACAGGGTGGGCCACCTGGGATATTCATTAGAGTTATAACATGAATCATTTTTTAGTTAGTATATTAGTTTGGGTCTTTTCACAGAGATGAAAAGCAGCATTAGACCAGATAGAAGAATTATTTCTCTTTTATATAAAAAGATGAGCTGGTAGGACATCCAGAGGGTACATTGGCTCTGCTCCAGAATGTTCTCCCAGAGACCTGGCTCCTTCTCCCTTGTTCCCTGCCATTCCTTGAGGGGTGATTCCCCTATCCATATGAATAAAATGAGCTTATAAGCATCTCATTAGGGTCCCAGTCCTCAGGAGGAAGATATAGGTCCTTTAGTTAGCATGATCTGCTAAAATAGAATATCAGACAGACATTTACTTCCCAGAGTTCTGGAGACTGGAAGTCTGAGTTCATGTGCCAGCAGGATGGGTTATGGCTCATAGATGGATATTTTCTTGTTGTGACTTCACATGATGGGGGCCAAAGAGAGAAAATTCTGATCTCTTCCTCTTCTTAAAAGTCCCTCATTCCATCATGGGGTTTCATGTTCATGACTTCATCTAAATAGAATCACCACCAAAAGTTTCCATTCCTTAATACCATCACATGGGCTTCAGGGTTAAAATATGTATGTGGGAAAGATACAAACTTTCAGTCCATAACCCAGAAGTAACAGTTTCCTTTTAATGATGAAACCCCAAGATTGCAGATGTCTTCCCTTTCACTCACATCTTATTAGTCAAATCTGTTCATATAACCTCTTCTGTTGGTAGGGAGATGGCGGAAACAAAACACTTATCCCATTGGTCAGCTAAAATTTGGGGAGTTTAGTTATTAAAAGGAAAAAGGGGAGATGGATATTGAGTTAATCAAGTATCTTTCTAAATAGTTGCGGGTCCCCATACCTCTCTTCCCCATTAACACTGTGTTTTATTAAATCTTATGCTCTGTCTCCTTTCCTTGGTTTATATGCTATGACCCTGACATCATGAAGTTCTCTCAGAGACTGTGATCAGGTGGGATGTCACATGAGATGTCATATTTTGAGCTGCCTGGTCTATACTTCCTGGGATGGGGTAGAAGGATGAGGATGAGGGTAAGTGGTCCATAAGTGAGCCTGGTATCCCTCAATTCACTCCTAGCTCCTGCTCCACATCAACTTAAGATCCTTTTGTGGATTCTTAAAATAGAGATTCCTAGTCTTGATTGTCTGTTGACTCTTATTGGTTCCATGCAAATTTGCTTATACTTCTGATATCATAAACATCTATGTCACTGCATAATAAAATTCAAATAAAATACTCTAAATACCTTACCTATCATATATTCTTACTTACCAAAAATAGTTCTCAAATTTAATGGGCAAATCATTCAAGAAAATTTTATAGATGTGTGATCTATGAGGTTAGTACTGCTTATTGTTGACTTTCTGGTATCTAACACACAATCTTTTTTAAATGGATGAATGATTGTGGGAAGTTGGAGATGAAGCAAGCTATGGTAAGAGTTCACCATTCAGTGGGAAAAATATGCAAGAAAGACCTCATTAATTAAAAAAAAAGTTTGCTCTGGTGGAGTAGTGATTTGGTCAAACACCTTTGGCCGACACGGTCCACAAACATACCAAGGATCTGGCTTTGAGTCCCAGGGCGGGGGTGAACGACCCAGATGAACGACTAAATAAAATAAAGTGCTTTCTCCTCTCTTCATTCTTGCCTGCACCTTTCTTTAATCAAACAAACAAACAAAACTCTGTTTTCTGCCTCCCTGCCTCAACTTCTTGTCCCTCTCCTGAGAACTATGATGGTAGAGCTGTCAGGCATCTCTTCCACAAGGTGCCCTACAGAGGATGAAACTTGTGCAAGCACCTGGGAATGAGTCATTGCTGTTTTCTCAGGGACACTCATTCTTCCCAAAGCTTTCAACTCAGGCGAGAGATTGGATTTCTGCCTTGGTGAAAACACACATCTTATTCCTAAACTTCTGTAATAGAATGAAACTTGTTCTAAGGCTTATGGCCCTCTATCTAACCAACAACTCCAAATCTTTGCACCAGGACAGTGGTTGGAAATTCATTCAAGAATGAATGAAAACCAAGGATCTCCAGGATTCACTAAGGATGCCTGATATTTGAGAGGCAGGTTAATCCACATGTTTATGCTCCTGGGCACATTGTTATGCACAAATTTTACTGTGCATCAGAATCATCTGGGGAATCTGTTTAAAATGCACGTGTCAACCCCATTTCCAGAGATTCTGATTTAGTAGTTTGGAATAGAGTTTAGGAAGCTACGTTTTCTTAAAATTTTTACGTAATCCATGGGCTACCCTTTACAAAATGGCATTTCTTTCTCTAAGTATGATTTCTGTGTGAAATTAGACATGTAGAAAGAAAAGCTTTTGTATCATATTATCTAAGTCTCTTCAAAGATTCCCTTCAATAAGTCACAACTATATGTTTAGACATAATAAATGTGTTTTAAAAAGTGTGTGCTAGTATTAAACATGCAAGGGGTCGTTTGATGTCCCTTCATAAAGGCACGCATGATGAATTTCTTCTGGGGTTTTAAGAACATATTTTTTCTAAAAATGACATGTGTGTATTTCTATGTGTGTTTGGGTAGGAGTTGGGGGTAAAGGAATACAGTAAAATTTTGTAATGTCGTACATGTCCCTTTTGGCTTCAGTGTCTATCAGTCTCTTCCTGGTATTACTTGGGTCTGGCTGGGACTTGCTCCCAGATGCTCTGCCATGCCCACAGTTGAAGCCATGGAATCCAGCTTGGCAGGATATTAGAAACTACTCCCTCATATTAAGGGATTCTGATGGTGTCATAAGTGGGTTTTCTTGTTAGTTTTTAATGAGAGCCCAGCCTGTGTCACAGTCAGTCTCATTGCCTCTTGTCCGGCTTCTGACTTTCACTCCGGTTCTTATTGGGACCAAGCCTGCCCTAACCCTAACCTGTCCACCCTTTCACAGGCTTCTTGCCAGTTCTACCCTTGGGAGCTGGATCCTGTTTATATTATCTTTCTAGCTGCATTCCTGCCTCCAGAGTAAGATCAACTCACATGAATCTTCATCTTTGATACCTATCAACACCAAAATTACTATGGCCTCAACACCCAGGGAGCAAGGACAGCACTATCTCCTTCACCAACAGAGTATTCATGGAACAATTTCCACAGTCATTGTAATTAGTTTATAGGGTAATAGGCTTTCCCTAAGTATTGGGGTTCTCCAGAGAAACAGAGCCAATGGTATATATGTATAGTTCTATCTATTGCTCCATCTATCTAGCTATCTACCTACCTATCTATCTAGCATAAGGAATTGGCTCATGTCGTTATGGATGCTGACAAGCACCAAGCTCTCTAGTTTATGAGATGGAGACCCAGGAGAGCCAATGGTGTAGAACCAGACCCAGGAAAATGAATTCTAATCCAAGACTGAGTCCAAAGGTGGGAGAAGACCCATGTGCCGGCATGAAGATAGTCAAACAGATGAGAGCAATTCTCCCTTACTCATCTTTTTTGTTCTACTCAGACCTTCAATGAATTGTGGAAGGCCCATCCATCCACATCAGAGAGGGCAATCTTCTGTATTCAATCTACTGACTTAAAAATTAATCTAATATAGAAACACCCTCACAGACATACCCAGAAGAATGTTTAACCAAGTATATGGGTACCCTGTGACCCCGTCAAGTCGACACAGAACATTAACCATTATACCTGATATTTTTAGATGATTTATTTTTTATTTCCAATTGTCTTATTTGTCAGTTTGTTAAAATGTGTAAGGCATTTAATTTTTTATTAATTCATTCAACAATTAATTATTGAATAATTATTTCATGTAAGACAATGACTGTATTGTTGAAGAAGATATGTACAGTCTTGCTCTTAGGGAGCCTAAAATCTAATGGGGAAAGCTGACACAGAAAAATCCATTTGTAGTTCCATAAATGTGGCAAAATGGAGGGAGAGGAGACAAAGGGTCCACTAATCTCATCTGAGGATGAGGAAGCGAAGACCTGATAGGGAAGACAGCAGTGAGACAGCTAGGGAAAGATCAATAACACAAGATGTGCAAGATGTGAAGGTGAGATATAAAATAGCATATTCCAGAAACTGAGAGGTGACCAACCTGGTAGGAGATGGGGGATGAGCCCCTTGGAAGTCTTGGTAATCAGATTGAGGGGATGCTCATATCTGGTACATTCAATGCTGTATGTACCCACAGACTGAGCTCTGGTTCACCAGAGCCTTCCAAAAGCACCTTGTGGGACATCAGCTGGCCTCCCAGGTCAGGCCTTTGGTTGTGATGCTTTCTCATTTGCTCCCTTGCCAGAGTCTCCTAGCTCCCTCCTGTTCTCCTTTCCAATTCTGGCTCCAGTAGCATCCCTCCACTTACCTGATATCTCTTTTGTTTTTTCACTGTTCCTGACCTCTGTGCCTAGAGTTTCAACTGTGGTCACCTAGCTCTTGTGCTGACAGTGTCAAGTGTGTGAAATCTGAACACGACTCTGCTGATATCCAAATGACATCCACTGAATTCACTCAATGCTGCCACATATTTCTATGTGAAGAAAATAAGAAGCAGAGACTTGGAGATTCTAGGAGAAGCTTAGCTGCCCACCTCCTTCTCTTTGGCTCAGTGTGGGCATATCTTGCCTCTTGAACCATAATGGGAAGTGTTGTCTCCGTGACCATGACCTTCCATTATTTTTGAGTAGCTGTAGCTGAACAAAAGACAAATGAAAACTTTCTCTGCTTGACATTGAAAAAATTACTGGCATGTCATATGGTAAATCATTAAAGAATTTTCATTCATCAAAACAATTCATTTTTGTTTGAAGAGGCTGAATAAGCAATTTCTCTCTGATTTTACTGTCAGCCTCTCTGACCACATGTGATTCCAGTTCATTTGTTGTAATTATATTCCTAAATATTAAGCACTTTGGAGGCATATGTGGAATATTTTACATCATATTGGACTATTTTGCTTAGATAGCTCTGTATAGCTCATCTCTCCCTTTTACATTCTTTCTTTTACATTTCTAATACTCAGGACTTTAATCACGTTTTTTTTTTTTTTTAAGATGGATCCATACACACCAAACAGATTGTTTTTTTTTCCAGAAAGTGAACGATATCATCTGATTTGAATGCACCGCTGAACTGAGCATAGGAAACAGATTTTAGGGTATTTTGAAAAAAATATTTTTATAATACTATCCCAAACCAGGGGTATTGTTCTTTCAGAATTTCTTAAAATCCTGAGCCCTAATAAAGCTTTGTAAAATTTGTGTGCCTTATAAAATCTTTAAATACAAAGCCTGTCAAGTTCACTCTCTGTGTCAGCTATTTTTAAATACCACAGAAAGATAGCTGTTGGATTTCCTCCCAGTTTTTTTCCCTCAAAAATCTTTAGTCAGATTATCTTCCAATATCTAATTTATATGAGTCACCCAGTAGACTTTACTTTTTACTAGATTCTATTTTACTTTCTTTAGCCTTTCAGTCATTCTCTTACAAGCTCATTTCCTTTATTCACTCTCTTAGCTCCTCTTCATCTTACCTCTCATTTTTTATTTCCCCTCCCCTGGAGATCACAGGTTATAAGCTCAAAATGCTGAGTTCATCCAGCTATTTTAAATGGGTGAATAGGTTGGGCACAATAGAAAGAAGAAATTGAAGGGTATAAAGACCTCTGAGAAACCAGAGAATTTCTGACCAAGGGGAAGGTATCCACCATTCAGCTCAGAATCCCCATGGATTCACTTTCCAGAGAAGCCAGGAATCTGGATTTTAGTGTGGAATTTCCACTTTTAGAAGTGGTCAATTGTAAAACTTTTTTAGAATCTCCCTCCACAAGCCTGTCAATGCCTATCAGTGACCATTCTTTTATACAAGCTGGACAAAAATCTGCTTCCATTCAAATATGAGCATGCCAAATTAATTTCTGCCCCTTTCTCACTCCTTCCGTGTTTGTTAGGAATTTGGTAAAAAGCTCATCGGAAGAGCTCTTCTCCTCTCTAAAAGTCCTTTTGGGCACTGGGATGAGAGCACGTCTTAGGAGAATGATTCCCTGTGGTTCCGCACTGGGCCACCAGTTTACAGACACTGACTTAGGATGTGGCTAGTTAAGAGGCGACCCTGCCTACTGATACTAAAAGGAGAAAAGCAGCTGAATTCTAGTCTCCATCTATCCACTTCTGCATTCTTATCACTGTCACTATCCCTTCCATGTCTATGCCCCATTAAATACACATATCTGCACACACAGGCACACATATCCACACAGATTCACTCACTCACACATCGGCACACAGATATCCACACACGGACTACACATCCATGCATATCCACCCACACACACTGCCTCCATTTCCTGACTGGTTTTCTTCTCACCTGCTCTTGATGTTCACTTATTTGCTTCATATTTTCTGTAAAAATTGTGGTACATCTGAGATTGACAGTTCTACAAAGAAGAGGAACATACTTAGTCATATCAATGCCTGAAATAGTCTCCAAACTTAGAAATTTAGTGTTGATATTGTCATAGCAATTGCACCTTATATTTATATAGGATGTAAGACTTTAAAGCATTTTTTCCGTCATCATTTCATTTTGGTTGTGTTTTTACAAATATAACTGGGGTAACATTGATTTTCAACACTATGAAAGTTTTAAGCATGCAGGATCACTCTTTATCAAATATTTGATACCACATCAGACCATCCATAAAATTTTCAATAATCCTCTCCCACTGTCCATTTGACCCTCCTTATTCATTGAACCTACTTCCTACCTCCTCCCCCTCTGGTAACCTCAGATCTGTTGTCAGAATCCAAAGGTTGGTTTTTATTTCATTTCGTCTTTTTATTTGCTTTGTTTCTTTATATTTCACATGAGTGAAATCATCCACTATTTGTCTTTCTTTTTCAGACTTCTCACTTAGCATAACCCCCTCTAATACCATCCATGTTGTTGCAAGTGGAATACTTCGATTTTTTGAACAGCTGAGTAGAATTCCACATCTTTACCCAGTCATCTGTCATTGGGCGCTTAGATGCTTCTATAACTTAGCTATTGTAAATAGTGCTGCAATGAACATAGAGGTACATATATCTTTTTAACTAGTGTTTTGTATGTTCTTCAGACAAATATCAAGAAGTGAAATTGATGGACAATATGGTACCTCTATTTTTAAATTTTTGAGGAACCACCATAATGTTTTCCAAAGTGGGCTGCACCAATTTACATTCCCACCAAGAATGTATGAAGTTTCCCTTTCTCCACACCCTCAACAATATATGATACTTCTAATCTTTTTGATATAAGGCAATCTCACAGGTTATTGTCAGGTTATTGTGGTTTTGATTTCCATTTCTCTAATGATTAAGTGATGATGGGAATTTTTTCGTGTCCCTTTAGGTCATCTGTATTCAGATATTCTGTCCAATTTTTTATTGAGTTTTGCTTGTTTTTTGTTGTTGCTGAATTATATATCTTGGATATTAACCCCTTGTTTGATGTATGATGTACAAATATTTTCTCCCAGTTAGTTGGCTGTTTTTGTTCTGTTATCAGTTTATTTTGCTATACAAAGCTCTTTATTTATATGTAATCCTGTTTGTTTATTTTTGTTTTGGTTTCCCTTGCCATTGGAGTTGAGTCCCCAAAGATATCTGCAAAGCTAATGCCATGGCATGATGGCATGATGTCATACTGCCTGTGCTTTCTTCATATGTATTTAATAGTTTCCAGTCTTACATTCAAGACTAATCCATTTTGAATTATTTTTGTGTGTCATGTTAGAGTGATAGTTTCATTCTTTTGTATGTGGCTGTGCTGTTCTCCTAACACCATTTGTTGAAAAAACTCTCCCTTCTCTATTATATACTCTTGGCCCTTTTATCATAAATTGACCAGGTATGTCTGAGTTATTTCTGGGGTCTCAATTCTATTCCATTGATCTGTGCATCTGTTTTTATTCCAGTCCCATACTGTTTTGATTCCTATCACTTTGTAGTATAGTTTGAAATTTGGTCATGTCATATCGCCACTTATTTCTCTTTTTCTCATGATTGCTTTGAGCATTTGAGGTCTTTTGTGCTTTCATACAATTTTAGAATTCTTTGTTTTATTGCCTTAAAAATACGTATGAAATCTGGTCTATATATTGCTTTAGGTAAGATAACCATTTTAACAACATTAATTCTTCCAGTCTATGAGCATGGAATATCTTTCCGTTTCTGTATCTTCTTCTATTTCTTTTAACAATGTCTTGTAGTTTTCATTGCTCAGGTCTTTCACCTCCTTTGTTAAGTTTATTCCTAGGCCTTTCTTTTTTATTGTTGTGATCATAAATAGGATTTTTAAATTAATTTCCCTTTGTTCTATCTCATTATTTGCATATAAACACACAACAGATTTTCATACACTAATTTTGTAATCTGCCATTTGACTGTACTAATTTTTGAATTTAGAGAGTTTTCTGGTGGAGTCTTTAGGGTTTTCTGTGTACATTACCATATCATCTGCAAATAGCATAGCTTTACTTCTTTTCCAATTTGAATTCCTTTTAATTTTTTTCTTGATTACTTCATTTTTAACTTTATACATAAATCTTATGGCTCCAGTAGTGTAATATCATAATACCCTTTTAACAGATTAGGAAACCTGTCAGAAAGACTTAGTGGTTAACTTGATGCTGGAAATCAGACATCCAAGTGTCTCCAAAAATATTCTGATGTCGAATATTAAAATATCGTATTAGCTAATGTGTATTTTTGTCAGATTCAGTGTGTTGATTTTCCCATGATTTCACTCTTTTTAGCAATGTATCTACACATATGACTGAGTATTTATAGCATGTTTGATGATGGTGTCCCAATATTTGGCCTTGTCAATATTACCAGTGTTTTTATGTAGCCACTCAGTAGGCTATCAAGGTTTCATTTCCTGAGTATGATGATTTATTTGTTTCTTCCTTAATTAGATCAGGCCAAGCAAGAAGGGTAAATGTGTTTTCAGGTCATGTGCCTACTTATATATACCTTGCTAAAAAATTTAAAGGCACTACATAACTAACTTAATGCTAATAATAATCTAACAAGATCTTATTATAGAAATCTGTATTAATTAAAGTTTTTTGGTCACAAAAAAGAAGACAATCCAGTTGATTATACCATTTACATATATGTTGTAAAAAAATGAAGCTTTTCTTTTTTTTTTAAAATGAACGGTACAGGAGGCAGAAATGAAGGCAAGAAGATCTGCCAGCAGGAAGAGAGAGGAGGAAACAGGATTTTATTCTAATTTTATTTAGTTGTTGCAAATTATTGTTTCCTCTGGGACACAAACCCAGGTCCTAGGGGTGTACGTGGACTGTGCTCCTTCGGAGGCAGTGAGTCTAACTACTACTCTGGCACAGTGGCTCTGCGTGTTTTGTTTTGTTTTTAATTAATATTATCTCACCTAAGGAAAGAACAGGAAGGGCAGTCCTCGACAGGTTAAAACTACATCAGCAACTCAGGTGTTTTCTGTCTTCTGCTCTGCCTGCCTAATATGGATTGATCTCAGAGTCTTTCTTGTAGTTGTATGATGGCTCCTGGCAGTACCTGTGACACAGGCAACAAGAACAACATTCTACAGAAGGGATATTTCTTTGTATTAAGATCCTTTCCCCCAGAAAACTCTAAAAGATCTCCCCTGGAGTTCACTGGTCAAAACAGGATGACATCTGCTCTGGAGCCAATCACTGCCAAGGTCATGAGATGACCACAAGAGCCCACAGGAACCAGGACTTCCCCCGAGTCTCATGGGGGAGGCATCTGAACCAGTTAGGCTTTTCCTGACCCCTAAGAAGAGGTTGAGCAACTGGTCATGATGCTTTGTAAGCGAAAACACAGACAATGACCTTCCTACTCATACTGTGTTACTTCTCCTTCCTCAAGTTGAATACACCAATCTGGACTCTATTAAGCTCTAAACTCTTGGTGTGCCCATTTCTCCAATTTTGAGGGTTATTGCTTAAGGATCTATATAAAGCAGCAGGTATATTGTTTTTCAGTGGTGGCTGAATGGCTTTGCTACTCATTATAACTCTACTCATCTCTCAAATGGAATAGGGGAAGCCATATGATTCTACTCCTTGCTTTAGGTAGGTTTGCAGACATGATTTGCAGGATTTTCCTGATAAGCTGTGATGAGGCAAAAGTATCACGCTTCCTCCTTTTCATCAGAAAAGTGTAGATGACACCTGCATAGACCAGGTCTTCTGTCAGGATCCTTAGACATCTTTCCAATGCCTCACTCGTTCTAGGCTATTTATCCTGTCAATTTCAGTTTCTTCAATGGTATAAACATTATTAAGTTAGAAGCTAGACTTTTCTGCTGATGGTGACGTGGCTTCCAATACATTATAGAATAAGTTTATGTAAATAACTACAACCAGTCATCTGGATCCCATCATCTTCCTTTCAAATTTGATACGGGGCAAATACTTACAAATAAAATAGGCAAACATTTTACATAGTCAAGTGATGCAAATATTTACACAGTTTCCATCTCCCCTAAAACTAAGTAAAGGCAAAAATTTAGAGTGAGACTTGGAGTGAGCTGAAAATCTAGCTCCTGCAAGTGTTCTGATCAGCAAGTGGTGAGTAGTGAGCTCCCTGGTGATATGAAGTCACCAGATTTTAAATCCAGGTTACACTCCTGAGAAAAACAAAAACAAAAACTCCAAACAAAAAAGCAAAATAGGGGAAAACACTGAAAATCACATTATTTTTTGGCAGAGAGTATAAGCTGAATCTGGTGAACCAATATTGCCTCAAGGAAACTACTGCAATAAGATTAATGCTTTTTCCCAGAAATCCAACCCTCACCTTCCTACTTCTCCCCTTTATCCATCAGTGAAGAGAAATAAAACAATAAAAAAAAATTATAAACTGAGCATTTGTGAGTCTCCTCTCTTACTCATGTATCTAATCTCTAGAGTAGTCTTGAGAGAGGGCATGAGTCTTAGGATAACTGAGGGTACTCGTTCCTGTATATGTGTGTGTGTGTGTGTGTGTGTGTGTGTGTGTGTGTTCATCTGTGTGTATATGGGTGTGTTTGTGAGTGTTTCTGCATGTGACTGAAAAGGAGTGCAAGAGAAACACATGGAGGGAAAATATAACAACCATGCTTACCTGATTTGAAAGGAGACTGTTTTGAACAAAACGTTGATGGAGGGAGTGATCTGATGGTCACCTTCAACAGAAGCAAGATGAAGATTTTAGGATTACTTAAAGAGGAGGAAATGCCAGGAATCAGCAGATGCCTGATTGCCAAGAAACACGTGAGACTAAGAGAATCCTGCTTCACTAGCTCAAACCCTCCCAGGCACTGACCCTTAAATACACCCGAATAAACTCATATACATAAGTCTCGGTCTTAGAACTTATTATGTGATTTAAAACAGTGCCAGGAGGCAGGTCTAAGTGTATCTACTTTTAAAAAGGACTTTGGAAAGTTGATCATCAACAATCCTCTGGTATCACATTGTGGGGCAGTGGTTAACATTTTATCAGTGGTAACTGGGATATTTTCAGACGTTTGAGAAGTTTACAGTGTGAGGGAGAGTAGTAATTAAAAGTACATCAGGTCACAATTGTTGGTGCCACCAAATCATTGGAGAAGACAAGGAATGACAGCTAGTGAATAATCATCAATTTCAGGCTAAGTGTGAAATTAGAGACCTCAGCAGCCTAAGAATTCTCATCCCTCTTGGTCAGAAGCCAGGGGAAAAAAGCTAAAGATCAGACCCAGGACTTAGCTCCAGAGAAGAGGGAATTCACAGTCCATAATTTGTTATGCCCAAATCATGGCCCTGTTTAAGAGGAAGTGAGAACCTGAGACATGGGATATAGACAAATAGTTTGATGACTCAAGTGCCCTTGAAAACCTGGATTGTCCTGAATCCCAGGGTTCCACAGAAGTGGTGCATTACTCCCTTTTAAAGGACAGGACTCTCACAGGTCTCAGAGGTCTCCACCTTGCAAAACAACTCGCATACTCTCCCCTACCTCAGAATCTATTAACACATCAAGTTCCTTTCTGACTGATAGCTAAGATCAAGTCAGAGCATAACTTGGTTGGGAGACTGTTAGCCTGGAGTAAGGAAAGATACTACTAATTATGTTGAAGAAGCTGTGGGTACCACAAAATACATACTGCAAAAGTTGGGAATGCATCTGTGATGGTTAATTTTATGTATCGACTTGACTGGGCCAAGGGATGCTCAGATAACTGGTTTAACATTATTTCTGGGTGTGATCATGAGAGTGTTTCCAGAAGAGATTAGCATTTGAATCAGCAGACTGGGTGAAGAAAATCACTCATCAGTGTGTGTGGGCAACATCTCCGTTGTTGAGGGTTTAAATTGAACAGAGAGGCAGAGAAAGGAAAATTTACTCTTTCTTGCATCTGGAGCATCCATCTCCTCCTGCCCTTGGAGACTGGTATTATTGGTTATTGGACCTTCAGGCATAGACTCGCTTGATTCTCAGTACTTGGAAACTGTATTCAATTGCCTCGCCTGCTTTTTGGGTTCTCCAGTTTACAGGTAGAAGATTACAGGACTTCTCAGCCTCCCTAATTACATGAACCAATTCCAATAATAAACTTTACTCTCTCTCTGTATATATAAACCCTATTCCTGTTGACAATTCCTATTGATTGTGTTTCTCTGGAGAACCAACACAATATACAGAGAGTTGGATCTTAAAGTGCTGGATCAAGAGGTATAAAATTATAGTTGGGTAGGAGAGAGCTTGTTAATATGAGAACGCTCTCCCATGTTACAGAATTAAATAACCTGGTAAAGACCCTGGGGAATTATACTCTAGGAATTTATTGTCAAGTGGCTCTCAGAAGCAAGGAAAGAATGCTGAGTCACACTGAGTGACAGAGAACTAGTAGAAAGTCCATAGAAAGTGATGGAGGAAGGAATGAAAAGTCTAGAGTGGATATACTATCAAAAGTTAGATACTCTACCAGCTGCAAGGCCTTTGGGAACACTCCAGAGTGCAGGAGATAAATCCTGTGATGATCAGGATATACACACAGTTCCAGTATGCTGAGGCATACCAGTACATGATATGCCCTCTAAGCAATGTAGAATACATTGGGGAAGGGGGGCTTCAGGAAGATTGAGAAGACCAGTATTGGCTACCCTCTGCAGACTATGGCTGATGGCAGGGAGATGTTATGGAACTGTTTCCTTGAGAAAATCAAGGATGATAAGATTCCCAAATAATAGAGGCCAGGTGGTAGATTTAACCATCTACCTTAAAGTTAGCCTCAAGGGCAGAGCTAGTAGGAGGATTACCAGCTGAAAGCTGTGGTTATGGTTACTACAGTTTGGTATCCCTGGTTGGAAGATAGATGGGCATCCAGCAAGGATAGGTATTGCTTAATATGTCCATCAAAAGAAATCAACGATGGCTGATCTGGAGGCTGAGGTCAGTCATCACAATAAAATATGATCCCAGGTCCATGTTTTATACCTGGAATCCATTGACTGAAGGAGAAGTATAGGAGAAAGGACCTAGCATTACCACAGTAATTGTGTTCAGTGATGATTTCCTCAGTCTTTCCTTAAAGGGACTTATAACCCTTTACTTAGATAATCCTACTGCAGGGAAAGGGGCATACCCAGACATTTCCTGGATATTGGTCATGGGGTCAGTTTCACACTGATACCTGAGGGTCAGAAGCCTCCTCATTCTTTTTCAGTTAAAATAAGGCATTTGAGGCTATTATGTGAATTATTATTAAAATGATCTTAGCTGATCAAGAATTGAATATAATTAAAATAGAGAGACATATGCTGACAATTTAAAATTAAGGTAACCACTTACTTATGAGGACATTGGCAAACAGACTAAGCAAGTATCGAATAAAAGACTTTGGGGCATGACCTGGTGGAATAATGGTTGGGTCCGCTGCCTCTGACCAAATGCAATCTACGTATACTCCCAAGGAGCTCCGTTCACATCCTGGGATGGAGCGGGGGGACCAAGATGAACAACTAGAATAAAAATAAATAGACACACTTTTTCTCCTCTCTCTTCCTGCCTGTTTGTCCCTAATTGCCTCTCCTGCCTGCAACTTTCTTTTTGAAAGAAATGGGGGGAACTTGCTAGGCAAGCACTGATAAGAGTCTCTCTGTGCTGAGACCCCGGGGGCAAAAATCTAATTGGTGGCATTGATGATACACCTCTGAAGTCATAGAATCATAAGAGCTGAATTAAGCCAAAATGAGATGCTTTAGACTCCGTGTCCCTGAGGTTTCTGAAGCCTTCCCGAGTATGGGCAGTGGCCACTGGAGGCTTTGCAGGGAGGAGCAGCATTCCCCTCCCCCAGAAGCTGGTGCCATCAAGGAAGGTCGGTACCCAAATACAACCACTGTGAAAACAGATCTCCCAAACTTCATCTTCATGGTATGTAATCCTCCTCACCTTTTACTGACAACTGAATGATATACTAATGCTATTATAAAGTGGATTTTCCCCAAGTTACATTGTAATGACATGTGATTAGCTAGAGTCCCAAGTGAAACATCTACATGCAGGTGGAAGTTAGTACTTGAATCTTGAGATCTGAACCTTATATTACAGGTGTGAAATAGAAACTGGTCCTGATTTACAGTGAGTCCACTTAATCCATAGACTTAAAAGTGACCATTTCCTCGTATCTGAATGTATAATTGGGCATACCCGATTATTGGTGGAACCCACATACATCCTTTGTAGGTTTTTGGAGTAACAGCTATTGTAGTAGAGAAGGTCAAACAGGAACTCTCTGAAACCGGGTCTCTCTGCCTAGTCAAAATACAAAATTAAAACAATATTGTATACTAGAGCAAATGACAGAGATTAGTATCACCCATAAAGATCTGATCTAGATCAGAAAAACAAATGTGGCCTCGATCAGGCAAATATACTCTTTCCATTTCTATTAGAAGAGAATACCAGAAGCAGTTCACATTCACACAGAGTGAACAGAAGTGTACACTTCTGGTCTTTTCTCAAACCTGTTAACTCTTTGTAATAGTTTAGTCTGAAATGAATTTGAACTGTCTGGACATTTGAAGAACATCGCATTGGTCCACTAAGTTGATGGCATCGCATTAATTGATCCACCTCACCAAGATGTGGCAGTAATTAGTGATCTTGATAACACGTGTGTTCCAGAAGACAGGACATAAACCCTATATAGATTCAGGGGCCCCACATATCACAAAAGACAAGTGATTGCATTGCTTACTTCCCTTCACTGAGAAGGAAGCACATCATTTGATAAGCCTCTTGGGTTCTAGGGGCAGCATTTCTCAACTTGGTAATACCACTCTGACACTTTACCAAGTGACATGAAAGCCTGTCAGTTCTGAGTGTGGGGCTCATGGCAAGAAAACTCTCTGTCAGGTCTAGCTTATAATGAAAACAGTCCTGTTGCTTGGCCCATATGACTAGCAGACCTGCTGTTATTAGAGGTATCTGTGGTGGGAGTAGATGCCACGTGGAGTTTATTGCAAGCCCAATAGGAAACACAATGTAGACCCCTAGGGTTCTGGAGCAAGGCCATGCCATCTGCAGCAAAGAACTCTATGCCATTTGAAAAAATAGCTACTGGCACCCTAATGGGCTCTGGTTGAGATGCAGTGCCTAATCATGGACTATTCAGTGACCATGTGATCATAACTGCCATGATAATCTGGGTTCTGTCTGTCCCACCATGACAAAAGGTCAGCCAGGCATAGGAGCAATCCATTATAAGATAAGAAGTGGTCTATCCAGGATCAAACATGATCAGGGCAAGTGAGCACAAGAAAACTTCATGAGCATGGGACCCAGAAACTCTTGTCAACAACCAATGTCTCACTAGCTCCTCTCCTTCGGCTCATATCTAAGAGGACCACTTATACATACAGGAGAGCTGCATTGTTTCCTGTTCCTCAGTTGACAGAGAAATAAAAATGCCAAACTTAGTTTATAGAAGATTCAGATTAGCTTGTGGGTACAAGTCAAAAATGAACAGTGACTGAATTATAGCCCTTGGAGGAGTGACCTTGAAAGACAGAAGAGGAGTTTTGGACTATGACTGGATTATCTATTCTGGAGGAAGACAGAGACTCATGAGCAATGCAAAGAGGCTAGACAGGGCCCAGGAAGAAGCAAGACTAGAAATATCAAGGAGAGAACTTTGAAGAAGCGGTTGGTAAGTAGAGCTATGGGAATAGGCACAAAGTGGGGACCTTCGTGTCACCATTTAATATCTGTCTGAGGGCATCTACTACAAGAAAAGGTGCAAAAAGAATAAAAAAGACAAAATGACTCACCAGTTGATATCAGCCCACCTCTATCACTGACCACCCAAGGGCTAGTCCAATTGATGTACAAGCACAGTAGATGCTACCTAGGATGGAGGCTTTCTGTGGACTCATTAGCGTGGGCTCCTACTCATCTAGGCTGGCTCAGTCACTGTGATCCTAAATGCCACCTGCAAGCCACAGAGACAAACACTGAGCCCCAGGTGAAGTACTATTCCTCTAAGAGACCAAACAAGCACTCAGTGAGAAGTTGATTACATAGAATCTTTTCCACTCCAGAAAGGGAAATGATTTACATTCATTAGAGTTCGACATATTCCAGTATGTGTTTCATTTTCTTGCCTATAGGAAGCTACCATCTGAAGGTCTGTAGAGTGTTTGTTCCATTAACATGGGAGCCCACATAATACTACAATAGACCAAGCAAATCTACTTTACAGCGAAGAAAATGCCATAGGAAGCAACTGATCCTGGGCTCTCTTAGTCCTAGCACAAAATGCACTTTCTAGAAGCTGTTGACTTGATAGATACAACAGATCTGTAAAGGAGCAGTTTAGCTTTAAGACCATTCCTTTAAAGTATTAAACACCATCTTCCAGGACCCTAAGTCAATGGCTATTCCATGTATGTCTCCAGTAGTCAGAATACACAAGTCTGGGAAACACAGAACAAAAGGAAAAACAGCCTCATTTGCTATTACTCCCAGTGAGCCTCTCAGGAATTTAATGCTTTCCACTCCTTCTACAGGAATTCTATAGGATTTGAGGTTTGGGTTCCAGGAAGCAGAATACTTCTACCAGGGGCAGGGTTAAGAGTCTCACTAAACTTTAACTTTGGTTGCCACAAGTTCTTCCAGGATCCTGTGCCCAGAGACAATCAGTCCTTTGATCATTAGTGGGAGGAAGGGCTGCTTCATAAAATGGGACAGAGGAGAATTTGCTTGCAACCCAGAGGTCTATGCTGGTGTTTACTGTCCTCCGCTGGCGAATCTGGATGATCTGCAGATAAGCACAGCCTGCATAGCCTGAGAAGTGCAGGGTGACTAGGGGTTAAGGGCTGAGACTCAGGTTCATGCTGCTGGAGAAGCCATCTGTATCAGCAGATGAGCCAGTTGAATGTAGAAAAGCTAGTGGCATGGATGGTGGTGGAAATGAGCAGCAGTTGCAGTCAAAATCAACTACAGCCATTGAGGTAAGTGTTTCACCTGCCCACTAAGCTTCCTCTTGAAGTTTCTCCAGGAAAAGAGACCAGTCAGCGTTCTAGAGGCATGGCTCCCAGATGGGGTAGAGTTGTAATACAAGCCAGTGGACCACAGTGTGTAAGAACTGGAGTGGACTGGATGTGGAAGCACCATCAAGACCCCGCCCCCTCAAAACCCCACCCATTTCCCAGACTCTAGGACATTGATTGCAGTCAGTTTATGGAAGTCCCCCAGCCAAAGGAAGCTGCCTCACCCAGACCAGATGCCTCACCCAGACCAGATGCCTGCCCCAAAGGCAACCCACAACTCATGTTTACTTGATGTAGGGGTGAAAAGGCCAGCCTTGGCCTCACTTCAGTCCAACTCTGAAGGAGTACCCCTTCTCCAGAGCACCCCATGTGGTTGACTGAGGCCTGGGCTAGGGCTGAGTACAAAGCCAACTTCTGCATGACCCTGTCCTCCATCACTGGCTCAGGGGTGTGAGCCCCACAGAGACTTCCTGCAGGCACAGCTCTGCCTCCTGGAATCTGCTTCTCAGGGAACTTTAACCTCAGTCTGGGACTGGGTGGCTGATAGATAACCAACAGAAATAGAGTAAACATCTTGTTTAATCCGAACATTGACTGCACACTTTGCAGGCTTGTTTCAGCCTAAAGTGGAACATTTGGGTGAATGATGAGGAATGAGATTTTCGGTTTATCATTTTATAAAATTCTTCCAACACAGGCCCAAACACTTCCACATGGCCTATCCCTAAGCCCCTTTGCCCACCCCTGCCTTGTGGACCAGGGTCATTTAACAGAACGAACAGCTTTGGTTCCGCAGGGCCTGTGTTTGCAGTACCACCGAAAGCGGAAGTCAAGACACCCCGCCACACAAAACCCAGCACGAGGAGCGTGACCTTTCCCGCCACTCATGTGAACATCCATGGCTCACTGCTCTCTTTGTATAGATGTTCTCAATTTTTATATTTAAACGCTGATCATAGAAAAAGTGACCAGTAAAATCCCTGAAAAGTGAAGGAAAAGGCTTCACTTCCATTTTCAGTACACGTGTGTCCAATTCAACTTGCAGTGATTTTTAACACAAATTAAGGTTGAGAAGAGAGAAAAAAAGATATTATTAAGGTTTACCTGGTCGGCTCCATGTGAACAGGCATTTTAAAATTCACTGCTAGGTAAACTAGATTCAGATGTGAAACTTTATTCTGTTGAACGATGCATATTGCAAACTTTGACTTTTTTTTTGCTGACAGAACCTTGTTTTTTCTCTCTCTCTCTTTTTTTTTTTTCCAGCAGGAAGGCACAATCATTCTACAATACTGCCAAATGTAACAAACATCTACAGATGGGTTGGTCTGCAGCTGGAGGCTTTAACTTTGTGGTATTTATTTGAAATATCCAAGCCAGCAGAGCAGGGCTAACACACAGTGGGCGCAATTCACTATGTTTTGGCTCAGGAGCAAATAGCAGTTGAACTTCGTTTTTTCAGCTAAAATGGAATTTATGCAGATGTGCTTTGCACTAAATTCATTAAACAATTACATCCTGGTGCAGTTTTCACATTTTTTGTAAAGGATCTGCATAAGCACTAATTAGATCTAAAACAATGTTACTGGGCAAATTACAGAGCCAATTGTTCGCCTCATCTTGCGTTCCGCATCTGCTTTGCAATGATGATGATAATTTAGGTGCAAGCAAGACAAATGTTGGTTTTTGTTACATTTAATAGAAATATTTATTTAAAACATACTATCGATTAATTGATAATGTAACCAGCTTTAAAGAGCCTCCAAATATTTTCTCATGGACATTCAGTGGTGAAATTAAATATGTGAAAATACAGTAGCTGAAACTTCTCACAATTGCTAACTGGCATTTCTTCAGTGAGGTTTGCTACTGAAAGGCAACTTTGCATTTCATTTGGCTTCAAGTACCAGCAGGGCTCGCTGAATGACACAGTGCCTTTCAGAGAGCCGTGTTTGACGTCAAGGCTTAAAGATTCCTAAAGGGCAGTCATGGCTACGCACACTACCTCTTCGTGGATCGTTGGTTTCAAAGGATGTCTTGATATTGAAAAAGGATTCAATCCTCAAGTATTTCAGGTGTTGGAGTATGTCTTCTTTCCTCCAGATTCATTTACCATCTATTTTGTATATCATTAGATGTAAGAAGGCATATTAACATTTAAATATAACATCAGTTCTGCTGAATTGACATTCAGACAGGGTTTCTATGACAACTTTGAATGTACCAACTTCATTCAGGACTTGCTCTTGCCCAGTCCCCTGCAAGATGGCTATCATCCTAGACGTTCTTTAACTCGCCTGACCAGCCATGCAGTTGGGAATCCTGAGCATAGCCATTCTGCCCTCACCCAGGATAACCACGAGTGTAACTTCCTCGCATTATCTTTACCCCTGGGCAGGAGGCCAACACACTGAATCAGTTTGGCTGCTGGTTTCCTCAAACCCATTCCTGTTGTTTGACTTTTCAAATGGTTACTTTTATTGTTTCATGCAGCAAGCCATAAAAGAGCAAGCACAGGGCCTGTGCCAACAAAGATTAAGAGGCAAAATTAAACTCCACAATTAATCAATGCAAAAGTCCAATTTGGAAATACCTCCTCTCCAGGCAGGAAAACTTGTTATTAATGCTAAGCACAGAAAGTAATAATGGTGCTGTTCATATTTAGTGTCCAGTTTCTTTCACGTTACTGGACTGCTTCCTTAATCTTTATATGGGCTTTTCCATTTCTCTCTCTCTCTTTCTCTCTCTCTCTCTCTCTCTCTCTCTCTCTGTCTCTCTCTCTCTCTGTGTGTGTGTGTGTGTTGCTAGACAAGAAGGGTTGTAACTAGAAGAGGGATAATTCCTTCTACAGACCTAATTGGTAAGCTTGAAAACGCTATGCTGGTTGAAAGTGAAATTATAGCATCCCTGAAGGAAAACATAATTTAGCGCTAGGCTTTGGATGATTTAAAGTAAAATGTCATTATTTATGTGTAAAAAAGCAAAGTAAAATTTATAACAAAATACTATTTTTGAAGATTCAGAAAAAAAAATTGATATTCTCTCACCTGAACCTCCAATTCATGCTGATTCATCCTGGGAAGCTATTTGGTGCTATACTTTATTTCCGTTTTCTGTTTTATTGTAAAGGGGATTGAATTTTTGTTAAATTAAAAATATTGTAACAGTTATTTCTCAAGCTTTCAAGTTGCCTTTCGACTGATATCAAATGGAGAAAAACTCTAGCCAAACAAAATTTTAGAAGTCTGTGAACAACTGGAAAGGGTTATTCTCACAATTCTTTCATTTTTAACCGTGTTAATTGCTCCTATGACTGATAAAATAGTCTATGCAGCCTTTGCAGAGATAATTCAATGAAACAGCAACTTTTGGTAAAATGTGTTTAATTTAACTGCTGTACCTTTTGGCCAAAGGGAATCCCATTTAAAGGTGACTGGCATGGATGAAACCAATAACTGTTTTTACTTTTTTCTTTGAGTCCTCAAGTGTTGGCCGTCTGTGGCCCAAAGGTGCCTGACATAATTCTTGGTTCCATTTTATTCCTCTCTTTTTTCTGGCTTTTTCTATTACCCCCATCTAACAAGAAGTTTCAGGTTCTTTCTCTAAGCCAAGCTCCATATCGAGCAGCAGAGATCAGAGATGAATGAGCCCCAGGCCCTGCCCTCATGGAATTCACAGGGTAGCGGGGAATAGTCATACATTTTAATACAACAGGGCACACACATGTCCATCCAACTATTTTTGAATATACATTGGGAAAGCCCCAGGATTTGGGTGTCATGTGTCTAAGTCATTATGACATAAATTTAACCATCTGTGGGACTGACTTCCTGAAGTGTACAGAATGGAAGAAAGGAACTTGACACACAGAGATTAAGTAACTTGCCCAAGTCCATCCTTCTAAATGCAGGGTTTGGACTTGAACCAAGGACTTAGTCACCGCAGTGAGAGGCAAGAAGAGTCTGCAAGATTTCATAAAGAAGTACTGAAATGTCATTTTTTTTTTTTTACTTTTCTTTGTTTAAAACTAACACTAAGTTTTTCAAAATGATGATTCTTAGAATATACTTCTCTGTTTCTTTTTGCTTCCTCATTCATATTTCTGCCTTTCTTGAAGATCACAGGGAAGTCATTCATCATGAATTACTTTCTAAAATCTCTCTTATAGTTATACAGGCAATAATTGTATCACCTAATATACTGAATTTGCTCTTTTTATAAATCATTGAAAAATGGAAAAACCTTTTTCCTCCTCTTAACTCCCTCTATTCCACAACTGTAATCAACTAGTGGTTGCTTTACCAGAGACTCCAGTGTAGCACTGTGCCATAGAACATTCTCTGATGATGGAAATATTCTATGTCTATGCTAGCCAAAGATATATATACACACACACACACACACACACACATATATATATATATATATATATATATATATGATTATGAGAGCCTAAAATAACAGTGTGATGGAGGACCTAAATTTTAAATTCTTATTATTTAAAATTTAAAAATGTGGATGTGATAAATACCTACCATTTTGGACAATGCAGATATAAAACATTTTTATCTTCACAGTGAGTTATATTGAATAGCATTGTTGTGGGACATGATTTTATCTTTCTTAGCCAATGCCAGCGCCTTAAATCCTAATATTACTCAAAATGAGAGACTTTTCCATAATGGCTTATTAGTGTTCACCTTGGAGTTCTTGGTGGTTTTGAGATATTTTTCACCTTTCACAATTAGATCATGGGTCTCATCTTAAGACTCAAAGGAGCAAAATATTATCTGAAAGCAAATCTTATGAGACCATTGGTTCTTCCACAAAATTAAGAATTCTCGTGTTAATGAATCCACTAAGACAAACAAACAAAAAAAATCCAAAACCAAAAAGCTGTTAGGATTAATGAATAAGTTTGGCAAGGCTGCAGGATACAAGATCAATACACAAAAGTTAATTATATATCGAGGTACTCACAATTGAAAATACAATTAAGAAAACTAATTGACAATAGCATTAAAAGAAATAAAATTATTTGGGATTAATTTAACAAGAGAAGCACAAGGACTATATCCTGAAATTTACAGATCATCACTGAAAGAAAAGTTTAAAAATCTAATATATGGAAAAGTATTTCATAACCATGGATCAGGTGACTTAATGTAAAAATGACAATACTCCTCCAACTAATCTACACATTCAAAGTAATCCCTATCAGAATTCCAGATTAATCAATGATTAAAAATTGGTAAGTGAACTCTAAAATTCAAATGGGTTTGCAAGAAACCCAGAATAATCAAGACAATCTTGAAAGAGGATAGAGTAGAAAGTCTCACATTTCCTGATTTCAAAGTTTACTACAAATCAGCAATGATCAAAACAGTGTGGTAATGGCAAAAGGATAGACATATGGAGCAATGGAATAGTCTCAGACTCTAGAAATATCCCATTCAGAGTCCAGAAAATAATCCATGTATTTATGGTCAATTGATTTGAGGAAGGATGCCAAGACCACTCAATGGGGAAAGAATCATCTTTTCAGCAAATGGTGCTGGAACAACTGGATAGCCATCGCAAAAGAGTGAATCTGGACTTTGACCTCACACTCTACAGGAAAATTAAACTGGACCCAACAACTAAACATAAGAATTAAAATATAAGAAATATCCATGATTTTGCAAAAGTTCCTTAGATGTGACACAAAAGCACATACACACACACACACACACACACACACACACACAAAAACTAAAGAAAAAACACACTGGAATTTATCAAAATGAAAACCTTTTATGCTTCAAAGAACACCATCAAGAAAATGAAAATGTAGCCCACAGAATGGAAGAAAACATATGAAAATCATATATCTAGGGAACACATATTTGGAATATAGAATAACTCTTACAACTCAATAATAAAAAGTCAACTCAGTTTGAAAATGGCACAAGGTGTTAATAGATATTTCTCAAAGGAAACTCTCCAATGGTCAGTAAGCACATGAAATGATGCTCAACATCATTAGTCATCGGGAAAATGCAAGTCCTAAGCAGGAGATACTACTTAACACACACCAAGGTGTTAGGCAGACAACAAGTGTTGGAAAGGATGAAGAAAAATTAGAACCCTCATATATAGCTAGTGGGAAGATAAAATGCTTCAGCTGCTTTGGAAAACAATCTGGCAGTTCCCCAAGTGATTAAACATAGAGTTACCATGTGATTCAGCAACCCTACTTCTAGGTATATGTTCAAAAAAAATGAAAACATGTGAACAAAAAAATGTGCACACCTATGTTTATTGCATTACTATTCATAATAGTCCAAGGGTGGAAAAAACCCAAATGACCATCAGAAGATAAATGAACAAACAAAATGTGGCATAGTTATACAATGGAATTTTATTTGGCCATAAAAAAGAAGTACTGATACTTGCTACGACATGGAAATATTGGTTAAGTGCAAGCAACCAATTATACAAGACCATATACTATATGTTCCCATTCACAAGGGAGTCCAGACTAGAGAAATAAATGGTGACAGAACATAATGATAGCTTAGGACCAGGGAGAACAGGGGTAACGGATGATGGCTAAAGGATACAAAATTTCTTTTTGAGGTGATGAAGATGCTCTAAAATTGGTTATGATGATAGTTCCTTGCATCTATGAATATACTAAAAACTTTCATATACCTTAAATGGGTGAATTTTAGAATAAAGGCATTATATGTCAATAGAATTATTTTGTTTTGTTTTTTTTAAAAAACTTTAAAGTTCTCTGAAAGAAGTCATATTCAAAGATCTCAGGAGTCAACAAATTTTTAATTCAAATGGGTGAATTTAATTTAGAAAGTATTTTTCTTATCAAGACCCACCAAAGATAGAGTTATGTGTAAGAGTTAGATTATTTGGATTTAAAGTGCACTTTAACAAGCTTTATAACATTGAATAAGATACTTAACCTTTTCCTCATCTGTTTCATGGGAGCAAGAATAATAAATATCCACTTAATAGAGTTGATGGGAGGACTGAATAGGACAGTGTTTGAATGTGTGATGGCTGGCCTCCATGCACACTGGTTATTATTAATAATAACTGATGTTAGTGTTAGTTATAGTAACAAATAGAATAAATAACTTAGTAATCACTACAGATTCTAACAAAGCAAAGAGTCAACTCAATAAACAAAACTAAACAAAAAGGTACAATGGTTTTTGTTACTTTTAAAAAAAATTTATTATGGAGACAGAAAGCAATGTTTTTTGTTTTTTTACATTCATTACAACAGCAACTATAAAAACAAACACACCCCAGAAAATAATAAGTGACTGAAAGATGGTGGAGAAGTTGGAACTCTGGTGCATGGTTGGGTGGGAATGTAAAATGGTGTAGCCATTATGGAAAACACTGCTACTTCCTCAAAAAGTTAAAATAGAATGGCTGTATGATTCAGCAGTTTCACTTCTGAGTATATACACACAAGAATTGAAAGTAAGGACTCAAAAAAGCTATTTGTCCACTCATGTTCACAGCAGAATAATTCACAATAACCAAAAGGTGTAAGCAATCCAAGTGTCCATCCACAGATGAATACATGAACAAAATGTGCTATAAACATACAATAGGATGTTATACAATTTTGACAAGGAAAGGAATTATGACACATGCTACTATATGGATGAACTTTATTATGAAATGATGTGAAATAAACCAGTCATAAAGAGATAAAAATCTTCAGGAAAGGGCAAAACTATGGTGATGGTAATAAGAGGTGGGGAAGAAAGATGAATAGGTCGAGTATAGTCAATTTTTAGGGCAACAAAAGTACTCTTTGTGATAGCTGAAGTGTAGATCGATTTCATTATACATTTATCCAAACCCTGCATGGAGTAAACCCTAACATAACAATAAACTTCAGGTGACCATGATTGAAATGTGCTTACTTGCAAGTGCCAGGGTTAGTCTTTCCTATGGTATTAAAACTACTCCTGAAAAGGTTGATGACAGAAATCTTAGACTGTGACCAAGTGTGAATGATAATTGGTTAACTTCTATCTGGGAATTCCTTCTTCCCTGGATCTCTTTCTGAAAAAAAAAAAAAAAAAAAAAAGAAAGAACATGAATGGACAAAGTCATAACTCCCTAATGTCTAGGCCTGTGGAGTTATTTTCAAAACATTTCATCTCAATCAATAAAGTAGATCAAATTTTGAAAAGCAAGTAATTCAAGTATTCATTCATAAGGCTCTGGTTAAAAAAAAAAATTATGGTCATCTACCCAATAGAATATTATGCAACTGTTAAAAATAAGGAAGCTCTCTAGGTACAAACAGGAAAAGATATATTGTTAAATGTTAAGAAATGTGCAGGGCAATGTGCCGAGTGTGATACTTTTGTGTGACAAAGTAGGGGAAAATATATATTTGTATTAACACTGGAAGAACACCCAGGAAGCAGGTATAACAAGGTATAAGGGAAGAGAGAGTGAGACTTGTTCATGTATATCTTTTCTGCAATTCTGATTTTTGAAGCTTGTGAATATTTTAATTAAATAAAATAGGGAAAAAAAATGGCTAGAAGTGGGTCATTTCTGAAGAAGTAAAAATAGAGGGAATATATTAGGAAAGAGATGTTTGGCATTAGAAGCATTGTGGTACAATTCGAGTTTTTAAAATGATGCTTATACTGTTTAGCCTCAGGGAATAACCACCAGAAGAATTAAAAAGAAATACGGTTAAAAATGGTGACTTCTAGGTACACACTGATGTAGTAGCAGTGAGGCCCACGGCCCTGTCTTGCATGTTTATGTTTTGTTCTATTAATGTTAATTACAGAAATGTGTATTAGACACACATAAACACAATGGCCATGCAACCATATGAAACACAGGATACCCAGTCAGATTAGAATTTAACATGAACAATAAAATATATTTCATAATAATCTTTCATGATAAGAAAATCTAAACATTTCACTATATCCCATGTGGTATTTGAGATATACTAAAAAGTCATCTTTTTTTACCTGAAATTCAAATTTGAGTGTCCTGTATTTTATTTACCAAATCTAGCAACCTGTGTATTATTGTTTTTATCACTCAGATAAGAGACAAAGGTTAGCATTATGGGGGACAGAGAACTATTTTTCGCAGTACCATGACATTTCCTTCTTTTTGTTCCAATTCTTGCGTTCAGCTATTATTAATAATGGGCATATGGCTTGATGACTAAAGTGACAACTGATAATGGGTCTGATTTATTAATCTTCTATTTGTTTCCTAATTATAATTGGTTTGAAACAAATTATGAATGAATTAACAGCTTTACTGCTTTTTTTCCTTTTCTTATTTCATTAAGCTTCCATTAAACAATCTTTACTCCGTGCTGTATCCCCATTTTCCTCAAAAGCAGAGTTTTATCTGTGAACCTGGAGTTCTGAATTTAAAGAATAATTAAAGGCCCAAATATAAGTAAGACCTGCTTTGATAAAATTAATAGTTAAGGCAGGCATCTAACCAAATTTTAATTATAGAATTGTCCTCCCATCTTGGAATGTTTATGATGTCAAATGTGATTAAATACTGTTGGCCTTATCGCACTCATCAGACAGTCCCCTTCTGGGGACAGCGCTGTGTCATTAAAATGGAAACCACCAAGAAAGGCAGTTGTCGTATTCACTGAATAGAAGCACTAAAACTATGGCAAATATTTTTTCAGGTCATATCTCAAGATAATGTACGCTTATGGATTTGTTCAATTTTCTCAGTAGGACCCTTCTGCTTCTCTATTAAAGTTTGTGTTTGATCTCTATAGGCAGTGGGATATGCTGGTGACTACTTTAGAGCCAGGAGCCAGGAGGGACAGGTGTCAGCTCAGGTACTGCCTGTGATCCTGGGACAAGAGTATGTGCTGTCAACTAAATGGCTGCATCCCTGCTCCCACACCCAAATGTCAAATTCTAACCCCAAAGTGATGGTGTCTGGAGGTGGGGGCCTTTGAGAGGTGATTAGGTCATGAGGGTGGACCCTTCATGAATAGCATTACTGACACAAAAGTGCCATTAGTCCCAACAAGAAGATGACCATCTGTGTGCCAGGAAGTGGGCTCTCACCAGACTCTGAATCTGCCTTGATCTTGGGCTCTCCAGCCTCCAGAACTGTGAGAAATGAATGTTTTTTGTTTAAGACACTCAGTCTATGGTGTTTTTGTTAGAGCATCCTGAATGGACTAAGACATAAGATTCACGGAGCTTCATTCAGTTGCCACAGCCGTACGACTGGAGCTAATGAGTGCCTTTGAGAGCAGATGTGAAGGTACCCGCACAAGAGTTCTGAGGACAGCGCCAAGCCCAGGTATGTGTAGAAAGGGCACTTTTGATGAAATCTTCATTTGAGAGGGGTCAGAGCTGGGTAGCCATTCTTCCTGGACTCTGCCCACTCCTCCCTGTCCCACTGGTCACTGTCCTTGGCTTCCCATGGCACCACCAAGCCATCGTTCACACTAGACTGATCTTTGATAAACTGAGCTCAGTCAAGACCCAATGGGCGACTGAAATTGGTAACTTAAAATGCTGAGAATTTGCCTACTCCCTTCAAGAAACACACTAAGTATGGCGGTTAAAGTTAATTTACACATTTAAAAGCCAAGTTTCCTAAAACCATTAAGTTATTGTTACAAACCTAGTTTTGTTTATAAATTTAATACATTTTGTATAAAACAAAAGAAATACCTTCGATTTGTTTTTGATGAATTCAAATTGGAAGGACTAAATACCCCTTACACTACTAGGGCCATTTACATTATTAGTTTCTCTTAAATATTTTAAACTTCAATGATAAATTTAGCAGAGTTTTCTTTCTAAGCAACTTCAAATGCCTGATTTGGCAAGTTAATGACACTGATACAAACTCTGAACGATTTTAAAGTTTGTCAACCTAGTAAATTGGGAGTTAAAACTATTGTGCTTCTCGATTTCTAGCAGACATTCAAATAGTGTTTACAAACTTAGTAAAATTATCTTGTTAACATTCATCTTCCGACTATGAGTCCTGAAATTACACTTTTAATCTTATAGTCAGCAGGAAGTGGGCCTGGGAGGCCCAGGACAATGGCCTTGGAGGAGCTGGCGGTAGCAGTGAGGAGGAGACTGGGGGTGAGGAAGGCGAATTCCAGCAGGTAGCTGGGATTGCAGGCTGAGAGATAGAATGAAGATTCTGTTGCTAGCAGAGTTTAGGGAGAGAGAAGAGCCACAGCCCTGTGAGCCCAGGACTTGGAAGACCCAAAAGAGGTTAGTAATGACCAGAGAAGGAATTAGGAGACCAAGCAGGCTGTTAAAGACACTGGGTCCTGGACTTTTAATTTCTGGAACTGCAAGTTTACCTGCCAGGAAGCCTGGCCCCCATGAGCTGCCAGGGCCTTACTGTGAGTGATAAATCTTAAACTTTTGGATTCAAGTCTCTCTATCAGATCGTGAGGACAATAAGAGTTTCTAATATAAGAAGACAAAAAAAATTGTTATTGGACATACACCTTAGGTCTCAAGAAAGGTACCTTTTAAAACAGATATTGACAAGGAGAAATAGGCCTGGGATATAGGAGCGGAAACTAGAGAAGGATTTTATATCATCAAGGGGAATTCAGAGATCCCTGGGCTATTTGAGGGGGTAGTGAGGAAGGCCTCAAAAAAAGAGGGTGAACTAGTCTGGCCCTGCTCTACCCAGTAGGCAGCCACATATGTGACTAATGAGAGCTCAAATTTCTAGCAAATCTGAATTCAGATGTGCTGGGAGTATAACACATCCACAGCATTGGAAGATTTTTTGAGAACAAATGAAAAGATCACATAAATACCTTTTAAATTCTGATGATGTGTTGAAATTCTAATATTTCTAATAATAGTATTGGATTAAATAAGATATGTTACGCATTAATACATTTATTTTTAAATGTGGTTATCAGAAAACATTGAAATGAGGGTGTGGATTATATTTCTGTTGGATAGTACTGGATTCAAATCACAAATAAGATGTGGAAGACCAGCTAAATATGTTCCTATATAGGGTGAATTATTATATTTTTAGTGTACAATGGTGTCTCGCATTCAGCTGGACTTGTCTAAGTCACAGTAATGTAAATATCCCCCTCGCTTCCCTTTACAATGTCTACTGCACACTTAATTTGCTTTCTGTGATTGTGTTTTCTGCAAAGTGAAATTAAGTTGCACATGCATCTCACTGGGCAGAAATAGCAAAGGTAGGAACAGGTTGTCATGAAAAATACAGACCTTCCCCACCTGGAATTCAAAGATGCCTTAGGAAGGGGTTTTGACTTCTGTAGGGTGTGGATTTGCAGCTCAAAGTCTTGATCGTCTAGGTTTCAAAAGGTAGCAGTGCTCCTGTGATCATCTGGGTTATATTATTTTGTGAAGATTGTGAGTTTATGGGTGAAAAGCCTGAGGTTACCTCAAAAAAGATCATTAATGACGTGATGCAAATCCCCACGAGGTCCGTTGTTTTAACATCTCAGCTGCTTTCTGGAATAGTCCATGTAAGCAAGATGGATGACATTGGGGAAGAATTTAGTGATCAAAGGAAATCACACAATATCATCCAGGTCTTCCTGTTAGATTTCTGTGTGGTGTGTAGCCAATGTTCTCCCACTCATCCCTGGAACATCATTCTTACTCCTTCAGACTAACTCGCAGACCATGACGTACCGAGCGAGGGGATATTGCTGATAGGGAATTCCTCTGGTTTGATCATGCATGCATGTGTCCTTGTGCCCATCCAGCCACCCCTTGTAAATCTTCACAGCAGATGTTGGGGAAGCAGTTCCCAGGGAAGAGACTTCTTAGAGTGATTCTAATATTTTGTCAAAGTTTCCTTCTCTCTCTCTTATTGGAGGCTCCATTCTTTTTCCTACCTTCTGACCTTGTAGAGACAAGAGGAAAGATTCCATGAAGCTGATTCTAATATTTTGTCAAAGTTTCCTTCTCTCTCTCTTATTGGAGGCTCCATTCTTTTTCCTACCTTCTGACCTTGTAGAGACAAGAGGAAAGATTCCATGAAGCTCACATCTCAACACGGAGACAGCATCAACTTGCCAAAGGCCTTCCCATTTTCAAACAGAAGGTATCACATGTAAAAAGCTGTGAGTCTATAATACCTTATCTGATACCCTTGGGACAAGATAAGATTTGGAATTCAGGATTTATAGGACAGTACCATGTTCATAAATCATTTAGCCTCCCAAGGAAGTCTGGGGGAAGTACCCAGAAACAAATGCATTCGTTTTCGAGGGAGTGAAATGCATGAAGAGTCCTAGTACAAGGGATAAAGACTCCAAATAGCCTTGTTTCCATTCAGGATGAGTTTTGATGTCTAAGGAGTTTGCTCTTCACTTATTAAAAATAACAACAACAACAAAAAAAGACCAGCAGTTATCAGAGCTTTCCAGACCCTGTAACTGCAGACATGCGCTTGTGGATCCACACTCGCAGCAGCAGGACTCAGCAGGTACCTGCTGGTGTGGGGGTCACTTCTACCTGCAGTGCCCCCGTAGACCCTGTTAGCTCTAAAAAAAAAATCTCTAATCCAACTGGGGCATACTGGAAGGAAGAATTCACCATTATGTAACCATTCAAAGTTTGAGAGGCCTCTGATCTGAATGCCTCAAACAGTTGGTTTCTGTTTCTATTGCTTTCTTGTAGCTATCATGGGAGTTGGTATAGGAAGCTTCTTTTCTTCATTTAACTTTGGAGCACTATGGAGAAGAATCAACGATTGGTATCTTCCACCATTTTTTTCTACTTCAAGCTACTTTATGAATTCATTTGCATTCAACAAATACTTCAGTGGCAAATACTATGGCAGGCACTGTTTTAAGATAGGGATAATTATTACTTCCCTGTTACAGAAAAGGTGAGCCCTTAGGAGGGTTAAAGAGTTTGGTCAAGGTCACACAGCTAGTTAGGCGGCCGGGAGGAATCAAAGCTTATGTCTCTAACTTCATAGCCTATGCTCTTGCCCACTACATACACTCCCTAAGAAACATGAGATTTATGGTAGTTTAAAACATAATATGCATTAGAAAGAAAGGCATTTTATAAAAAAAAAGAAAAAGAACAAATGCAATTTACTTCTCAGAAGGCAGACCTGACTCCTAAGTCAATGTCCTGAAAGCATTAACTTTTCATCTGCGGTCACTTTTCTCTCACTCAAAATTAGATTCAACACAATTTTACTTTGAAAGAATTGGCAATTACATGTGGAGTTTGTTGCCCCAACAATTAGATATTTTAATAGAAGAATTTGAAATTAAGTAATGTTTATAAGGGTAAACTGAATTTCTTGAGTTTGGGAATAATTTACATTATAAAGAACTTCCTTACTCTCTTCTATGCATGAATAGGCTTAAAAATATGGTGATGACTATCTTTGTTCACAATACTATAGTTCTTACTTTGAACATTAAAAGTACTTTAACATCACAAATGAATTATTAATGAGAATATTGCTCTTGAAGAGTTGTATTGTTCATCAAGAATATGATATTTTCCATAGAAATGTGTGTTTTATGTGTTACCCTAATTTTAAGTATGTCTTACTGAATGGACTCGGGATGGAAGGATAAAAAAATATACAGCCAACATTTTAGAAAAGGATTGAATAGACTTTGCTTAGAAAGCTATATTCAGCAAATCCATCTTTTTCTATGTATCTGTACTTAATTTATCTTCATTTATTAGTGATAAAGTGTTGCTTGGAAACTTCCTCCACTAAATTGAGAAGAGAAGAGAGGAGGACACACAGGCTGGAGAACCTGGGCGAATTTGGGTGCCGGAGGAAACCAGGCAAGAGAGAGGCGGCAGCTGTCACAGCCTAGCATCCTGGGAGGAGTTGATTTAACTGGGGTTAATTGAGAGAAAAAAACACAGAGGGAGAAGTTGGTATCTTTCCATTGAGAGATTTATCTGCACGGGGTGAATCTATTAGTAATCCACACACTAACCCCATATCTACTGTGTATATGATTTATTTCCTTTGAAAGTCTTCAACAAAAACAAAAACAACTGCCCCCCACCCCCTACATTTATGTGTGGCATTAGAGATAATGTTACACTTTACTGCAATAAAAAGCAGCCTTGGACTCTCTCAGTAATAGAACACCACAGGGTCTATTTCTCACTCAGAATGTCCATTGTGGGCTGAGCAACCCTTCTAGGCATCTGTCCACCACGCTGCAACTCCACAAACCAGGCTGCCCTTGAGGACTCTGTCCAGACAAGGGAAGAGACAGCCGGAAAGTCAGTGTTGCTTTTTCGGAGTTTTGACCTGTAGGATTTACGGGACTAGCCCATCCAACAGAACTGGTCACATGGCTGCAACTAAGAGAAGTGTGGCTAGCGACCTTGTTTCTGCTGCGCCCCTGGAAGTGAGAATCATGTAGTCAGAACTGAATAGAAATAACAAAGTAGAGAGAGATGTTTCAGCCCTCTTCTTTTAGGGGAAATTCAAGGAACTGCATTTATTGTGTGAAACATTTGTTTACATGGTGGTGAGAGGAATGATGATGATTCGTCAATGACAGTATAAATGAAGGGGCCTAGAAGGCCAGGGACATTGTCGTATGTGTCTTGATATCCCTCACACCTGCTGTGTTTGTGTCTTGTGGAGGTTCAGTCAAGTTCAATAAAGGCTTCTTGGGCAAATAAAGGAATGAATGCAGCATTCTATATCCTTAATTCATAAGCATTTCTTATTGCTCTGTTCCTCCAGTTATACTGCATCAAAAAGTCATTCTATAAGCCCAAAATAACTTGTGGCTTGCAGTAATTCATCTTGATGAGACCTGGAGGCTATGGCCTTCTTACTTTGGTAGCAGTTAGGAAACAATAGGAACCAAGTAAATTGCATTTTAGGTTTAGATGTAATTGCTGCTACTGTTTGCCCCTTACCTAAGCCTCTTTCCTAAGAAGGAGTCTTCAGATAAATTTTGCACATTTGACCCTTGCCTAAGATTTTTAGTCAAACCAATTCCTAAGCCATTCTTTGAATAGAAAATGTTCTGACCACCATCCGTGTTTATGGCCTTGGGTGTTGTTCTCATAATAGTAAATGGGCCTGTATCAACCACACGTTGTCTCTCGTTCTAGCTCCCTGTGCAGTCGATGGCACTCCCCTTGTGAGGTGGTTTGGCCCTGCAGCCATTGCCCAGATAATGGCCCGTCTTGATATTGTGGCTTTGGCCTTCTTAGCACAAGCTCATGAATGAGTAAATGGTCCTTGGCTAGACTCCTAAAAAGAACTTGTTTTGCCTGCTGCCTCAACATCTGACTGCAAAGTTGGTGATATGTATTATTAAGCAAATGTGAATTTAACAAAAATGTACTGTGATTTATGCACTGTTAATCTTATGCTGCAGTTTAAAACAATGTCAAGAATTCTACTTACTTTTCTAAGTTTACATGTAAGTTTTGGGTGCACCCAAGTACTGGGCTTTTTTGCTTCTCTGGGTGAAATATTTTATGCGGACTTTAGTTTCCTCCTAGAGGCCTAGTGTCATGCAACAAAAACTGTGCGTGTGCATGGTCATATTTTCATCTGTGTGCAGGCTGCCCCCTTGGGGTTTCAACATTAGTATTTGCTGGTTTTTCCTGCCATACACATTTATGTGCAAAGAGTTTTATTTAGATGTAGAAAGGCCTGGAGGTTTGAGGGGGTATAATTTTTCAATAATGAGCTTAGTATATACAAAAAGGTAATGAGCAGTTTTACATGGACTATTTATAAACCAATGAAGGGGAAAAAAGCACGCTTCATTCTTGTTATTAGGATAAGGCAAACTAGACTAGAAGACTCTGTTCATTCAAGTTTAACTGATCTATATCAAAAGACTCAGAATAGATGGAAATCAGTATTTCAAAAAGACAGCCAGCTAAATAAAAAAATACCATACAACATTAATCCCAAGTAGTCCTTTCACCACCCCGTTCTGTCTGCAATTTATTAGAGCATGGGCAGTAACACAAAAAACTTGAAAAATGATGATGGGAATGATTAAGTTATTTGAGAGTATCATAACTGCAACCCAATATTTTGACTTTGGCTTCTTGTTTGAAAGTGTCGTGGTTATAGACCAGATCATTCTTCACTGAATAATATCTATTTACTGGGTTCTCTAAATGAAAAAAATTAATCATATTTCATTGTACACTAGCCTCTTATTTACTAAGAAATGCATTAATTATGTTTATAGTACTAAATGAGTATCCAGACTGTCAGTTATGGCTTTTTAATTGTTCATAGTCCACCTGCACTTGTTCGGTGTTTGTTTTTTCTAGTGCTCATACGTTCAAAGAATCTCAGTGCAAATGTTTGCAAGTCAGAGCAATGGTAGCTGCTGAAAGGTGGCAAGTTATAAAGATGTCCTGACTCTATTCTGCCTCCTGGAGGAAGGGAAAGAGACTGCAGTGGTTGAGCATTTATTCAGTGATGAACTAGGACAGGGGTTTAGGGTTTTTATATCAACCTACAACTAAAAACTGCAATAGCAGCATTCAACTCCCCAATTAATGCTGAGTTTCATTCAACTGTGGAGTTGAGACAAGTCAGAGTTACTCAATCTTTGACCAGTAATAGATAGAATAAGAAGGCTTTTAAATCATGTAGCCTCAGATCCCATGTCCAGATGCTACTCTGGGCAATGGGAATTCAGTAAATCTGAGCTGAGTCCCTGACACTAGTGTTTGGGGGAAAATGTCCAAATGAGCACTGCATAATGAGCACTATAGGTTATCAGTTAGTGACTCAGGCCCATGACCAAATCTTCTATCCTGAATATATAAAGATTTGAGGGAATGAAGGGATGACTCCAGTTCAGGCTTCCCACCAGAAAGCTCTAGAAGTGTAAAGAATTCTGAAGGTGCTCCTAGCCTTCAGAGTCATAGATAGCAGCTGAAAAATTTCTCCTTTCCTCAACCACAAAACTCTGGCAGATGCTTGGTGATTCTTCTTAGAATAGATAAGAGCAATCACTTCAATCATCCCGAGACCCTTAGCCACTATGTCTCTTTAAAGATGAAAATGGAGTCAATTTTTTATAAACATGGAGGAAGTTTCTCGAGATAAAAGGTGATGGACAATAATTTGTTCTATGATACAGGCCATAAACTAGTAATTCAGCTGAAATGCAATCTTCAGTTTTAGTTCTCTTGAGCCTATTATTTTTTTATTCCAATCATGTTTCCTCAAATGGATTGTCTTTAATAAGTGCCTAAATTTAAAAGAAATCGTTCAATAAAATCATCATGATCGATTTTCAGAAGAAAAATAGTTTTATCTATCCATTCATTCATCCACCCATCCATCCATTTCTGCCTGTCTACCCATTCAACTGTTTTTGGAGTGTCTACCTCTATTAAGATCCCTTAAAGAATCTTATTTTGCACAAATATCAGGTAGCATAAAATCACAAAGCTTATAAAATATACAGTAGCAGTAAAAAAGGAAATGAAAAAGTTCTATCTGCCTCAATGATTCAGTATTGTCTCCAGTAATATATTCCCAGACCACCGCTTAAAAGCATTGTTAATTTCTTTGGTCAGTAATATAAAGCATTATGGATGTTTTTCTTAATGCCCTCTACAGATGTTAAAGAACTATCCTTCACTATGGGAAAAGCACATGCGCAAGGAGAAAGAGCAGTAGTAGGGACCAAAACAGCAGTACTGAGCCAGAACTTGTGATTGAAGCCATACTGGTTGGGGATCTCATCTTCCATCATCAGAAATGTTTGTCTCTTAGTTGTTTTAATATCAAATGACTTAAGGAAAAATACGTAGTGATCTGAATCCTTGAACATATGGAACTCATTTAATTTGAACTTTGAAAAAAAGAATTAGAAACAGAGATATTGGAAGTTTTATTTTCTTGTCTATCAGGCAGAGAAAGCTCTATTGCTCTTGTTTCTTCTCTTTCTGGGAACACCACTAAACTAAGTTCCCTGGGTGCTTTTACAGTCAGGTTGGGATCATATGACTGAGTTCTGGCTAATGGTACATGGACAGAAGTGTCAAATGCTGTTCTAGTCCTGGATAATTTAAAATTTCCCATGAATGACCTGGCACACGCTATTCTGTTGAGACCTGGGAGGCCATATATAGAAAATGGACTGTGTCTCTGAAGGCTGAGCTAGAAAGAGTGCTAGTCTATGAATAATGTTATGGGACAGAGGCTCCTTTTTTTCCCCTCCATCCCAGCCAGTTCGCATCAGATTATTATTTCAGAATAAATCTTTGTTCGTGAAGCTAAGGTTGGAGGGTTGATTGTTCTTATAGCTAGCATTACTAACCCTAGCTAATATTTTTATATGTATTAAATGGTTTCATAAGTATATTCAAATCTACTATTTAAATATAGCCTGCTGTATTGCCATATTTGCATGATATTATATTCCATTTAAACATGCAAATCTTGATGACAATGTATACCATACTTTCCATTGTACTTTAGGAAAAGTTGCATTTTTAAGTATCCTTGGGCATCAGGTGTTGAGAAAGCCCAAAAGTTACTCCTAGGGCTACTTAACTTCTTGTGAGGCACTATCTAACTATCTACAAAAGATGATCTTTTTAATTCCCTAGCAACCAGATAATAAAAATCATGCTCTTTATTGGCATCCCTTTTTTATAGAGATGGAAAAAAAGGCTGGGGCATGTTAAAGTAACTTGGTTCTAATTACGTAGCTAGAGGCAGCCGGACATTCGATGCAAAGGTCTGCTTCCAAAGCCCATACTTTTAGCCTCTGTCCTATTCCTCTATCCCAGCCTGGCACTATATCCTTGGTCCTTAAAGTTGTGGTGTGGTAGGTCAATAAACACATATGTGGAGCACTGCCTTCTGTGGAACAATCTCTCTCTGGGAAAGCCTACACTCTAACTAAGAAAATAATATCAAATGACCTGACTACTGAGTTTCCTCTCCACCAAAGCACACTCATGACCAGGCTGAAGGCATTACAACAAGAGAATCTCGTATTCAACACTGGGGCTGCTTACACCCTCTTCGGGGCTATCTTGCCTCCCTAAGATTCAAGCAATACATTTCAGACAAAGGTTTTGTGGAGATTTTCTTTAGGAAAATCTTGTCTTGCCATGCATTAACCACATTCCATTTTCATATGCACTCCCTCTTTTATGCCTCCACCTTCCCAAGTCATTTATTTGCAATCGTGTCCACAAATCCTGGCCACTGCAAGTTGGTTCAGTTAACAAGAAAGAATGAAACTGATAATGCAATATTGTTAATGGATCTCTTTGGGCATAAAAAGAACTTGTATCTTCCCTCACACATGCTGTCCTGAATTCCCCTTTCCCTCCTTCTCAAAGTTATACTTTTTCTCAGAATGTCTGTGTGTGCCATATGACAGTGATTTTCTGTGGTAATTGCTTTCATCTTCAATAAGAACCTTTACAATAGCAAACTCCTACAATACTTATGTGTAAACTAGGGCTGTTTCAAGGCAAAAAATTGAACCTTTGAATATAAACCTGTACCATTTCACCCTCCCCTTGAAGGTGAGTAGACCTTTTTGACTTTTGGTGCCAAAACCAAAAAACGACATATATCTCTTCCTTTCAAAGAAATCGGTCGTTTTAGCTCCAATAGTTTCATGCATTTGGGTTTAACAGCACAGGATCTGAGAGAGGACAAATCATTAATTCATTTCAAAATAGTCAGCTTACCATGAAAGAGTGCGTATGCTGTTTCATTCTATTTTATGCACGAGTTGGGTGGAATTCAATATAAACACAGCTTTAATATTCAAGTGCTCTTGGGCTGACTAACAATACTCATGAGCTGGCTGGTTCTACAGGTTAGAGAGGACAGCTACCTCCCCAAGCAGCAGGGCCCGACAGAAGGAAAAAAACACACCTTCTCAGAGGGGCCCCCAAAGAAAGGATCGCAGTAGCAGTAGCTTTATTTTGCTCACTTGTAATAGCAACAACAAAATGATGCCACAGACGAAAACTGCCATGTCCCACCCACGCCATCTGTCCTGTGCTGTGCCCCCACAGCTCCCCTCGTTTTACAAATTAATCTTTCACACATTTTTTTAACAAAAAAAGTGTTAATGTTATAAAAGAAAAAAACAAGGAAAACAGAAAGGGCTGTGTAGAAAATAAATTAAATTTAAATCTGATGGCAGTTATGACTTTTTTTATTGACTATAAGAGCAAACAGTCACATCAAATTGGTGCCACCGGCATATCATTAAAACTACAGGGCACCCTTAATGATCTCCCACAATGATCGCGTGTGTGTTTTTTTTTAAATATAGCATGCACATTTTGTCCAATTTGGGCCTTTTTTCCTGTTGCTTTTGTCCTCTTTTTGAGTGGATATTATTCATGAACTGAGTCTTTATTATCTATTTGGCCATCTGCATAGCATTGGCCATAGTTCCCTGTATTGTAATTTTGAGTGAAAATAAGGACTATAAGAGACTGCAATACTAGAAAAAAATAATGACATGCTTAAGAACTCATGTAACAAATTTAAAGAAAAATATTTATGATGGCGGTGAGGTTTGAAGGCACATGGCATGGTGACAGTGGGGAAAATACTCTGTTCAGTGATGTAGGATAATAGAATCTGGACATTCACTCTGCCCAACAGACATCTACTTGCCTGGAAAACAGGCAGTAATGGAAAGTGATGCTTCTTTATGCTAGTATGTTTTTGAAAGAAAAACAATTTTTTTCTTACTTACATCTCGCTTATTTCCAAAGTCCACATACATCTTAGTAAAGTTCCTAAACAATAGCACAACTTATTTAGCTATCAAGATTTTAGAATTTGAATATTCATGTTTGCAAAACATTAAGTGCCTGTTTAGTTTAGAAAGAGGAGATTTTCCTTTAATTTAAAATATTAGGGCATATTATTTCCAATGTTAGAAAATTTTGTTTTTTAAGACTAATTGAAAATTTAGAAAATGGTTTTATTTCCAAAACTTTGCCTAACTTTATTTGGCTCTCTCCATTCTATTGATCTTTTCTCCACTTTCTGAATTCTGAAATTCTCTTAATCTGTGTTAGTTTACTATTTTCCTGTCTTTTTGCTTACCAGATTTTCCCTGCAGCCACTGGAAGGCCACAAAAATCAGCTGATTAAAAGATGAACATGAATTAGCACTGCAATTTTTCCTGATGAAGTAAATACACACGACTACCATATACTTATGATAACATTTTTGTTTTAAATGAAAATATATACTGTTCAATTTTTTTTATGTTTCTTGTTTTTCTGTTTGTGGTTGATTTCTATTAAACTTGAGGAATATACCATTAAACGTATGCTTACATACACACACACACACACACACACACACACACACATCCACTGGGCTTACTACCAAAGCAAGATGTCTGTCAATTATCTCATTACTTGGAAAATAAATCACTTACTTGCACTTAGCTGTAGTTTAAAATAACATTTTTTTATATTTGTCTTTCCTCTCCAAATTGGTTCATGTTTGTATATAGTAACGACTAAGTGGCATAAAAATAACAAATTTGGAAAGTAAGAGCTAATTACTTTAATATCCATATTGATTTACTTAAAAAGAATAAGGAATTTCTAAAATCAAGAAGGATTATCCAGTTTTAAAAATAGCAACTTGCTCACAGTGGGTAAAATTTAGGCCACATGTTTTTATTTATTTTCATACACATTTAACTTATATGGAAGGCTATGCTGGTCATTTAAATAAGGCTAAGAGTTAGTTTAATTTTTTATTGTTAAAGCTATTTTAATTACAAATATAATAAAGGTCAAGAAATACTTCCATATTATTGACGAGTATGAAATTTTAATCAATATTATAAAATTCATGTTTGAATATCAATATTATATATTTTATTCCCATGAGATCTCTGAAAATAAAAATGTTATTTTACATAGATGTTTTAAGCCATAAAGTTCTGTTTTCACTAAATTGGTAGATATCCTCTGATAATTTTCAACCTTATCTAGATGTATAGGTGATAATATAGTATAACGAACTATATTTCAGATCTGATTTTTTTTTTTATTTTAAAGAGAGGAAGGAAGGCAAACAGGACAGAAGCAGGCAAGAAGGCAGGCAGGAAAGAAGAAAGAGGAATAAACATTCTTATTTATTTATTTCATTTTGGTTTTTCACCCAAGCCCCGATTTGCAAACACAGGTCCTTGGCCCTTACATGGTCCATACCCAGTTACTCAGCCACCCGAGCCACCAGGGTGCACCCTAGGATCTGATTCTTTAAATAACAAAACAAAAAGAAAAAAACAATAAAAACGTTTGAAAAAGCAAAATTCGATGTTGAGCATGCAAAAAAAGAGCCAAAGTTTTAACTGTTACAGCATAACAAGAATGTGATTTAAAATCAACAATCAATAATGTGATTTATTATTAAATGACATTATGCTTGTGTGAAATGGTTTGGGTCAATATCACATGCCTGAACCTTTCTTTTGTATGGCCCCCTCCCAGCCTCCTTCACAGTATCATCTTGTACTAAACATTATCTGAATGCTAAATATGATCTCTTAACCATGGCTTACAGAGCCTCTGATTCTCTCTGAGTCTAACTAGGAATTCCAAATCAGAATAATGAACAAGGCTTCTCTCTTCACAAATCCTCGTTCTGTGGAGTTTTAGAGTTGTTTAGAGAAGCAGGAGTAGAGAAATGGGTTACTAATGGGCTTAGATAAGGTATGCTTATTTTGGGGTATTTCTGTAGCTTTTTGAAAATGTTGCAGACTAGAAGAAAGAAGAATATCAATCAAATTTCTGACCAGATCCCTCCTTATGGCTTCAAGTTTGATTTTAATTTAAACAACAGTAAACACAGGCATAAGGGTTTGAGATGAATTATGTAAGCCCTTTAGTCATAACCATTACATTCTGCCACCAAATGAACTGCTGTTCTCACTTTGTTTTATGGGCTCTACGTAGCCTATGTTATTGTATCTGCCAAATAAAACCCAGCAAACCATGCAAATGAAAATATAATCTTTTATCTCCCATAGTCACAGGATGTATCTATATATACAGTTTTAGATTCCTCTGCACCCGATTTACTGCTGTTAGGACCCTACTGTCTTAATAGATCTCCAGAAAGAGAAACCATCTCTCTCTCAGAGGTGTCTTCATTTATATCCACCAATGGCATATGTCTTTACTTGAAGCTACACTTGAAAAGTCAGGAATAATGCCTTTCATTATATTTTTAGCATCTCTAGGTGATTCAGTTGGGATCATGGACCTTTTCCTTCAAGATAAAACCCAGATAGATTGTACTTCTTCACAGCATGGCACATTCTAATTTTAAAAACAATGGAGTTTTTTTTCTTTTAGTGTCAGAGTGGCCTAAATATCTGAAAAACAATCACTTAATGAACGGATGACTGGTTTTGTAACTCACCAATTTTAATTCTGGGCCTTGGATGAGCTATTTTGTTTTAACATTCTCCTCCAAGTAACAAAAATATGTCTCTGCGTCTCAGGAATGTTTTGAGGAATAACTCATTTCTAAAATGCCTCAAAGATGAACTAACCTTTACATATGCTAGAGAGAGAATTACTATGATTCTACCAGTCTCTACTACATCTGAGTTATTTCTGTATTGGGTCAGAGTATTCAAGAAAGTAAATTGACACTTTTTGGCAATATACAGAATATACTCTACTTCTTACTCTTTCCTAAGTTTGAAAGTAGCAGTTGAATGTGTAAAACACTGCTATTTCCTCCAGTCTCTTGAAAAATGCAAAGGTATAAGTTATTTATTTCTATCTGTCCCTTTCTGCCCTTCTTTCCTCTTTGCATCCTTTATTTTCTCCCTTCTTTCTTCCTATAAATAGTTCTTGAATACATGTGCCGTGAACCATTCTAGGTGCTAAAGGAAGAGTTGTGAATGTCGTAGAGAAAGTCCTCATCCTGAGGGACTGTACATCCTACCAGAGAGTAAACAAACAAAAAGGAGTATCTTAGATCATGGGAATTCTTCTGGTTCACTTTATTGAAGTAGTTCAATCTTTTTCTTTCCAATGTTAATTTGTGCATCTGGTTATAATCCAGGCCAGATGTTTTATATGGAACTGACGTACCTAGTACCAGATCTTATGTATGTTCAATGATTAGCGACTGTTGAAAGAATTAATTTATGAAATGTGATGTCAGGTTAATAAATAGTTTGCCAATGAAATGTCAATACATCCTCACAATTTCTCTACAATGCCAACATAAAATGATGTAATGAGTGTGCTGTAAAGTCCTGACTCTCTTAAGAAGTTAGTTATGTCAAGCAGGTCTTATTAGAAAAATTAGCCAAACTAATGAATACACACACACACACACACACACACACACACACACAGAGAATAGTCCTGATTGTGACAACTTGATGTCTAGGAAGAGTTGAGTAATACATACATATATATATATATTCTAATTCTCTTTACTTTGGGGCTAGCTTGCTCTAAAGTATATTTAAGGACAATGAACAAGATATGGTTTGACAATAAATACTGTCATAGGATCAGCAGAGCCCAGGAAGCAGTACTGACATCTGTTTATTCATCTTGCTGCTGCTGTCACCTCCAGTACCACGTCTCCAACACCATGACCTTCAACACAGACCACTTCCTGTTGGGATCTTTTCTTCTCTCCACCTCACTTCTATTTTCCTTCCATATTTTCACCATCTTCTCATTGTTTTTCAGAGCCCTACTTCTCCCCTGCAAATCTACTACACTTCCCTGCAATTGGTCTATGCCCGAAAAGCTCTGCTGCGCATGTGTCTTCGTTATGAACTCTTGTGCTGTTCTCTAGGAGTCTCGTTCCTGCATCTGTTCCATCTTCCAAGTGCTAAGGCGTGACTTGGCATTGTAGACTAGTTGTCCTTTTGTTTTGATTCTTTTTTTTTTTTTTGATCCATGATCTTGCTGAACTGCCTCATTTTTGTAAAGCAACTCCAGAGCAATGGGTTCTCAGTTAAATTTGTGCAAAGACATGAAGGTACAGAGATGTTGAACAAAGCAAGCGTCACCCCTAGAAAGAATTTCAAATCTGTTTCCTCTATGCTCATATTAAAAAATCTACCTCTTTTCCTATTGTCTCCCATCAAGTCATCACTGCAGCTTCAATTTAAAATGCTTATTTTTGCTGAGTTTAATTTAGATACACATTTGCATTGTAAAATGGGTACTTTAAAAATAATCATTTTCGTCTTAAGCATAAATTGCTAGTTCTTTGTAAGAGAAGTAACTTCCTGAGTTATATGTTATCACTAAGGGCGAAGTAAATTTCTGGAATGAGATTTAAGCTTCTGTCTGCTCTTATTACCAGGAGCAGTTTGAATTTTGTATGTACCAAGACTTTCACATTAAATTTACAGAAATTCTAAGAAGAAATTTTCATTCAGGCAATTTTATATATTAGGACATATTATTATGATAAGATTGATATGCATTTATTAGCAAAATGAAATATTATCTTTGCCCAGTAGTTTCACAATGACATTTCTACATAATGAAATCCTAAATGTAGGGGAAATAATGCTGTTTCATGTTGTTGGCACCTAGACAGTGAAAATTTTACAAAAACCATTTGAATGTTGTTCCATTTTCTGTATAATGCATTGTAAGTTCTCAGTAAATAATTTTTGGATGCATCATTTTTTTTAATTCTGCTGGTTTAAAGTCCAAGAAGTTGCTGCATTTGAGAGTGGAGCAAGCATAAAATAAAGGAGGAAACTTGCCCTGTGCTGGAATGCAGACAGAAAGAGGTGTCTAGCTCTTACGTAGCAAAGCATCTAACATGTAGTAGGCACAGTATCAACAAGTATTGGTACTCTCTCATTCTTTTTTTTTTCCACCTTTTCTATCTAAGTCCATTTGCAATTCAAATTTCTACAAACCCCAATTTAAGTAACTGAATATGGTTAAAAATATTAACTTTTAAGTATTTAAACATTTTATTTTTGGAATGAAACAATTGACTTCTACTTACTATATATTGTACAGAATAGAATAACCAATACCTCTTAAAGAATTACACAATTTAAAAAATGGGGCATGAATATACCATAGGTTCCTGTTAAAATTTTCTTTAACAGTCTACTCATCTGGAAAAGTTATATGCTTTATCAGATTATTTTTAAAAAATCAAATCTTAAAAACCTCACAGGTGAAATGAAGGCATCTTAATTTTTTTAATTGAAGTAACATTAGTTTAACATAAGTTTCAAGTGTGCAGCATTATAATTTGACATCTGTAAATGCTACATCATGATGATTAACAAAAGTTTAGTATCCATCCATCGCCATACACTTGTGTGTCTTTTAATTATCCATGTTAAAGCAACCTCCAAACAACAGGTTGATTCCAACATCTGGATTTTGTAGGTAATGTATGATATTGAAGAATCAAAAGCATTGTCTAGACAAATTTATTTTGCTTAGGATAGTATTTAAATCATTTTCAACTGACTGAACTAAACGCATAGTAATAGATGGCATTCTGTGTAGCAAGGATGAGAGCCAATCTGGAGTTCAAAGTTGCCTGGAATCATATACAAATAGAATGATAAATGTATTTATAGCATAAAGTCAACTGTAAAAAGCATCATTATATGCAGTTTTTCCTTCTTTATGCCATAAAATATGCATTTTATAGTAGTGGGGGTGCTGGATGTAGAGAGAAGTTGGGAAAGAGAAAGACTGAGAAAAAGAAAGAATTGTGCATTGGGTAAGCACTTTGACTTCTTTCAAAATCCTCTGAAGTGACAAGTCTTGGTCTCAAGCAAGACTGAATGAACAGCCACCTTCAGTCATTGCGCAGCCTTTGGATTTATGATGGTATTGTGAAAGTATTGACTTACAGTAAGTAACTGAAAACTGCTCCATAGGAAAAACGGTTCTGGGAAGACTGGATCTTTTGCTCCTCTCTGCCTTTAAACTTCAAAAGGTTTGAATTATTGGTGGTGTAGGTTGATTCTTCTTTCAGTGCAGGGGTGTCCCCAATACCCTGAATAAATCTGCGAAGGATTCAAGAGTGTATAATAACGTTATTTCTGTCTGCAGGACCAAGAATCAGAATGAATTATACCTGACTTATGAATTATCTCCTAGTAATGAATTTAGGAAATTGAGTATCACAGAATTTATAGCCCAAGAATAATTTGGTATATGACATGCTTTGAGAATTAAAAATGTTTATTTAAAAAATCCTTTAGGAAATACATTCTTTGTTCATTTCATTATTGTGGTATGTGTTCCAGTTTATTTACTTTCTGTACTATTCTCTCAGCTATTTCTCAGTCTTTTCCTTCTTTTGGGTCACTTCAACCTGTTTATTTCTAAGGCCAGAAAAGAAACAGAAAATTTAAATAAGTTAGTAGACTTTCATGTGTGTGATGACATTAAAGTGAGTGGGCTTAATAAAAGTTTCAACAAGTTTTTCATTTTAGAGTTTTATCTCTTAAACCAAAAGCAGGTTCACCTCTATTAACATTGTGTTACATTTTATGGTCATTATATGATAATAACATATTTAAAATAATACACTTGGGATCTTTGTTTCTATTATTAATGCTCATCTCCCTAATGTTTTTAAGGAAAAAAAATACAACTATACATAATAGTTTTCAAGAAGTCAAAACTCAGAAATTAATTTTGCATATAACTTTTTAACATTACCGAAATATAATGAAATGCTCCAGAGACTTCACCTGTGGTTCATATTTAAACAGAAGATACTCATTTTATGGAGTTGCTCATCAAATTAAATTTTATTTGGCCCATCAACATTTTATAGTGTTATTTTGCTATTGGTCAATGATTGTGTTATTAAAACATAAAATTTGCTCCCTGGCAAGAAATCTAACCATTTTTATTTCAGGACTCCCAGAAAAGTATGGATTAATCTGTTATGTCCAGAACTAGGATTCCTCCAGAGGGAAACAAAGGTATGTTTTTCTACTAGGCTATACTTTTTGCACTTTTTACCCTGCACAATAGGATAGTAAAGAAGAAAGCTAATTATTGGCTCTCAAACTCTTGTCAAGTAGCTTTGTATCTTGGTCATTTGCTAAGCCTGTTTTATAGAAGTAAATAGACATTACTTTGAGGAGCTTATCAAGGGGGGGGCTGTATTTAGAGTTTAAATTACTACCATCCATGGTTCCAAAGAGTACTCAATAAAAATAGGACTCTTTCTGTTATAATATCTGTTATCAGTCTTACTTTATTTACAGTTTTTATGCTGATGACCTTCCAAAGATGATTAAAGTATTATTTCTATAGTACATTTATGTCACTTTAAAGTAGTCAGAAAGAGTAAAAACAATTTTAATTTTCAAAAATGGCAGAGAAAATACATCTGTATCAGGATTCAAGGGTAAGATGGTTATAGTAACTGAATATTAAATTTAACTCTGACATTCATATTTTATTATGTTATTTAGTTTCTCTGCTGTTTCAGATTTTTATATATTATGCTACGTTCTTCCCAATTAAATTTAAACCCCAGGAATGAGAGAACCTGTCTCAGACATTTTTGTTGTCTTCTGCATCTCATCAGAGTCCCTTCCTTGAACACATTAAACACTCCTGAAACGTTTTTAATGATTCTGACAATGTATGAATATTCCATGCATTTCTCATAAATTTATAAAAACTTTTACTTAATTGAGGGATGACATACTTGCTTTTTTAAATATCCATTTAGTCTACCTTTCCTGCAATACTCAGCTCTGAAAATTTAATCTATAATGATTGTTGGATCTTTAAAAAATAATGCTTACAACTTTTGATGCATCAGTGTCTCTCGGGCACATCTCTGGGTTTGTTACTCTACTTGTAAGTGCATTCTGTAAAAGCTTTTGCTACAGTTGTGCTTTTGCTACAGTTGTGCTTTTGCTTGAGATGCCATATACCTGAATTTCTAAGCTTTCTCTGGATAAAAACTGAATCTTCTAATTTTGCCTTTATTATTTAATATCTTGACACTATCAAATATTGTCTAAACAATCACAGATATGTTAGTTTCTTATTCTTAACTTTCAGTAGGTGAGAAACAACTTTAAGAAGACCAACATTTCTTTTTCCCCTTTTGATTCCTGAACATGCTGGTAATGCATGTTTTCCTTTGCATGTTGGTTTTTTTTTTTTAAGAATATATTTCATCCATCAATAACCTTTTAAAATTTCCCTAACTTGAAACAGATCAAGGTGAAATTGGGCCTTCTACCAACAGATGTAAAGATCTAGAATTCACCAAAAGCAGAGGTACAACAGTATATATCATGGAATAAAAATTTGCAGTTATCATAGAATGGCCTTGACCTCAAAGATCAATCATGCGGCACATGAAGGGTTGAGGAAAAAGTAGAGAGCATCACTGCAGTTACCAAGCGGATATACCAAAGATATTTCAGTTCTAGAAATTTTGTGTACTCCTGTTTTTACTTCATTAATAATTCTACATAGCTGATTTGTTCACACAGTACTTTCAACTTCATTTTACCCATTTGACCTGCAACAAAGTGAAAACACATTTTGCCTAGTTGAAAGGTCTGCTGGAAGTTGGTTAGCAACAGGCTTGCCAGCCCGGGTTCAGTTAACAAAGAATAAACAGATGTCATTTGACAATCACTAGTGTACTGACTTGTCACTCTGCAATTTTCATTTTATTCTCTGGAACCTTTTTTTTTTTTTTCTTTTACTTGCAATTCAACTTTTTACACATAATTTTTGCATTCTCAACAAGATTCACAATTTGTTGAGGGTAGAAGTTTCTACATCTCTTCTTGGTCGGGCAAGTGATTAACAGCTGGATTGCAAAGAACAGAAATCAAATAAACGTTTATTTAAAGGGAGGGAAAGCGATACGATACTCTCTCCTGGGTAGTTTAAAGTTGTGGCTTGGTACCCACCAATTAAGGAATCAAGCTAAGGCGTCTAAAGTATCAATTTTACTGTAATTCTCTAAAATTTGGTCATTTGGGAATGTCTTTACTTGTAACGCTGCAAGTACACATGTGACTTGTGGGTTCTTCGAGAAACCCGGGAGCTCCGCGCTACTTGTAACATGACGACCTAAGAGGAATGACGCCCAGAAACTGTGCCCCTAGCCTCTGGGCAGGTTGCGTAGGCAGCGCGAGGCACCTGGAGACCGGACGCCGCACGACGGTTTAAAAACCTTCCTTAGTCCTACTTCCCGGCGCTCTGTCCGGTAGGTGAGGACCTGGTCGTCATCACCCACAAGCAGAGGGAGCTATCTAATTCCAGCCTCGAGTCATCTGTGTCCCCGGGTGTCCTGCCTCCTGAAGATACCTGCGTAACTTAGAGCCGCCAAGCCCCACTGTATTTAAAAGTATATTTGTGGCCGTCGCCGTGCACACTGAAAAGCTCGCTCCGCAACCCCAGAGCGCGCGAGGCCTCTGATCCTAGAAACAAGCCCCTCCCAGCGCAGCTGTCGCCGCCGCCTGCGGGCTCCTTTCACTTTCTCACGACCAAGTCACCCAGAGGGGCGCCGCTGCCGCCACCGCCGCTGCGCCCAAGGACTCCGCCCCGCGCCGATCAGCTACCGTCCCCCGCCCGCCCGACAGAGCCACGCCCATCCCAACAACTTCTGTTTGCGATTGGCAAGAGTGAGCGGCAGTTCCGCTTCGTCTCTCCCATTGGCTCAATCTTCTTGTCAGTCCGACGACTGCCCGCCACTCCCTCCGCCCTCTTGAAAAGCTGCTCTGCTATTGGAGAAGACTGCGGGTGGGGGGCGGGCGGGGAGAGCCGGTCCGGCCGCTTTTGGTCAATCGCAGAAGCCCAACGCAGGGAGGGAGGGAGGCAGGGGGAGGAGAGGGGCGGTCTGGGGGGG
>RJWH01000296.1:0-189118 GCA_004363575.1 Solenodon paradoxus
TAGGCCAAATAGATATATTTAATGAGAATCCCAGAGAATGCTGGGTTTGCTTTGTAAATGGCTATTTGTAAACTTTACAGATGTTATGTCCAGTCACAAAATAATCCATGGAGTGTCCCAAGGTGTCTTGCCTTCAGTGCACAGTGGAATGTCTGAAAGAGCGTTTACGATGGGTGACCATAAAAATTATATAGAAGCATAGAAACATAAAATAAGAGAGATGTTCAGGACCCATGTACATTTGGACACTTGATTTATGACAAAAATGAGACTACGGAAAGTGGGGAAAGAATGGTCACTACAATAAATGATTACTGGAACAGTTGGATATCCACAAAGGGTGAAGTGATATTGAGTCCAAGAATTAGATTTAAAAAAGAACACGCTGTGTATGTAACATCTGAGTATCTGGCCGTGCCTCCCAAAGTGTGGACTGCGGTGCCCTTATGGCTCAGGCGGCTGAAATGGCTGGTGTGTGGACCATGTAAAGCTCAAGGACCTAGGTTCATGACCCCAGAACTAGGGTGGGTGGGGTGGGAGATCCAAATAAAATAACTGCTTCTTCCTGCCCTCCCTCTCTTCCTTCCTTTCTTCCTTCTTTCCTTCCTTCCACTTTTCTTCTCTTCCTTCTCTTCCTCCCTCCCTCTCCAAAAAGCAAGACAAATAAACAAATAAAACAAACTCTGTGGTTCACAGCCATTTGTCACCAAATCGTCTGATGAGAGTTAATGATACAGATTCCTGAGCCTACCTTATACCTGTTGATTCTCTAGCTGTGAGATTTAAGGGTCTGTGTTTTTATCCAACTCCCCTTGATAATTTTTAGTGAACTAAAAATTGGGCTTGTGAAAATGTTTCAATTTCTTTAAAAATATAAGACAAAAATAAATAAAATCCAATCTGCATTGCAGTCCTGTCTATATGGAAACAGTTTATATTTTTTATGGAGGAGGGGGCCTAGAAGAGGCAAAGGCACCTAGAGAGAGCATGAGAGTCATAATGTAGTCCTGTCCACTAATATTCATGCTCTTGTCCCCTGCCTGAAATTCCCTTCCTCCTTGTCATCATCTGTTTCACCTAACAGAACTCAATTTATAAATCACAGCCTTGGGGAAACTTTCCTTGATGGCCACCCCATCTCCCTACCCTCCATCCACTCATGGTCTCACACCCAGCTTGGGTGATGGTACTCTCATATGCAGAGCACTATTGCTTTTCCTCCTCCTTGTTTTACAATGACCCCTTTCTAGAGAGTCACTCAGACTAAACATCAGGCATCACTGTGCAGCAGATGCTAGTGATGCCCCAAATAATCCCCTTTGCCATGATATCTTCATTCCCCAGATGTCAGGGGTGTTGACTCACACTTCAGGTCTCTCAGAGGAAATGTCCTTGCCTGACAGAATGCCTGTCCATCATCTCCATAATCCCCACTCCCACAGGACTGATACTGGAGAATAACATCTAGCCCCCTTGCCAATGGAGAGAATAATAACCTACAAGGTGTAATTCACTCTCCAGAGACCCCCATGGAATGCCATTATTACCTACTTTCTTCCCATTCCCTATTGTTTTCTTACCAACTTTAAAGCATTCCCTCAGCATTCATTGGCTTAAGAATTCCCGTCTCAATCTGCTTCAAGAGAGCATGATTTAAAACACTGAATCTCCTTGCAAAAATTTTCTATTAAATACATTGAATGAGTGAACATGGAATAAAAGCTACAGCTATTTGGAAACAAGTAGGGCTGAACTAATTTAAAATGTAACATCAATAAACTTCAGTCTTTGATCAATTGAAGACTTCAACATAGGAAGAAAGAGATGTGGGTCTTAGAACAGGTCCACGAGATAGCAAGTTTGCTCACAAAAATGGAGGAATTATCTAACAATGAAGCCTGAGAAACAATGCCTACTGTGTGCCTCAAAGGTCACTTTCATAAACTCTGACAGACCAAGATGATATTAAGCCATCAAAGATGGGTTTCCCTAAATTCTCTCAGACTTGCTTGGTCCAAGAGTAAGCGATAGGATGAGTTTGCAAGCATGAACTATGAGGTTCGTTCAAGTGAACCTTTGTAAACAATGACACATTGATGAAATGGCTGTCTTTGGAGGTCTGACACCTTGTATTAGTACCCTGGTGATCCTAGAAGGGTGGTCCTCTGGAATCAGTGTTCAACAAACTGGAAAAATCAGAGACAATTTCATGGCATGAAATTTATTTCGCAGATACGATTCTTTGTCATTTAAGCAGCTCCTCAACCTTTGCAGCCGTTTTAGAGTGGAGCAGATGGCAGGGGAGGGCTTGACTAAGTGGTGAAGTTTCAGCTGCAAAAGGCAATTCTTCGAATGACAATTTAGAAGCACATTTCCCCCAACACTTATCATATTGGCAGAGAGTTCCTGAATCTTTTTAGGAAAACAGGAAGGAAGGAGTACATCAGAAAAAGATATCCTATGTTTGGTTAGAATGTGTAGAAGCAAACACAAGTGAATTCAATTCTTCCCTGGTGTCTGCTATTCCCAAGGCAAAGAGCCAGACTTCTTTGTAAATTAAATAATACCAAAAATAAAGCAAAACAAAAACACCTAAAGTTTCCAGTCTGCAGCACATGAAGCAACTGTCAAATGCATTCTGAAACCAGTGTATGATCATCTCAGCTAAATTGTTCCAAACCAGGATGGCATTACAGACCCCTGTAGTTTCCAGTTATATCTTATAAAGAAACATGAGGCGGTAGAAAGAGCATAATCTGGACTCAAATCCAGTCTGATACTAAATAACTATATGATCTTGAACAAATTACTTTTCCTTTCTGAGCTGGTTTCCTCAAATGGAAAAGTGGGGTGATAGTGAGGGAGGAGATAATAGCAATCTCAAAGGATTATTGTAAGAATTCAGGGTGATAATGTATATGAAAGTAACTGGCAAACAGCAGACCTTAAACTGGTATCAGTTTTTCTCTGCTGTTCTGCTTAGCTTGGCAGAAGTTTATGTCAAAATAGCTGTCATTCTTTCAAACTATTTCAGCTCTGGCTCATCACTCATCTTTTATTTTCAAGTAACTTTAACATAAAAATTTTGTTTTCCTAGAAATTCCATAACCTTTTAAAAAAAATTTATTGAAGGAATATCATTACATCATAGCATTGTATATATTTAAGATGTACATGATTGTAAGTCAACATCTGCACATACTACATTAAGTTTAACATCCAATTCTACTATTCACCATATTTACTCTGTGATTGAGACAGTGAGGTTTGACTTTTGGGATTTTTAGTTTTGCCCCTTTACAATGTGTATGTAGCAGAAATTATAAATGTATTACATATTCAGAAACTATAAATGTATTGTCTTTTGGTGAGGATTGTTTATCTTAATTCGGTCTAAATTATTCACGCATAACTAAAGTGTTCTCAGTTGCGATTATTTCTGTAGCAAAAATATAAAAGTGACTTAAATAATTAAGAGAATGTACTGCCTTTTGTAATGAAAAGTTCATAGGCCTTTCATGGTCCAGGCACTGGCTCAATTTCTGTGCAGTTGTCTCAGTTCTGTCTGCCTTCAATTGCTGGCTTTGTTCTTAGACTGACCTCATAAAATGAGAGCCAGAAGTATTCTTAGAGGTTCCACACTCATATCCAAGGCCAGAGTAAAAGCCAACTTCAGTTTTTAGAACCATCATACAAAAGTCCCAAGCTTCACTCTGGAACTTTGGATGACCCTGACCTAATTTCAGTAGCTAAGGGAATACTATTCTCTGATTGGCTTAAACTGGTTATCAATCATTATGACGAGAAAGGAACTTAGACCAATAAAGACCTCTTCTGGCTCTGAGGATAAGATTCATCTCACTTAAACTTCAGGATTGTCACTCAAGGGCACAAAAATGAACGTTAGAGGAACAGTTTCAATGTCTGCTACAATTAAGAAATAAATTTTATCAATTTAGTACAGTATCCTTAAATGCCTATTTTTCTTTTTGAAATGAGTACTTGTTTCACTACATTAAACTCTTTCCAAATAAAATTTCATACTTTAGCATCCAAGGGCATTGTTAGATTGGGAGTCAGCCACTCCAAGGAAGACATTAACAAACACTTCAGGACATTTAGGTTAACGGTCTTCTTTTATCTTTTTCCAATTTCCTTTATTTTTCTCCCCCTCTATTTTCTCACTAATCTTTTCCTTTTTCTCTCTTTCTTCCTTCCATCTATATTCCTTTTTCTTTCCTTAATATGCTTTTTATATATGCAAACATAACAAAATGTGAGATTAGACATTCTATGATGTCTCAAATTTAACTAAAGCCCTAAAATTGTTTGTTTTATTTAATGAACTAGATTTTCTAATATCTGAAAATCTCTTTAGAACATGATACTGCCTGAACTATTTTCAAAAGTTGAAGAAGAAAATCCTAAAGAAGATTAAGTTATATGTGACATTTTTAAGTTTTACAGTACGTTTATTTTTAAAAAATAAATAAAAGCTTTCATAATAGTACATCCCATACACACTAAATTCAGTTTACTTAATAAACTTACTACGAATGTAAAGCATCACAGTCGTATCTTCAATATGCTTTCCATGAAAACACCTAAATAATGCGTCAGTTGGGTCCTACAGGAAATGAAGAAGGTTCAAATTGAGCAGGAAAGGTGTGTGAAACTAAAATGTCTAACACGCACACCCGGAAGAAACAAGAGGGCGCCCTTAGAGCTGCAGGCTAGGTCTGTGCAGACAGGAGAAGTGAGCGGGGAGGTAGGAGTGGTCGATTGCCCGAACTCAGGGCGGTGTGGAGATGAGCTTCTATCTGATCCTCTCGTCCGAGGCAAAGACAGTACTGGGCATGGAGCAGCATGGAGACAGATGAAGCACTCACTGGGCTCCACAAATAGCGAATATTCAGGACTTGGTATTTCAGTTTCTAAATTCTGGCAAATACAATTGTAGTTGACATATATAATATTCAAATTTCCTAAAACTGGTGATTAAGTAAAATTTCTCCTACTGAGTTTCTTGATTAAAAAATGAAATTATTGTCCTCAAGGGAAAAAAAATCAACCTCAGGCCAAATGAAATCTGCCTTGAGTATAGAAAATACACACATCACTCGCCCACAATGACTATAGATAAATATATGATAAAAATTAATCACCAAGACAAATCTGGAAACAAAAATGGTGAAACAAAGACTGAAGAAGCAGCCATCCTATATGAGAAAACAAATGAAGGCCAGGTCACCCACACTAAGTCTGCATAGTCATTAAAGCACCACGTCTTTGAACATTTTAGCTAAGACAGGCCTCTAAGGGTGTATTTTTGACATTTACAATTTAAAACCATGGTAAAATCATCTCTGTACTCCTATGAAGACCTAAAGCTTTTTCCTTCTTAGCATCTCAAAAGATCATTTTTCCCCTTTGCATCATTTTCCACTACTCTCTGCATTCTTAGCAACGTGAACTTAAAGCAGGCCACCTAAACTTTCCACATCTTTGTTCTTTCTTACTGATGAAATCAAGCTGAGATTTGTTCAACTCTCTTCCCCAACCTACGCCTTCAACAGGCTCTCACATTATTCCAACCATGCAAGTCTCCTCTTAACTAAATTCAACAGAGCACACAATTTTGTTTTTCTTTTTTTCTGGAAAACTGTATTCCCACCCCCACTTCACAACACACACACACACACACACACACACACACACACACACACACACACACACACACACCCTGACTCCCTTCAATGTCCTATTTAAATGTCATCTCTTCTTTCAACCCCTCAAATCTCACCCCAAACTGAACCCTCCTCCTCTAGGCTAACCAACATAATTAAATATCTTTTTTTCTCTGCTTACCTAGTACTTAAATCCCCATACTTAAGAATAGTCCTTATCATCTGCCTAGCTCTGCTGAGAACTATTTTTCCCATTAGACTATTAGATTTTGGAGACAGAAACTGTATTGTGAAAACATATTGTGTATCTCTCTACAATGGCAGGGGGAGAAACTTCATAATTTATTTTGAAAAAAATAAATACCTGAAAAGCTCCTCACAACATCCTTAAGATTTTGTAAGCAATAAAAGTGACCCTGCTACATTCTCCGCTGTTCCACTGGTACTTCAGGGGCTGGGCTGCAGGGAGGCAGAAGGCAGACATCTGGATTTCCTACTTGGACATTGAATTCCCACTTGACCCAGAAATTAGGCCAAGGTCACCTCAAAATCTCTTTAAAACAAATAAAAGACCATGTAATAAATTCTTAAGTTCTACATGACAAGTTGCCTTAGAATGAAAGGTGACTGTTTATTAAGATCTTCCTGTATCTTAAGGAGCAATCGGGTACCTGGGTTTACAAAATGGGTTATTATTACAATACATTTACACAGTAATAAATAAAGCAAATTGCAAAGAAATTAGCAGTGGAAGATTTGAGATTTTACTCGAGGTGTCTCCCAGTCACTTCACACTAATGGCGAAGTCATGACTGTGCACTGAGGTCTCTCTAGCCCAGACTAAGAAGCCATCGCCAGACCCATTAGGCTGCAGCTGGCTCAGTGTAGCTGCTTACAATCAGATAGATTTTGCTTCACACAGAATCAGCTCTGAAGTCTTTAAATTTCCTTTGCAGATAGTAAAGACAGACTCTGAGTGCAGAAGAGAAGTTTCTACTGTGAACTTTCAAGAGCTCCTTTTCTGTCCACTCCTCTCCTTCAGTCGTGTTTACTATACACATTAAATGCATCATCTACAGTAAGTTCTGATTGTTTGCAGCCCAATGTTTTCTAAAACTGCTTTGTAAACTGTAAAGGGCTTTACAGATTGACTTGTTTTCCTGCTTGAGGTGGCAGTTATCAGATATATCTCCTAACTATCCCTTAGTGAGGATGACTTTTCCCAATTTCTAAACAGCACATTACAGTGGGAAGAACACTTTTTAGAGAACTGAAGGTTTAAGTCCAAATTCTAGCTACATTGCCAGAGCTGGACTAGGGCAAAGCAAGTAAGAGGCCTGGGAAGCAGACGTTAAGACCCCACTCATTCTCAGGGGCTCCCTGTTCCTACTCCATCCATTACCGCCTCTGTGACTTATTTTGTAGAGAGTGAATTCATGTAACATAAAATGAAAGATGGAAGCAGGCAAGTCAATGGCATTAGTCACAGTGTTACACAACTACCACTTCTGTCAAGTTCCACACATTTTCATCACCCCAAAAGAAAATATCATGCCCATTAAAGTATGGGGTGAAAATATGAACTTTTAAAAGTTCTTTTCTTGCCCATCCCTCCCTTGAGTCATGCTTACTCTGCACATTAAATGGGTTACTTAAGAACATTAAATTCTCATTACCTGCAATCCATTGTTCTTTACAACTACTTTGCAAACTATAAAGGACTTTAAAAATCATGCCTCATTCCTGCCTCCCCCTGCCCCTGGCAAACACCTTTCTAACTCCATGGATGTACCTATTCTTGACACAATATGTGTGCTTTTTGACTAATAGTATAACTAGCTTCCCCTGTACTAAGACACAATTTAAAGAGGTTTATGTCCATTCATTCAATTAATCCTCACAAAATCTCAATGAGGTAGTAATATTTTTAGGCTTACGACTTACTATATAATTCCCTAGTTATTATTTCTTCATCTGTAAAACGAAGAAAATAGTAACATGCAAACAACAATTTACTAAGCACTTTTACGTGACAGACATTGTTCTAGGACAGGAGTAGCAAATTAGATCCATCTCTAACCAGTCAGGAGTGACTTCCTGCCGCCAAGGGGGAAGAGTATTCTCAGCGTGGCTCAGTAGGACAGAATGTTGTCATCGGCTCATGAGGTCTGTCATGGACAGAGGAATGGGCAAAGTGCCACAAGGAACAGAGGTTTGCTTTCCTTCCTAGGCAAGTAAGAAAAACAAACAAAAGACAAGTGAAAAGCAGACTCTGCTTGAGTTCAGTGCAAGAGGAAGGCATCCCATACAAGTGCAATGTGTCAATGAAGCAGTTGGTGGAATGTCAGAGCAGAGGCGTGGGAATTCAAAACAAAACAGTATGGAACATGTTCCAATCCCCACTCATAGGTAGCATCTTGAAAAATTTACTTAGCCTTTCTTGTTCCCATTTCCTCTTTCATAAAATAGATAATAAATCTTACTCAGAGATCTCATGGGAATGGCATGAGATAATGTGAATTGCTAAGTACAGGATCTGTCACATAGAGCTTAGTAAATGGTAAGGAAATAGAATAAATTACATACTACATATAATATATATTGAATATGTTTGTGCATGCAATATGTTTATAATTAAATTGTATTAATAAATAATAAGATTAAATAAATTGGATAAATATACACACACCACTACACAAATCTTTGTACAGACAAATCCTCCCCTCTTTACAGGACACAGGATGGACACAAAGGAGAACTAGTTTACTTGCAAAGGAGGCCTTTGAGTTGATTCTTGAAAGAATGCCTACCTCATCCTGTTGTTTGAGACTTTGTGACATCATTTATTTAAAAGCATTTAGCACAATGCCTGGAGTCCACAAATGTTGGGTGAATATAAATGTTTTGTTAGGCACTTTATGATTCCATTCTGACTCTCTGAATCAAACAGAGTTTTTGATGGCAAACAACAGAAACTGCCTCTGGCAAACCTACACAAAAGAGAAATTTCTTGGAAGGGTCTCAGAGAGCTCAAAGAATCAACAGGAAGCCAACTCAGAGAGCAGAGGCAGGAACCACCAGAAATAGTCTGGTTAGGTGGATTTCTTGGACACCCACTCCTGAACAAAGCACTGTTGCTATCACCAGGAGTGACTCTCAACCACTTCCTCAGGATGTAATACCCTTGGTGAGAAAACCCAGGGGCTGATTCTAGGTCAGTTGTCCACATCTCAGCTGCGAGTGGTCAAAGAGAGAAGACACCTGACCTCTACGACTTCCATGGTAAGAAGCAAGGTCAGCTTATTTTATTTTATTTTATTTTATTTTATTTTAAAAGATACTCAAATACAATTTTAATACAATCCTCTATATACCCATTTATTTTGCTGCTGAAAGTTGAAATAGCACATTAAAACTTCTGTTACAATCAAATCCAATTTTTGAAAGTCAGAAAATCTATTTAAAGCACCCTGCTCTAAATAAGCTCTAGTCAAACCATCCAATGCTTTCTTTGCATTCCTCCTGCACTAGTTACTTTGCTTCAGATTCTTGTGTTGGGTTTCAACTTATGACTCCAGACTTCTAAAATATACAGAAATAGTCAGGACCAGCAAGACCTGTATTAGAAATACAGGCATACCTTACTTTATTAAACATTTGAAGATACTGTGTTTTCTTTTTTTTTTTTTATAAGATCCTCCACTAGCAAAGAGATTGCAATTCGTTGAAAGCTCGGATAATTATTAGCATTTTTTGGCAATGAAGTATTTTTAGCTAGGCTAATTTTTTAGACATAATACTATTTTTGTACACTTACTACAGTATAGTGTAAGCAACTCATATGCACAGGAAATTAAAATTTTGTGTGATTCGTGTGATTTGTTGCAATATTGACTTTATTGTGTTGGTCTGGAACCAAACTTAAATCTTCCAGGTGTGTTGACAGAAAGGGAATTTGAGTGGAGGGTATCAAAAAAAAAAGTTTCAACTGTACCTCAAGAACACTAGAACACTATTGTGTCATTGCAAACAATATCATGCCAAAAATGTAGAAAATGATCATAAACCCAAGAAATGTATCTTTAAAATGTGAAATACTTAGAAATCAAGTCATTTTTAGGTATTTCATACCAAACATCTGCTATGATAGACAAGAAAAAATAGTCGAGTAAAGATAGTTATTAACTAAATGTCTAATTAATAGTAATCATAAATGATTATTTATTCAAGTCTTTAAACCAGTCAAAATGTCAAATTTTCTCCATTTAAACTTATACACAGACCAAATTGAAACGTGGGAACATTTGTTTTGCTCTCTCTACCCCCATTAACAAGTCTGAGAATTTGTTTTGTTTTGCTTTCTAATGTGAGTGTGGGCATCTAGAAAATAGTCAGAGGAGAACGTGGGCTTCTAAACTGATAGCAAAAACTGGTTGTTAAGAGTTCATTGATAATGGATTAGCAAGAGATAATTCTGATGCTCCTAAGAGATCTGCTCTGAGATTTCCAGGAACTACACAGACCTTTAGACAGAAGGCAGGAGCCAGAGAAGAGAAAAATTACTTCAGTAGAAAAATTGGCCTCTTACCATCAGCACTTAAACATGCCCAACTCGCTCTTGCATCAGATCAAACCTCCCTCTACATCTTCCCCTGTGAGTACCGCCCTGCTGCTCCCCTCCACTTGACTGTCCCAAGTTTCCTGACAGTTGTTGACACTCATTTTTTCTTCCTTGTCATCTCCCACTCATTTCTCAGGTCACTGCAGTCTAGCTTCTAGCCCCACCACTCTACTGAAATGTTTGCCAAGGTCACCATGACTTCCCTCTAACCAGCCCAGTGAATAATTTTCCGTCTTTGTCTTCTTTGGCTTCACAGTGGCTATGAATGATGGTAACTTCTTGAAAAACTCTCGTTACTAAACTTTTATAGTCCAATAGTCTCATATTTTGTATTCATGTGTATATTCAATTGCAATGCATTGCCTAGGATTTTACAAAGGCACCCCAATCCTCCCAGACTGAACTTGTAATCTTTCTCTGTAGATACTTTTCTTCCTATAGCCTCCTTAAAACGAATGCCTCCCACATCCATGGATGCTGAAGATGAAGTTTCACAAAACATCTTTCAATCATCTCTCTCTGTCAGTACTCAATCCCTCAGCTCACCACCAACTAGTTAGTTTTTGTGGGTTAGTACAGTCCCAAAAGAGCTCTCAAACACTTCTACTTTTCTGCATCCTTTCTGAAACCACCTTAGTCCAAGAAACCAACTAAAATACTAAGTGACCTTAATAACCTCATGGCTCTGAACCTCAATTTCCTGGTTTTCAAAATGAGACAGAATGAGCACCAAGTTCCTTCCTTCTTTATGTTCTGTGATTATAAGATTTTAAAACCAATATGGGGCTCAGGGCAAAATCAATCCAAGTACTTCTGGAGATCCATTTACATTTACTTTCTTCATTTACATTAAATGTTAGGGTGGCCAAGAGGATGCTTCACACCCTCCTGTAACACTGCTCTTCAAGACAATCTCAGGAGATTCAAGACAAGGTATGATACAACCCTCCTTCTTAAATAGGGATCTGCCTGATGCCACATTCTGAGCCATAGAAAATATTTTAGAATGAGATTCTAATGTTGGCAAAAAATGTATGCATCTCATTTCCTTAATCCACCTGAAAATTCCTTGAGAAGAATAGGATAAAGATCCTATTGAAAATGTCCGATGTGCGAGAGAAAAAGTCCATGTAAAGATTCAGTCCATATCTGTTGACTACCTCTTGAATGTTTATAAAAATCCCTGAGTAACAGGAAATGGTTGATGTAGATTGGGGGGGGGCGGGGGTGCGGGGGAGTATGGTGATTTTAGCAGTAGTGATGTAAAAATAAAAGTAAAATATTTAGATCAGTTTTCTAAGGAAAAAAAATGTAAACCGTAAGTGGATTGTGAAAGCTAAGTGACACAAGATGGCAAATCTACTAAGTTTAATAGGCAGCCATTTTAATGGAAGAGAAAGAAGATTTCAAAGTAAGAAGAAGTCTGGCAACTTAAAGGGACAAGAGTCAGAAAAGCAGGTGGGCCCTTCCTGCTCTAAGGATTCTTTTGGTTGTGAAGTATGTTAGCCCAACTGAGTAAAGACCTAGCAGGTATCATCACACTATTAAATGGGTATCCACTGGAGAAAGAAGTGCATCTCTCTCAAGTCTCATTAGCAGATTGGAAGTGTGAGACTGTATTTCTGTGATTAAGGATTAATTTTCTAATTCCAGGGAAGGAACACTCCCCTAAATAAGTAGGACTTTACACAGAAACACACTCTCACATGATCTGGAAAAACACAAATAATCTTTATGCTGTCTCCATCTTCCCAAACCTCAAGTGGACAGAAGAGGAACATTGTCTAGCAAAGGAGGGAATTAAAGATTAGAGTTTTCCAGCTCTCCCAGTCAAATACAGGTCCCACGAATGGGAGACAAGTGTGATGACATCTTTAAGGCAGAGAGACCTCAGGAAAGCTGGTCCTTCTATAGACAGTTTCTGATTCTTGATGGTTTAACTTACAATTTTCAGATTTTACAATGGTACAACACGCATTCAGTAAAAACTTTCTTTGGAAATTTGAATTTTGGTCTTATTCCAAGCTAGTAATATACAGCATGAACTCTCTCATGATGCTGGGGAATGACAGCTAGCCGTCAGCCACGTGATCTTGAGGACAAACTGCCAACACTCTGCAGTGTGCAGTGCAGCCAGTGAATTTGGATATTGTGCTTTGCATTTTTTCACCATCATGTCTAAAAAATGTCCATGTGTGGTTGAGTTAGTCAACAGTTTATTATTACCAAGTAGGTTTGTGTTAAATTATTTTACCAAATGTGGATGAAGGTACATATTCTGAGCCCATTTATTAAGGAGGTTAGGTTTAACCATGATGTTTGGTCAGTTAGGTTATTAAATGCATTTTCAACTTGTGATAACAATGGATTTCTCAGGAGGTAACTCCACCCCATTGTTAATGAAAATCTATAAGCTGGTAGGGAGGACACAGTACTTCCAACAGCCAACTGCAGCAGGGCAACAGAAATATTACAAGCCAGGTGAGTAACCTGCTGCCTCAGACACTCACAGGAAGACAGATTTAAGGTCCTACCATTTATTGGGATAACTGAGTCCTGGACCTTTGAAAAACACCCATCATATCAGGCCTAGACTTCTCAGGCATATGTAAGCTGCTAATCCCTTTAAAATAAGTTACTAAAATCTGCCTGCATTTTTGTATTTCAAAAATATTATTGGAGCTTCCTTTCAAACTGCTATCTTATAAAGTGGCTTCAGATAGCTTTAAATCCTAGGCAGTGACTTTTAAAGTTTTTTGGCTGCAAACTCACAAAAAGCATTAAATGTTTGCTATTATAAGCCAGCATCATGCAAACACAAAACTAATACAAAAGTTTTATGAAGTTGTACTTATTTCATGCATTTTAATAGGACATATTCTACTTTGTTTCACTGTGCTAGTCATGAACACCAGAATTAGTTCAAAAAACACAAACAGATCAAGTGCTACAGTTTGAAAAACAAAATTCTAAAATTATAGCTACTCTGTTAGTGCAGTGTCCAAATTTTAAAGTTAGTTAAAATGTATCATCAAAAAGTAGTATTTTCTGAAGGGAACTCAGTTCACATAAAAAGCATCATCTTGGGGATCCCTAAATGAATATCCAGCCTTCCCTTTGCATCACTGAGATGTGAGCATAACCATGGGTGAAAATGACATAAAATGAGAACAAAGGTGATAAAGGAGGACTATCATCAAATGCAATGTGTGGTCCCTTGGGAAACCTAGAGTGAGATGAGGGAAACCAAATAAAAAAAAAAGAAAGAAAGAAATGCTAGTGGAGATGAGAACAAGCTTGCAACTTCTATTTCTAAGCTTCCCATATTACATTTATACTTTCCAACCCTATAAGACAGAGTAATACTCAGGATGACTCCACTAATCATGTGGCCTGAAGTATCTCAGCAGACATCATTTAAGTCATTTAAAAGGATAACTGCAAATTAAATTACTTCACCCTAATTATGCAAAAATGATAAATTCAAATAAGCAAGGTAATTCATTTCTAAATTAAAATTTTTTTCAATCACTTGGCATCTCAAATCAAAGCAAATGGGTAATGTTACCAATTATATCAATTTGACTCTTAAATTTAAATACATAAACATTTGATGAACTGAATTAAAATTCTTATTCGATATGCACTTAACTTATTAACATTTGCAGTAGGGTAGAGAACCACATTCAAGACTAAAACAGGGTCATATCCTTGAAAACCAACAGCTGCCACAAAAGTACTTTTGTGAGAGTCTAGAATGAGGCCCCAAAATCTACTAAACAAGTTTTCTCACAGGAAAAGCAATGTAGATCACACTCCTAAAAGCAACACTATGGAAAGCTATGAAATATTTATCAAGCAAAATATTTGATAAATAATAAAATATTCGGTTGTATTGTGTAGATGATAATATGTTAAGTTTTGACATGGTTGTACTTATGAGCACAGAACTTTTATAACAAGGGAAGAAACAGAAATGTATTGAGTATCTGTTTTGCCAAGCATTAACAAATACTTTCAAATACCATATATGATAACATTAGAAACTAGGAACCAAAGGTGTTAAACAACTCACCTTAGGTCACACAGGGATAAATGAGAGAAGGAAGATTTAAACTTGATCTTCTGATTACACAGAAATTATTCTTGTCCTATGTTTATCACTTTATTCTGAATCAGTATTTAAAATATGAATATTTAAAATAGTGGCTAAAAGATGTCCTAAGACTTCTAATCAAGTTAAATTCATCTTCCAATTTCAAGGCTAATGAGTAATAAAGTGATCTGTGAAAAAATACAGAAAATGTATGCATGTATTCTGGTGGTATTATAATTCCTACAAACATTTGATAAAGTATATTTATTCTTAATGTCTCAGGTAAGAATGAAAGATGTTGTTTATTGTACATAATAAAGCACAATAAAGTATAATAATTTAGAATAATAATATGTTGTCATTTCTCATTATTCTGTGGGTTAAGTGAGATTGGCTGGGCAGTTCTTGCTTGGGGTCTCCTTGGAAGTGTAGTCAGATGTCTGCTGGGTCTGCAATCCTGGGAAGACTCGATTGGTTTGTACATCAAGATGGTTCACTCACATGACTGCTCAGGAATACTGACTATTACCTTATTTGGGGTTGCCGACCAGAGGGCCTACATGCGATCTCTCCATGTGAGCTGGGCTTCTCTCAGAATGGTGAACTGGGTTCCAAGAGAGAGCATCTCAAGAGTCAATGTTCCCAAAGACCAAGTTTCGTGCATCTTTGCTTCCGAAGTCCCAGAAAGTCGCATCTTATTAATTGATCTTGTCACTAAAGCCTGTGAATAAGGAATTAGATGCCAACTTTTAATACAAGAAACATGATTTAAAGGAAAGAGACTACCCATCACACCTTAAGTCTCTTGTCTCCCATCCTGGCATCTCTGCTCTACCCACCTGAGTTAGACGGGGAACTATATAATAAAATCATAATAACATAAATTATTTTGCCATATTTTCTCTTATCTCTTTGCCTCTGTCTCTTTGTCTGAAAAGACAGCACTTTTTGAATGAATGAGTAAATGAAAGAATGAAGGTCTCTTGTCTTTGCCTTTTCTATTCTACTCCTTTTTCTCTCATCCCTTCTTCTCTGTTCTTCCCATCTTTCTAACTGAAGATAAAAGGTTAACAAAAAGGTTTTTTTAAAGCAACAACATAGTCTAATTAGTAACTCTTAGGGTCAAGTTCCACTTCATAGCGCCCATTTGAAACTGCATGATTCAGTCATCATCTTATACAGAAAAGTAAGGAGAATTTTTTAAACATGGGCAAAGAAAATGAGAGACAATAATGGGCACGGAGGGGATAGATTATCAAGAGAAGGAAAATATAAAGGGAAAGGGACATAAATAAGGAAGGATGAATAACGTTAAGTCAGTGATTGAATGGAGAAAGAAGTCTAATTCTTCCCTAAAAACATTGCACACACACACCCCCATTCTTTCCAATCCGTTACCACTCTATCAAACCTTATTCCCCAATGTCGTAATATTTGATATATCATCTTTGCTAATTTCCCTACCTAGAGTCTTTATCTTCTTTTTTGTCTAATATATTTTTATTAAAAATTGCAAATATTCGTGTACTCTTGCGGCTCAGGCAACTGAGGTGGCTAAGATGCAGACCAGGGACCCAGGTTCATGATATGGGGTGGGGGTGGGGGACAAAAAATTGCAATGTCACATATCCATTGATGATTTTTGTCTAAATCAGTCATTGCTATGAACACTGGAAAATGCTAATAAGTTTATGTTCATCGTCCTTGACATCTGAACACTGTAGCCAAGCTGAATTAGTAGGGCTGAGTGGTGCCTTCTATCTGTAAGCTCAGCTGCCTCTGAAATCCTTTTTGCCATCTGCAGAAGGCCTGGCTTCTGGAGAAGCTGAAAGGATGTTTAGTGGGGTATGTTCCAAAGGAGGGCAAGAAAGAGTTGGCGCCTAGGTTGATGACATCAAATACACTGAATTTGCTTCTCTCCACACTGTTCTAGTTCCAGATAATAAAACAGTTGCTAGTGAAATCAGTCCCATTTTGTGTGGTTTCTATACCTTGAACTTTCTCACTTCAGGGATCTTGCTCCTGGTCTTTTCTCTGTTCTAAGGACTCATTAGGCTCTTTTTTCACTTGGATATGGAATCTAGATCTACAGTTTTGAAACCAAGTTTGGACTCTTGACTCAGTTTCTTTAGCAAGTTGTTCTTTGGACTCAATCCCAAGATAATGGTTCTTGGAAAATGCCTCAGTGAGGTGTGCAGCTGGGTGGCCGTGCAGCTGGGTGGCCGTGCAGCTGGTGTGGGACCATCTGTCTTCCCTCCTTTGAATCTTCTCTCCTGAGTGATCTTGGCTTTATTCTAAGTTCTCAAACTCTAATCTTTTCTGGAATCAGTGCCTACTCTTCAATTCTGTAACCAAATCTGGATTCTAGACTCTTCTTTGTTGATTCCAAAAGCAAGTCTTTGTTTGGTAGCATAACCTGGGTAAAGCTTTTGGTTGAAAGTATCAATGAGGATTTTCAACTGATCTTCTGTGAATTTGGTGTGGCCACGTTGATGACTGGTTTTTGTGGTCTTGGTTGGAGAGCAGTCATGGGTCATGTTGCAAGAGACTCCTGAAGTCCGAGGATTCAACCAGGAGACAGATCATCTGAAGTCTACAGAGTCACTCCAGTCTTTATTTTCTTAGATATCACCAAAAACACTGTTCTCGACCTGGGGCCCCCGATCTAAAATACAATACTAAATGATGGCTGAAGAATAGAGTTCAATACCAGCATGTAAAAGATACTCATCACCTTCCTTGCTGTTCTTGTTTCTTAAGACTCTTGTTTCTTAAGAATAGTTTCATGTAGGGGAGTCTTATTTCAGCCAGAGTACTATACTCACTGTATTTACACACAAAAAAGACTAAATCTCAGTAGTTAATACATCAGGAAATATATGAAATATGAGTCAAGGAAATTGAGAAATAAAAAGATATTTTTATAAAGCACTGTGGCAACATTGTGAGGTCCAGAATGACAGCACTTACTGTCCATCCTGACAATGTCTCTTGAGTACAGCCTTCTCATTTCTGTCCTCTGTCCTTTGCACTCATCAACTCTACCCCCAGGTGCTTTCCTTGCTGCTGACTTCCTGACTCATATCTCAGGAGAAACCACAGGAAGACCTCTTCCTCAAGGAAACTGACATTAGCGGATGAATTTGGAGGAAGTGCAATTAGCAGAATTATTCTGGACCCACAGTGAGTATTTTTAACACTATAGCATCTGATTTGACCCTCTGTGGAGACCAAATCATCCAGGTTCCATTTTAGTTTTCATTTTGTAGGCTTGTTCAGTAGACAGTGGCTTAAAGGACCATATCGACCCAGTTTGGTGGACAATTCAGTCAGCATCTAACCACTTGGACAATTTTGAGTTGCAATAATTACAACCAAAGAAACAGATAAAAATGCCAGTGTTGGGCACCGTGGTGACTCAGGCGCTAAGTTGGTAGCTGGGACATTGATAATGTAAAGCACAAGGACCTCGCAACCTGACCTGGGATCAGGGTGAACAACCAGAAATAAACAAATAAAAGCACATCTTCCTCTTCTTTCCTTCCTTCCTTAAAAAATGCTTCTTTCTCTTCTCCTTTCCTCTCTTGAAAAAAAAAAAAAAGGTACCATTGTAAATATTATAACTGTTTGGAATTTCAGTATAAATGAGAGAGAATGATGGGTATAGTCCATGATTAAACAGATTTTCTTATTTGAGAAGTTTATTATAAGGTATAATGAGAGCTGTAGATAACTTTTTGAAAGTACACACTATAGCAGGCAGGAAAAAAAAGGCCTTTTGAAACAAAGAACAAATTAGAAGTAATTACAGTGATGATCATGGAATGGCAACATCCTTTTGATCACAATAACCTCTGTATCCTTCAAACTTCCACTAAGTCCAAGAAAGCATTAGTATAAGACCAAAGGCCACTTTGGGGAGGATATTTTTCAAGTGTTAAGGAGTGAGTGGCAGTCAGAAAATAATATTGTGAACTAAAAATTAAATGTTTCGATTGCCGATAGAAATTGTATACCTCAAAATATCTTGTTTAAAAAAATTAGTTTTCTTTTTCACATCCAATGTTGAATATGCATGCATGTGTTGTTTTTGCTTTTATTTTCTTCTTCTGTTTTGATTTCAGAACTGGGTAACACTACATGTCATTTAAAGGGGTTTATAAAGGTAAATTTATAAAGTAAGTAGACGATCATTTTATCAAAAGAGAATGAAGGCTTCTCGGGTGATAATAAAGTTATATAACTTCACATGGCTGATAGTTCTACGGGTGCTCACTTCCTTCCATTTCTTTATGTTTTATGCATTTTGCTGTGATGTCTGGAGAAAATCTGAGAGTAATGAAATGTTAGACTTCTCAGTTCATTAGCTCGTAGGTGTCTGCTGCTGCCATAACCAGTGCTTTGCTCATATTCCTTTTTCCACAAATTAAGCTGGTTGTACATTAAGAAATGACTTCTTGCTTTCCAGAAGAAATAGTTAACCTGATCTGGCCTCCTGTAATAGTTCTAAACACTCTTTTTGTAAACAGATATGAAAAGATGCCCTTTTCAAGTCAAGGACCAAGCTTTATACTTTTATTATTTAGAGTACCCAATTCAATGCTACACAGCTAGTTTGCATTCATTCATTCCTTTGACAAATATTTATTGACTTACCTACCAAATGATTCCCTGGAAAGCCAGACAAGTTTGCCAACTCAAATGACTAAATGGCATTTGATAAGTGCTATAAAGATTCTATAGATTCAGCAGTTTCTCTCAGCTATCAAATTTATTTTGGCTAATGGATTTCACTGACTCTCACTCCCATTTAAGTCTTATAAAGGGATACTAAAAAAGAATTGACCAGTTAGGAGGTGGAGACTTAATAAAAAAAAAAATTGAAATAGGAAGAGTTAGAGACAAGAGGCAATTTTAAAAAGCAGAGGACTAAGTGGGCAGAAATTCTACAACCAGGGAGACTCAGTGCCCCACTGTTTAAATTGAACCAGAGAAACTTCCTCTTTCCTTGCTTGGTCTTTGCTGGATACTTCCTCTGGCCCATGCCCCCATGTAGGGGAGTGAAGTCCGATACAGGTGCCACTGAGAGAAATCAAAGACAAGGAAGAATTCTGGGATGAAAACTTGACTGAGTTGGGTCAAAACTTCTGAGCAACAAGTCAGAAACAGAACGATCCAGGAGTGACACATAACTCATTTTCAAAGGCAAGGAAAGATGAAAAGCAAAACAAACAAATAAGCAAACAAAAACCCAAATTATTCATCAAGCCCAAAGGCATTAACACAGAACCAGAAGATGGGAAGAGAAAGGGAGTAAGCAAAGTCAAGTACTAAGTAAAAACAGAAATAGATTTGATTTAAAAAAAATCAAGGCAAGATGAAATAAAGGATCCAAGACAATAACTGGAAACCATTCCTTAGGTTTTGATACTAGATTTTGCTTTGTATGAGTTATCTTAATCTAAAAGCACTTGATCTCAGCAGGTACCTTCCCCCTCCTTATGACTTTCTCTGCCACCAAGGACCAACCAAGGCCTTAAAAACTCTTAACATCTGGGAAGTTATATAGACATTCCAGCTAATAAATCAACTTAATCCAGACTGATTTGGCCAAAAGATGACCTCCTCCTAAGAACCAGTCTCCCTAGATGCCTCCATTGACTATTTTGGAAAACAAAACAGTTGAACAAGTGGTATACTTAAATAAATTAAGGTTTAACTAAGTCTGATGCTTAATTTAAAGTACAAGCAGACTGAGACACTGGTAGACTGAAATGTCTCACTTACCAGCACTTACTATGTCTGATGCAGCATGCTCACACAAAGTATTTTAAATATAATTTCCCCATCTATTTAACATTCCTTATTCTATTTGGTCAAAATCAGTTTGATTTTTTAAAGATCTTGAACCTCCCCCACCCCAATTTAGACTATAATTTCCTGAGGCCTAAGATTATTTTACCATATTCTTTTTAACCCTCCCTCCCCCAAATTCGTTGTCAAACCTCAAAAAAAAAAAAAGAAGAGTATGCACTAGGAGCTTTCAGACACCATCCTGAGTCTACCCACCCCCCAGTGGTAAAGTGAAGCAAAATGTTTAGTACTAACCTTAAAATAAGTGTTTGTTCATTGTTTTTTCTTCCTTTCCGTTTTCCCAAGAGGAAGCAACAATAATTTAAACTTTTCTGCTCTGCGGCCTACTACACTCCACAGGCATTCTATAGTCGATGAGCATGTGTGTGCACATACTCTCATGTGTGGTTCTCATAATGAAGACCAAGGAAGGATGGGAGACAAGGAACAGTATTATGAGACGAGTAAAATTTTATCAAACAAATGGTAGGATCAAAAAAGTGTGTGTGTGTGTGTGTGTGTGTGTGTGTGTGTGTGTTTAATGATACATTTTGGGGAGAGCTTGGGGGAGAAAGAGGAGCAACTGGGGCTTAGCTTCTTGTATTTAACTGTGCAGGGAGGATCAGGTATGAAGACAACTGAAGTCTGGCATCAGGATATTTCATTCTCAAAAGGAAAAAAAAAAAAAAGCAATGCTCCTTCCCCTTCCTGGTGCCCTTCCAAGGAAAAGCCCCTTGGTACTGGCTTCTCAGTCCTCTTCCCCCACTCCCACCCTCCAGGGAAGCTTACCAAGGCCAAGAGGGCCAGATGGGGCTGCGGGCAGAGTTGCTGCTGACCCAGGTCTTTCTCATCCCACTTTCCGTCTGCCAGAGCTTTCGTGGTGGTAGCGCCTGGTCCTGAGGTTAGAATTTGCTCCCAACAGCGGGTGGTGTGTGTGCCCACAGCATCACTGCCCTCACCAGCTTTCCTCTACTAGCTTGGCCTGTGATGTGCCATTATCTTGCTCTTCCCATTTTATACTTTCACACACCAGCTTCTCTCAAGACAGTTATCTGATCACTAACCACTTTGAATATCAGATCATCGGCTCATTTATTTTTTCTATTTTAAAGGATGGTGCCGGTGTTTCCAGAGAGCAGACAATCGATTTCTACATTTGCCAAGGCATCCGAGTGTGAGCTGCCTATCACCGTGCTGACTTTAATAAAAGGTTATTACTGTGATCATTATTTAGCATTTATATAGCTCCTCACAATTGTTTACCCATTATTCCTCAGAGCCCCCCCTGTCAAGGTGATCAGTATTAGCAAGCCCCATTAAAGAGGCAATAAATCAGGGGTCCTGGAGAGGTTTCACGGATGTCCACAAAAAGACACAAAATGAATATCCACAGAACTGAGGCCAGCCCTGACCTCCCTCCTGCCAGTCTGATTAGTGAGTACATTCATTCCATTATCCCGGTGAGCAGATCTACACAGAGCAGACTGCCCTTGTAGGCTGCAGCTCAAGTATCTTGAGAGGATTTTCCTGTCTATAAGGCATCCCCTCCCTTAGGCACTCACTATCACAGCCCTGTGTTTGTGGAATTCACAGTGCTTTGTGCTACCTGAAATTAACTTGGGAGTTTATACTCTTGCTTACTTAGTCCAGAAAGCCATCTCCACAACAGTAGCAGTTAGTGTCTTGACTGGGCTGCTCTCTGCTGTCTCCACCTCCCTGGTTGATGTTCAAAAATGCTTGTTGAGTGAATGGCAAGAAAAGTCCTATAAACGCCACTGTTACTCACGCACCATTTTCCATGCCTTTTCATCTCTTTGTGGCCTTCCTGGTTAGAGTCACACAGACAGTCAATTATTCTTAATTACCCTGGGGCTAATGACCTAGTTTGTGGATGGTCCCAGGTTCTTGGCTTCCTTCCTTCTGGAGATTCCTCCAGATCTTTCTGTCATGTCTCACCTTTAGTTGAGAGAGGTCAAGAAGCGAGTAAGGCGATGAAATTCCTATTAGACAATTTGACGAGTTCTAATAGCTTTGGAAAGGTACAAAGTTGAGATGATTGATTCCAAGATTTCCTTTTTTACTTTACTTGTGAATTTGAAAAAAATCCATCTGTTTTATATATGCAATACATTGAAAGGTTCTTTGAAGAAGTTAAAAGTGCTGTATAAATGTAAGATATAATTATGTATGCATGTAGTCCCATTAACCTTGGTAATTGAGAGTTGGTTATACATTTAAGGTTTAATTAGTTTTGATAGAACAGTAGCTCACACTTTTCTAATGTGTAGGGATGGACAAGGGCTCAGAAAACGTGCCTTTGGTTCATGTTTTTAACCATCAAATTAAGATAAAGCTTGAAACCCCTTCAAAGCCTGAAAAGTTGGCAGTAATACTGAGTTCTCATTAATGAGGAAGAATAGGCAAATGGTGCTAACTGTTGGAATGTTCTTGCTTCAAATTTCAGATGATGAGAATACAATCTCCCCTAGAAAAAAAATCTAAGACTAATCTTGGAAGAGAGTCTCCTTGGATACTCTAAAATGGAAGTTTTCTATGTAAAGGTGTATTTTTTTTTTAAGTTTGTTACAGCTCTATTTTAAAATAAAGACTCAACATAATACAGTGGCACTCCCTCCCTTATCCAAGGTGTTGCTTTCCATGGTATCAGTTACTCATAGTCAACCATGGTCCAAAAAGATTATGTACAATAAGGCATTTTGAGAGTGCAAGAGATCACATTCACATGACTTGTATTACAGCATTCTACCCTCTTTCATTATTACTGTTGCTAATCTTCTCCTGTGCCTAATTTATAAATTAAACCTTATAATAAGTACACATATAAAGGAAAAATCACAGTATTGGTACTATGCCCAATTTCAGGTGTCCCTGGATGTTTGGGACTGTGCCCTCACAGAGAGATGAGGGTTACTGTGCCTTATATTTGATAACATGTGCTGCTGCATTTGACCTCACTGCAAACCTGCCCAGAGATATTATTGCTGCCCCTTATAGATGAAAAATGAAAGCAAAGCCATTAGGTACCCTAACCAAGACCTTTGATATCACCACAGGCTGTTCTGTCTGGTTTCCTAACTCCAGATTAATATTCTGCACCATAATGTTAGAAAACTACATTGGAGAGGGAAGACTTATTACTTGTACTGCCCTCCCACCACCATGCTTCAAAGGTTGGGCAAATCTTACTTTATGGTTAAATTGGTCACATTTACTTAGCGTGTACTCTAAATCCTAGGCCCTGTGCTTTGCTCTGGGATAAGGAAGAGAAAGTAAAAGACAGGTTAGACTTCCCCAGCTCTTATAACCTAGTTGGGATGGGAATGTTCACATATAAACATTGCAGTCTTTTAAAAGGGGTGCCAAAGGGGTGAGAGTAGGGCATGCACCACGGTGGGAGCAGGGGCAAGAGCAGTGTCAGAAAACATTCCAACAACAAAATTGCATCTAGATACAAACTCCAGCTTTCTAACAAAACACTGAAGATAGAAAAATGAATGGAGGCCTTCAGCAGCGAGGAAAGCTAGCTGCAGTTCAATGAGGAAACTGAGGCATGGGGAGAGGTGAAGAGCTGATCCCAAGCAAATACCAAATAGAGACTCAGGATGTGTGGGGGAGAGCAGTTCCTACAATCCCTTCACCAGCAGAGCAGGTGCCAAGTAATCATGTACCTGCTTCCACCTGCCCCAGGAACCCACACAAAGAGAAGACTGCTGCCTGTGAACCCTCACCAGGCATCCAATTGGTCAGCGCTGTGATTTTTGTCCTCCCAGCCTCCAAAACTGATACTGAGTCTTTGATGTCCAAAGGAAATTAGTCTCAAACAGTGGCTGCAGCCAACAAGAATGAAGGAAGGAGCAGCTCCTGTGCCATGTTCAACATCTTAATCATACAGACACTGTATGACCTGCACACTAGGGTGAGGGTTGGGTGGAACATTTGGGGTCAGTAAAAGCATCCCAAATTAAACTTTCCTTTAAAAAAAGGAGAAAGACAAATACCAGATGATAGAAAGAAACAAAGCAAACAAACCCACTAAACAAAAACCAATCTGGGACATTAACCATAGAACTGAGGTTACTGGTGGGGTGTGGGGTGGGGGTGGGGTTCAAAGGACAATGGTGAAGGACTTTGGTAATTTGGTGGTGAGCAGGGTATGTTGTCATATATTTGAGGCATGGGGAACCTACACATATGGATTTTTATTATTTTGTAATAGATATGAATAAAAGAGAGCAAGAGACAGAGAGAGAGAAGAGAGAATATTCCACAAAAGGGATCACTTTTTATGCCAAGATTTAGCTAATGCTATACTGATAAAAGTGAGAAGGGACTGGAATATCTATCAAATTTTATCTACTTAAATTTTTATTTATTCAAAATTTATCCACTTTGGCAAGAAATTAGCAGGTAATATTTTAAAATTACTTCTAAATAGAAAAATTTGCATAGTAGCTACATTCATGAAGGTAAACACAAGAACTAAAATAGAATGAGCTAAAGTGATTTCCCTGAGACTGGAACTAGGAGATAGAAGGATTGGGGTTGCCAGGTGGGGTCAGGCCTGTCATTTTTCCTATTAACCTTTCAGTCATGGTTTGAATTACTTACATAGTATTCATTTTTTAATGGACTTTTAAAAATGAGTAAGGTTTCTACAAGGGCAGGAAGCACTGGTAGCAGAGGAACCAGTAGTAACAGAGAAAGGAGGCAGGAGAGCAGAGAGAAGGCAAAAAGTCCATTTAGATTGTGGTGTGGAAGGCACACATAAGGACAGGAAAACAAAGTGGTGAGCTATGGCAGAAAATCTAGGACACACAAATGCATGATTACATTGTTGTTGCCAAGGAAATTGATAAAGGCTGTTGAGTAAACAGGTAAGAGGTTCTGATAAATGAGTTTTACTTACAGCAGGGGTCCTCCCATTTGAGTGCATCAGAATCACCTGTAAAAACAAAATTGCCAGCTCCTGCAGCTAAAGTTTCTTCTTGAGTAGTTCTAGGGAGAGGTCCAAGAATTTGCATTTTTAGTCAACTTTCAGGTGATGCTATTGCTGCTGATCTGGTAACAATTTGAGACACAGAGTAATATAGTAACCAGAAGTCAAAACTAGACCCTTTGGAGATTGGAAGTAAACAGGATATCCCAGAGGGGACCTGACCAGGAAGCTGATGGTGGGAAAGAAAACAGGCTTTCAAAGGACAGGAGATCACTGGACCATGATCTGGGTCACTGCATAACCCAAATTACCATCAAATCTCTGGTGCTTATGTGAGATACAAAAGAAGCATTTAAAATTCATTTTTTAAATAGAAATCCTGTCTAGAAACTAAGCTACGAATTTTTTCATACTTACCCTTCCTCCCACATCAATAACCTCATTTTAGTGTAATTACATTGTCAAAGCATCTTCCAGGGAAAGCATCTATATCTGAACCTAATCAACAAGTATATCTATCTGTATATGTAAAATTACAATAAAACTAATCTCCTTATTGTTTTACTATAGAACATCCTTGGAGCTAGTGTTCAAAATAAATTTCTAGTACTGAAAGTGTTCCTGCCTACTGCTTGGGGCAAAAATGACTAACTCACCATACCATATGAGCATAACTCACCATACCCATAAAAGTACAACTCTTTATCCCTCTGTTAGGTACCTACGGTGTGACAAGCCCCATAGATATGTTTGGACACAAAGATGAATAGCAGCAGTTCAGAATCTAGCAGTCTTTTTTCTGCACTCTTAAACCTGCCGAAGGATTCTGCTTTGCTTGTAATGAAAATACTAAAACAGTTACAGCAGAAGATAGCTAGCATTTCCAAATTGGCCATTTCTGTTCTCAAACTATTCATCAGAAGAGAAGACTTTGGTCCCGGGTTATTTCAGGGAACTTAGACATATTTTGCTGACACACAGCATCTGGGGAGCCACCAGTGCCATCTACTCCCCTGGTTTTTAAAGCACAATGAGCTTTTTATCAATGACACCTTTCAATGCCCAAAGAGAGTGCCACTTGGGTTTTTAAAACATTGGTTCCCTCACTGCTTCCCAAAATAACAGGGTCACTTCAGGACCAGTGAGTGGTTGGCACAGTGACGTGCTTCCCAGAAGTACTAGGAGTTTTGTGGAGGAGCAAGTATTTTCACAGCTGCAGATCTCAGTGCTGAACTTTCTGTCAGGGAGAATCATGTCTCAGTGAAAATATGGAAGTGGAACCAACTGTCAAAAGGACAGTGTGACAGGGGGTGTTGTTGATTCAAGTCAGAGAGCAACCGAAAATGATTTCTGCAGCTGGAATGAAACAAAGACAAAGGTTGAAGGTCAACTTCCTCTTTTATTTTGGTGAATCAGCAGGCCTAAGTGGCCTTTCTCAAATGTTTCAGGTCTACTGATTATGTCAACTCTGAAAGACCCCACAAGTTGTACTGATGTATGGCTCTCAGGTGCTGCACAAGAGAAAATGTTCAATCTCATTAGAAGGTATCATGGCACCCAGGTCTCCCTGCCCCATCCTCTAGGCAACTGTTTCCAAATGTTACTGATTTTATTTGCTAAATGTCACTCACATCCACCCACATCACTCCACCTTGACCACCACCAATCTTGTCCATGCTGATATCTTCTCTCCCACAGATGACTGTAATAGACTTCTAACTGGTCATTGACATCCTGTTTATCTCCCTTTCCAGCCGTTCTTCACAGTAATTCATGAATTCACAGTATCTCTTCACACTAATTAACTCACAATACTCTTTTAGACTTAAATAACACTACAAAAATCTGAATACCACACACATACACATAAAACCTAACTTAAATTTGTCTCAGATTCCCCATTGCTTCAACATCTTACCTGGCTGATTTAGCCTGGAGAGCTTGGCATAATCTATGCCTCTCCCCCTTCCCCTCTTCTTGTATCCTGTCCTTCCCTCCTCATTCTCTCTGCTCTCTGCACACAGACTCCCCTGCCTAGAGCACACTTGCCTCCCTGATTTGCCAAATTGTCTCCTACTTACCTTCTAGCTCTTAACTCATATCAGTAACCCATCAGAGGGATGCTTGAGAAAGACACTCTCCTCCTCAGTTAGAACAACTCCCCATGTTTTCAACTTCCTTGCCACCATCAACCCACTCATGAAACCTTCATAGAAGACATTATACAATCAAAGTGATTGATTTCTACCTGGTGTCCTCATTAGCTTTAAGATCCAGGAAGGCAGGGACTCTGTCTCATTTGGCTGACATTTGTATTCCAGAACCTAGCATAGTGTCTGGCACATATGAAGCACTAAATAAATACATTGATGCCAAAGGAAAGAAGGAAGGAGAATGCCTGAGTGACAAATTGATACTATCAAAATAAGAATGAAGATGGCTAGCATGTTAAATGAATGAAAATAATAGGGAACACATATTAAACTTCCAATGTTAAGGAACAGTCTAAGATTACATGAATTCATTCCTCATGACAGCTCTATGAGGTCATCATTTGTATTACCATCATTTCATAGATGAGGAAACAGAGCATGTAGAGATTGCTCAAAATCCACAGGTAGCAAATGTAATATACTCTAACTGGAGAGATATTATAGTCATATGAACCACAAAAAGTTCATCTGCACAGGGAACTTTTTTGTCCAGACACTGTCAAAAATTTTAGCTTTCCACGGTCAAGGCTTTATCTTATTTGGAATTGGACTTTGAAAGTAAAAAACTCTATCCTCATCTTTAGAGATGTTTCGACCTCCTCAGCAGATAAAAATCAGAGAATTTCTTATCTGGATTTCAGTTGCCTCTGTGTCACTTTTCAGAATGAAATTTTTCTCCACAAATGTAAGGTTGAGCTGATTAAAACGAGCACAATGTAAAGCAAGAGCCTATCCCTGCCTCCATTTTGACTATGTTCTTTTAAAGTGAGCAGAACAGAAGTTGAAACAAAGAAAGAAAAAGAGAAAGTGCAGAAGTAAGAGCAGTTCCTTAGGAGGAAAGATTGAAGTCACGATATATTTGTTCAGAAAGGAGATGAAAAGGAATGTACCGCCTTCCATACAGCTACAGGAAGCCGCTCACTGTGCACAGCGCCATAGATCAGTTTATTCAGGGCCCAACCGGGAACAGAAAGTCTCACGTTTGCACAGGGCAAAAGCTTCTAGGGAAGGAAGGATGGGAGGAAGGGCACTACATGGAAATAACAAATAACTTATTTGCAAAATGGAACTCTAGATGGAGCAGTTCCCTCTATTTGAATTTTCTGTGGTGAGAGATACTGATGTCACTGGATGGGTTAGTACTGGAAAGATGCCTGAAGGCATTGCTTTAGCTCTGAGATGGAAAATAGAATTGGATGACCCTCCACTTATCAAACAGAGCCTGACTCTATGGGTGGGATGCCCGTAAAGAAGTGAGGGCAATAGAGAAAGAAGAGGAGGGAGAGAAGTTATAGTAGGAAAAGCTTTGAAAAGATGTCCAAAAACATGGAATGTACTATAGAATATGACAGAGGGCAGAAGCTCTGGAACTCAATCACTGGGATTTGAATCCAGGCTCCATTATCTACTAGTTATAACTTTCTTAAACTTCAGATTTCTCATCCTCAAAATTGAAATAACTGTACCTAGCTGATCATTTTTAAGAATGAAAGAAACTAATCCTTAACAACTTCATAGTACATAGTAAATGCTCAAAAAATATTAGTGCCCTTACTGCTGCTTTTGGAGATGACCAGCTGACTGTGTAACCCTGAAGTACCAGCCATATGGAATGATGTTGGAATTGACCAGGAATCATGCTATATTGGGTTCTCTTCTGAAGGAGGTGATTACCCAACAGTAAACTTTACACCTTTGTTGCAGAAACTCAAAGGAAGATGCCATCTTCCAGAAACTGTCCCATCCAAACTATGGAAGTATTTTCTCTTCTCTCACTTTTAGCTTTCATTCTCCATGCTTTCCTCCTTGGCTTGCTTTTCTGCTTTGTACTCTAGTTTTCAGGCCTTTGAAAACTCTGCTCCTCTCCCCGTGTAAGGAATCCTGTGGAGACAGACTAAGCAGATCTGCTTCCTCTGCTTTAAACACTGGGGGCCAACAGGGGAAAATGTTTCCCTTGGGTGAGTGCCAAGTAACTTTGGAGACTGGGGGTGGGAGAGTGAGTTCTTAATGACACAGAAAGAAAATATTTATGTTTCATCTTAATTGAACTTTTCTTAAGCTCACTAGATTTTAGTAGGTGGAAAAAAAATCAACAGATGAGAACACTGGGAATGAAATACACATAGCTCTGGCTTCATGCACAAAAGGGGCAAAATGCAATGGGAAGTCTAGCAGAGGCATCTTATGGGAAGAGTTATCCCACCAAAAATCTGAGCTTAGTAGCACTGCCTTCATTCTCATAATTAATGCAGATTCTATATGATTACCCCATAAAATTGGCAAGAGAATGACCAAGTTCATTACATTAAATATATTTCTAGCTGTGGGGTCCACTGCAGTACCTTAAAAAGGAGGTTTTATAGAGTGTCACAACGCAATGAAGTCCTGAAAAGTAAACAATGTGAACAGAGCTGGCTTACCTTGGATAGGAGATGCTAGAAATAGCAATAAGTATCCCCTGTGTTCAAAAGTTGAAGTTACACCACTTCAGTCTTAGAAAAGATCTGTATTAGTACCTGTTTTGGTTAATTCAAAGAAATCTGAAGAGAATGGTTGCTTTTACAGAAAAAAAGAAAAGGTGAAAAGCTAAAATAGCGTTCAGCTTTGCTTCTGTAGCAGCATTCTAGAGACAGGAGGCCTAGAGACTGGAACCACGAGGGAGCACCCTGTCAGGTTCCTCCCCGGAACGACTTCATAGAGGCTGTGATTATTATCCCATCCCTCTTTTTACTACATGTGGGTGTTATTTTAGGCTCTCTGTGTTATTTGGAATAATTTGATAGGATATATGTGGGCTTTACAAACACTCAACATTTTTTCCATACAGATGAACGGAAATTCATTTCCAAACCTGGCACTCATATCACAATGTCAGGTACAACCTCACTGCCCAATGAGCTCCCTCTAACACACCTGGAAGGACTCACCTTCAGATTTATGAAGACAACAAGCATAGTAATTAAGGATAAGAACTAAGTGCATGTAAGTGAGTGACATCATTAAATAACAGGAATAGTATCCTTGTTCTAGAAAACGAATCATAGGACTAGCATAGACTAGCATCTAACTCCTCCAACTGTGACTTAAAGAATGCTTTCCTTCCTTGGTAAGTTTCTCTCCTCTTCAGTTTATCTTACCCAGCATCTGCTAATCTATTTCTGTGGGGACTCCCAACTTTTACATCCTAGCTATACCTCCGTTTTGCCAGACTGAACTCAGAAGTTATCAAGATTAGGAGAATTAATACATCTACAACAGTTGGCAGAGTGCCTGGCATATTACTGGTACGTTGAAAATGTTACCTGTGCACATGCCATTTCCTTGAATGGGGATCATATTCCCATTTTACAAACTAATTTTAGTCCTTGACCATGAACTTGCTCAAAAATACAAACATTATCATAATATTGCCAAGGACACTTTAATTCTCCCCTACAAATCTGTAAAATGCTTACCTAATTGACTCATTAACTGCCCAGAAAAGGGTCCCTCTGTCCAATAGCCCTTGTAAGCAATATGGCATTCCTTAAAGGGGTGACAGTGGGTATTCCATGTCCTTAGTCACTTTGCCTTGGGGAAGATGTTTTCAAAGTTGATGGTAACAAGAATTACCTTCTGTTATTCTGGTTCAATCTAGAAATTAAGTTTTTTATAATGGGCATGAGAACTGAATATCCACTAAGATCCCCTGGAATGAAGCAATTTAGGAATATTCTATTTAATGTTAAGCTTAAACAGAACTCACAGACATATAAGAAGATACCAACCCCAAAGTGGTTTGCTTTATCCATGCATCTTCAAAAAGAATCTTCTATCTAGTAAGGAACATGCCAATTCATGGAGAGTTGGTGTTAAAATCCCATCCTATTTCAAATGCCCCTTGAGTCTCAGACTTTTCACATTGAAGAGTTCCAGATTCTTTGCAGAGTCCAGGCAATCATCTAGTACAATGCTCCATTCTGCAGATGAGAAAACTAAGATCCATAAATTGTCTGTCCCTATAGTGCTTTTCCTCTGATATTTTGTCTTATCAAATTTATCCTTTCTGAATTACATAGATTTACTACCCCTCTCCAACAAAGATATTGATAAATTTTCTAGTTAAAATTCCTCAGATCATTTATTACTTGTCTTGATAACATGTGGAGAGTGGGAGGAAACTTCCACTTTGTTATTTTAGTCTTTTCTTACTGAACTTTAAGCCCATTGTTCCCCAAGGACCATTCTGTTTTTGTAAGTCAAAAATATTAAATGTTGATAATTTTATATGGTTTAACCTAATACAGAAATGTCAAATACAGTTTCTATTTCCATTGTAACCATTGATACTGTGATGTTTGTTCTTGACTCTTTACTATCTTGGCATCCAGTATACATAATGCAAATATTAACAAGTGAAAAGATGACTGTGTAAATAGTGGTACAACATGCACGGAGAGAATGGTTCATTCGTTTCCCCCTTGAATTTCATTCTTTCACAACACATCTAGGACACCTATCTGGGGGATCCCTAAAACTGCTCTCTCTCGTCTGAATGAACACTATAAGGCATGGAGAGTGAGGGTGGGGCTCAATCTACTAAAGAAATTCAACCTGTTGAGTGACTAATCCGGAGAACAGCAAATTAAATTTGCAGAGACATGAGGTTGAGCAGTGTTTCTGGGAATGACATGGACAGCGACCCAGGCTTGGGTAGAGGTCAATGGTCAAAGAGAACCCCAACGTAAATTCTCTCTCTCGATCTGGACCAGCTGGTTCTTCAAACATAAGCAATGATCAGAGTTTCTGGTCAGGGTGTCAGTGATGATGCAATGAAGATGTGAAGGGAACCTAACTGATGAGCCAACATTTATTCCCTTAATGAAAAGCTCCTGTGTGACTCAAACCACCTATGAATCACTTACATGGGCTGAAAATCACAAGGAAATCGTCCTCCCCACCAAACATTTCTTGAGTGGATGTGTCCATAAGACAAGCTACATGGAAGACTCAGAGTGGTAAAAGCTGATGAATGGAATGATCAAATGTGCCTTCAAATCCAGCTTTTAAAGGCATGAGTGAAGCAATAACTCAGTGGGTGTTTACAGAGGACCCCACAGAAAATGGTTTCAATGCAGCAGGGGTGACAGAGGGAGAAGGGAGTAGAGAGGTGCAGGCCTACCTCAGCTCAAACCTCGGTGTCCTGCTCCCCATGTTTCATCATGGGCTAAAGGCCCCGCTGAGAGTTTCCTCAGCCACAAAATGGGAGAGCCCTAAGTCACAGTGTTGCTGAGACAGAGTCATTAGTGTTCTCTGGGGCTTAGAGAATAGCACCAGGCAGACAGCAGGAATTCAATAAACAAAAAGAAGAATCCACACTTTTTAGTGTTTGCTCTCTGCCAGGCATTATTTTAAGAACTTTAAGGCTATCATATATTTAATTTTCTCAAACACTAGGGCAAGCACTAATATTATCTGCATATGTACATGAGGAAACTGAGGCAGAGCAGTAAGTTTCCACACGGAGCAAGGGGCTCATCTCACTCCAGAGTCCATGCTGTTCACCAATAAATGGTGACTTCGTTCTGAGAATGACCCAAAGAAAAACAGATGCTAGCCACAAACCAACTGTGTCATTCCTTCTCCCTCAAACTCCCTCCGCCCCTTTCAGAAGCTCTTAACCCCTACAGGGGCTGTCGAAGATGAGCTAAATGGTTCTGGGCTAAAGAGGGATCATTCCAGAGTCTTCTTAAGCTCTGCTCAGGAACCGAGGCTAATCATAACTGATTTACTCTGCCCAGAAGTCCAGTTCAGCTAACTTCTGTGAGAACTGGGTAGACTCAAGAAATACTCAGCTGGCCAACCAGAAAATTATATAAGAAAGTCATCAGACCCTGAAGCCTAATTCTCACATACCAAACAATTTAAAACAATGAGTCACTCTTTCAAAATGGAAATAGTTGTCATCTAGTGTTTACATTCTTACAGCAGAACATCATACAAGCATTAAAATCACAGCCTGAAAGTTTGAGTTCTGGTCTGAGATCTAGCTGTGTGATCCCAAGCAAATTTCTTAACCCCTCTGTGCTACAGTTGCTTGATATGTCACATGGGAACACTAATAGGTCCTCCTTCTGAATTTGCTGTGAGGATTAATGAATTGAAATATGTGAATACTTTAGAATATGCCTGGCACATAAAGATATATAAATGTTAGCCTTAATTACTATTACTTTTTCTATCATGTTTTAGTACATATGTGCTACAGTTTGCAGCCACATTTTTAAAGTATAACTTTTCTGATGCTTTATTCTTTTTGAAAATGGTTTCCTTCTTTTTATCATCTCACTACCAGCCACAACTCATCCCCTATAAATTCCCCCACCATCTCATCTTTTCCTTAAAAGCAAAGCAAATTACGTTTAAATGTCTCATGGAATTGCAACACTCAGCATGCTCATAAAAATTGGGAAATGCAAGTTAGAATTCTCTGAAGACATGAACTCAGAAGCCTGGCTCTGACACGTTTCAGAGGGCCTCATGCAGCCTCTTGAAGTTTCTGCTGGTGAACTTTGAGAACTTTGCTAACTGCACCCTCCTCTCCAGGGCTCCCATCCTCTAGAATGCCTCCAGTGGACTTGCCAGGTCAAAGGATCACTAACCTTGCTCCAGAATGGGAACCACTGTGTGGCGCAGAGCCCTCTTACTTGAGAGAGCATCAGAACACCTAAGAGAGCCTGTGAACACACAACTTGCTGGGCCCACCTCCAGAATTCCTAACTCAGTACCTCCGGAGCGAGTCTGACCATTAGTATTTCCGCCCAGTGCCGAGATGATGCTGATGCCGACGGCTGAGGCCAGATTTTGAGAACCACTGCCAGGGGCCTTTCTCTCAACTTCAATCCACTTCTTCTTCATCAAACCACATAGACCAAAAACGGAATGAAAAATTCTCGTCTAGGTATGTCTATAACTCCTCAATTGTTTTAATAAATAGAAAAGAAATTAGGTGCAAACCCCAACACAACTTTGACCAAGCAAGACTCAGCTCAGTTAAACTAGACCAGCTTCTCTCATTCCAACCAGCCACCTTTCATCCCTCCAGTCTGTTTCTGCCTCTGTTTTATCACAGATGCTCAGGATTGTGTGCATGTTTATACATCTCCAGCTCTGTGTGTTCACATGTACACATTTGTGTTTCTCCTTCCTCCCCATTAAACTATAAAGTCCTTGAATGTCTTTCTAAGGCTCCATACTACCTGATGCTGAACACACAGTGGGTGTTTAATAAACGGCCGACTGATAAATGCTATTTTATTTTACTTGCTAAGCAAAGTGAAGAGACAGGTATTGCCATGAGAACATTAAACTTTGCATTAGAGACCAAAGCGTGTTTATTTTTGCAGCATTAATGTAGCCAAAAGATGACTTTCCACTCACATATAAATATGTGATATGTTGCCAATGAGCATTTTAAATGCTTTGATGCCATTCTCAGAAATACCATCTGTGCATCTTCTTCTCACATAGTTATCAAAATGAGTAATTTAACATGGGGGACTGTGTTACATCCTTATAGGGAATTGCAATGGAGACACAAGTTCTAGAAATATTAGTGTAATTATAATCAACTTTTATTTTATGGGGCATTCATATCTCTGCAACAACTATATTCCATCTTTGCAGAATTAAATAAAGGAATGGGATTAGCCCTGAAGGCCATCAATAAGAATATTTTCTGAGGGTTAATAATTAATCCAGAAATTATGATGATGTACCAGTTTACAAATCACATGAACTCAAATCACCAAAGGTTGAGAACACTATTGGTCTACCTATTGAACAGCTAAGAGTTGAACTGCACCTAAGGACAAAGCATATTCTCAGCCTTTCCCAAGCAAGCAAAGGGAGCCAATCAGAAAGAAAGCTTCTGTCTCGATGTCCTCTGAGGTCTAGAATATACATTAACCATAATGACATTGGAGGTCCAATATTTGCACAATTCTGTTGAAAGAAGTCAGTGTTCTACCTAGTCCCAGTTGATACAATGTGTGATCTTTTAAGTTGTTTTTTTAAGGATATAATAATGTTCCATCTAACCTTCTTCCTATCCTATTCATTTTTTTTTTTATTGGAGGAGGAGGTGGAGGAGAAGAAAGCACTTTAACTATTTTATTTAGTTGTTCATCTTAGTTGTTCCAACTGGTCCCAGGACAGGAATCTGGGACCTTGGGATGTACATGGACTGCACCCAAATCCTACTCCACCAGGGCATGCCTCTATTCATTTTTAATCATTAAATTAAGGAGAATTTGGCTGGTGCATTCTGAACACTGGTTTCTTTCAGCTTAAATCTTTCTAAAGTTCAACCAGGGACCAATAATGAGTTCTGACTAAGAATAAGTGTAGGTTGTTTCTGAATGTTTTAAAAAGTGATTTCATGCTATTGTTACTTTCATAATAAAACGTAGTGACATCTGGGTTGATTTCTTTCCCTGGTCTGATTCCCAGTGTTGCTTTTAGCCACCCAAGTCAGGTCTTGTTTTTTAAAAGAAGCTGTATTCACGTACTTGACCTAGCCTTTTCTAACACACACTACATAATTACAGTTAGCATGCTTCTCTTGGCAATTAATTAATCTTTTCCCCCATAGAAATTAGGACAGTGGAGGATAAAGGGTATTCTTTTGTCTTTAAAGGTTAAAATCACATTTTGCCATATCACATACAGATTTCAAGACGGACTTTTTGTTTTTATTTTGATTTTTAATTGATTTTTTAAATTGGGATATACTGGACATCTAACATCGTATATGTTTAAGGCATACGATTTTTTAATCTGATACATTTATATATTGCAATATGATTGCCATTGTTGTGTTAGCTCACTGCTCTACTGCATCACATAATTATCATTTCTTTTTTGTAATGGGAACATTTCAGATCTAGTCTCTTAGCAACTCTGAAGTTCATAATCTGGTATTGTTGACTAGAATCACTATGCTATACATTAGATAATCAGAACATATTTATCTACTACTTGCAAGTTGCACCCTTAAAAGGTATTCCTCAGTTCCCCCACATCCCTAGCCCCCTTCTCCCAGGCCCTAGTAACCACCACTCTACATTTTTACTCTGTTTTTTTTGAGTTTGCTGGGGACAGGAGGGTTCTACATCTAAATGATAGCGTATCGTATTTTTCTTTCTGTGTTTAAGTCAGTCAGTCTTGATTCATTGGAATGGCTTGAAAACCAGTAAGTCAGGGATTGTACATTAAAATATGCCAAGAGCTGCCTTGGTCAAGAAAATTGGGAGAATAATCCTGATCCTCTTCTGCTATTCCTGAAGCAAGGTTAAAATTGACTTCAAAGGAAACTGATATTTGGACCAATTACAAGAAGATGAGAATCCAAATTAGTTCAACCACTGCTAGAAAGTTTGGATAACATGAAAGCAATAGTCATGACAAACGCAGTCTTCATGAAAGTCAGAAAGCATTCGAGGGATGATAAAGTGTCGAAAATATTTTTGGCAAAATTTATGGGTCTTTTATTCCGTCACGATTTTGTTGCGGATTATTTTCAAATTGTGTTGACTTTCCCATTCATAGGTACCTCCTAGACACTGGAATTAGCAAAAGATTCTAATGAATGATAAAATTAAGCAATGTGTTTTCATCTATAAATACACATTTTTAAAAGCTAGTTGACAGTCCTTTCGTGAAGAAATTGAGAGAAAAATGCATTTAAAAAAATTTTTGCTTACAAAGTTTAATTTTATGACATTAAAAAAAGAACTAGATCTTTAAAAGACCTGGAATTGAGTCCATTTACTGCACTTGACTTACAGGAGAATACTAGCAATGTTTTGTCTCTTCTATTGGGCATTGTTTCATTTGCCAAAAGGCAAGATTCATTGAGGATTTGAGCTCTTCACACACAAATTAATTGGAGTTGCTTTAAGTTGAATCTTCCACAGTTTCATATTGTTTTGTTTCATGCCTCATAGTTGCATCCGTTTTGCTTTTTTCAGTTGTTGCCTACTGCAAAAGCAATGCTGTCCCTGCACAGTCTTTTCAAGTTCCCAATTATATAATTTTATCCATCAGCAACCTTTCAGAATCTCTCCAGCTATAATATTTCCATGTGTTTCTGAATACATGTTCCTTCAAGTGTGATGCTTTTGTGAAAACATGCCTTGGAGACTGTTCAAATTCTATGGTTGTTCTCAACTGCTCTGAGGGTACTAGTCAGCATGATGATGGTACTTGGCAATATGGTGGCTTACTCACATGAGCTTTGGAAGGAGACCAAGGTTCAAGTTCCACCCCCACTACTGAGCATATGTGTGATCTAAGAGATTTTACTCAGTCCTTCCAAACCTCAGTTTTCTCATCTGTAAAACAGATGGTAACAATGAGCCCATGGGAGTACTACAGAATTTCAAGAAGATAATACATGCAAGCCATTTTGAAGAGAGCCATCAGCAAATAGCAATCATTCAATCAATGTAACTCGCTGTTGTTCTGGCTGTTTGGTTGGTGTTAAGTGCCTTCCTCCCATTACAGAAGTCTTCTTTTTCACGACAGTTTGACATTCCCAACATTTCTTCCCAGAAATGGTACATCTGCATTGCTTTGCTACAACTCCCTGCCTCATATTTGTTTATCCACACATTGATCTTGATTCATTCAGTGTATATATATGATATAGCCAGTCCACACATATTTATTAAGTGCTTACTTTGTATTGGTTGTCACACCTGGGAAACAAGGTAATTCTTCACAGTAAGATGACGGATGCTTTTCAAGAGCTTGCAATTTCATAGGAAAAAGCATATAATTTTTGACAGTTACAATCTAGCATAAAAGAGTTAGAGAAATGGCAAGCAAAGAATCTCTTTCATAAGAAGGCTTTTGAAGGATGAGTAGGAGTTTGTCAGGTAGTTTCTCCAAGCAAAAGAATTAGATTATTAATCAGAAGTTGCCTGCTGATCACAAAACTAGGAAAGAGAAAGAAAATAAACAGTGGGGGTGGGGGAGCATTCTTGTTCCTAAGGAATTGGGGAGGGGGGGGCTGACCTAGAGATATCTGACCACAAAAAAGAACTTTGAGACCAGATTGTACCTGCCACCCCCAGATGATGTCTCTCTGCCTTTAGGAACTTCATTTCCTATGTGGGCCACTTATACTTTCATAGGATAGTGTTACTGTTTTGTTTTTGCTTTTTTCAAATTTATACTCTTAATTTACTAAATAGTTTGCTTGTAAATGTAAATGGTCCTAACCTGGTGACTTTAGTGAAGAAATAAAAGCACAAAAGCATGCTTCTCTGATATCAGCCATTTTAAGATTTCTGTATTAAGGCTGTTACAGTTTTTCAGGAGAAACCAAGCGAGCATTCTTTGGAAGTATTTTAGGCAGATTTATTACACGCGTGGTCTCAGCTGGGATTTCTTCCTCAAAGAGCTGAGCCCCAGTTTCTGGTTAGAACATTCTTATATAGGCTAGAGAAAAGGCGGGAAGAGACGGATGTAAATTAGGGGAAGGGAAGTTCTTTGCTGGCTACATTCCAGCAAGCTCAGGTTACAGGAGGTGTCATGGCTTTTCCTTATAGTTGCTGGAAGTGGTAAGCAGGCCTTTCCACAAACGCTACATTCCATGTTGTGTGAGTCGAGTCGTGTCAGTCCTCTGCTAAGAGCTGCCAAGTGCTGCACACTCAGTTTGCAGCACTCAACCTTCTCTGATCTCATTTAATTCTCCCCATAGCCTGATGAAGAGTAGCTATCACTCATATTCATATCACACACAGAGAGAAGTGGAAATTGGGGGAAATAACTTAGTCAAGGCCTCACATTCACTCGTGACAATATGCAGATTTGACCCCAGTTCAGCTGACTTCGTATTTGGCTCACTCAAATGCCCCCAGCAGCCGTTCCCAGCACCAGGACTTGAAGGGGAGCCAGCCAGAAAGGACATGTTCACTGGTCTGTTGTGAGATGAGAATACAAAACACAAAAAGTCCCACATGGTGACATTTTACATAGAGATGGGTTTATTAAAGAGTGGTTCTTCTTAGGAACATGGCTTCTTTAAAAAAAAAAAATATCTTATTGTCCTTTATTTTATGAGCAGATGAGACTGGAGATAGTAGATGTTTTCTTCACAATGCCCTACTTACAAAAAAGTTGGCATCTGCTGTCAGTTTTTTTTTTTTTCAATTAAATTGTTTTTATTCCCAGAAATTCAAAATGTAAAATTCACTATGGGCGAAAAAAATGCCTTCCAACTTATAAAGCACATGTTTATCTCCTGTTGTCCATGCGACTAGCCACTGTCATCTTGAACTTTCCATTTTTCATTGCCTGAGTTTTCAAGTGCTGCCACCTCTCTTTTGCAAACTTGGGCTTGTTTATTAAATATATTTATGTTTGCAGAAGGCAAGTAAGCAAATAGATAATAGCATTCTTCAGCTGTAGTTCCTACAAGAGTGAAAAAGTTCAGCTTTTCCTTATCATAACTAGCTAGAAACATCCCACATCAGACATGTCAAGTCATAACAATGTGGAGGGAAAGAAAAAGTCTACTTTGCTCTCAGAATGACACAGTTCCTCTATAGAAAAGACATTCTTAAAAGCTGTTTGCAATATTCTACATTAATTTCCTCTGGAGTCACAGACAAAGGGATCTTACAAATGGATTAAATGTGGTTGGGTGCAAAAGTACAGTAAGCCTTCTGTCAAATGTTCTTGAGGGTGGACGCCGCAAACAGGAGCTTCCTTCATCAGGGTTCCCTGCAAATAGCTGACTCGAAGTTTTGTGACCAGTAATAACCTCCTTAAAAATAAACCACTTATGCCATCTGCTTAACAGTGCCCTATAAATTATATCAAGAATGCGCGGCTTTCTACCCAGGCAAATGTCTTCCAAGTTGACAAAAGGATAAACAGAGGGGGAGGCCGGAGTCAGGCAGCGCTGGCTCCTTCAATGGCGTCGCTGTGCACCGCCATGGTTTGGCCTCTGCCTACACTCAGTGTCTTCAGCAGCAAGAATGCATTTGGGGTCAGAAAAGGCAGAATTTCAGCATTACCAAGGCCACATGGAGCAAGGTTGGATGGGGCTAGGTTACAATGAGCAGGTTGAAGAAGTAGAACAGTCTATCAAGGCTGGAGCAAAGAGGGTGTTAGTTGTGGTCTAGGCTTCAATTCCTGAGTCATTTCAGATACGAACACAAGTGTGGAAGACAGTTCAAAAGATAACTGTTAATATCTGACCAATACGTATTAGAAATAGCTACCTGAACAGGAGGCCATCATGGGTTTTAAATCTTCCCTCAGAATGTAGGGAAGTGCACACTTGTGGCTCAGGTGGCTGAGGTGGCTAACGTGCGGACATGCATAGGCCAAGGACCAGGATTTGAAACCTGGGGCTAAGCACTAGAAGAAAAAAGAAAGAAAGAAAACGTAGACTTAGGTAGTTCAATGAACAGTGGTGATAGACAACTAGAAATTTGGTGGTGTGTGTGGTATGTTACTATATAGCTGATGAAGTGTGACCTCTACATCTAAAATTTATTCTCTGTTGGGTACATCCCCGTGACTCAAGGCCTGAGACACTGGTGTGTGAACCACATACAGCCCGAGGACCCAGGTTCAAGACCCAGGGCCGACGTGAAAAATCCAAAATGAACAGCTAAATAAAGGATCTTCCTTCTTTTCCTTGTCTTCCTCCTCTCCTTTCCTTTGTCTCTTGAGAAAAGAAAAGAAAATGTATACATTGTTATCTTAATCAATCAATCTCATGACATACTAAAAAGAATATTTAGACTTAGGTAAATCCACAAGGGGAGAGTTAGCTTTGCATAGCGATAGTCGTCTAACCTAACTCACACCCATTGAGATGTGGAGGAACTCAGATCCAGTGAGAAGAGGAACAGGAGAAACTAACTGGCTGCAGGTGAGCCGTAACTTCATCAGCTAACTCACACAGCTGAGCCATAGGGACAGATAAATGTGGGACCTGAGTCCTCTCACATTTTCCCTCTCAGTGGGGACAGCCTGGGAGAAGGTAAGCATTATTTCCATTCAGTACACCTCACAGAGGAAAGTTTCTTGAGAAGGGGAAGTAGGCATGTGGAGAAAGAGACGTATAAGGAATCACAGCAGGTAGAACGAAAAGGTACCTCCCAAGCACAATCACGGTTTCTTTGAGACAAAAACAGGACAAGGCTTTGGGGGCCCTCAACGGACAGGGCCCAGGGCAACTCAGCTGTCCCTTTTGGCTCACACTGCAGACGATCCTGATTTATTAAATATGGGACAAAATTGATGGTTGAGAAACATGAAAACAAAGAATATACATGGTCAGCCTTAGAAAGCAACAGTTTCCAAATTCTTCCAAATTCAATAAAGCTTGCTTAGGTCACCCCTCGGAAGATCTTCAAGAGAAAACAATTTGTCCAACACTTACTCTGAAGTTCTGTGCCTTAAATCACAACGTGATATAGTTTTACCTGGCTTTCCTTCGTTAAGAAACTAGGCAATAGCCAAGCTAATATACAAATCTTAAGTGAGACTTTGTCTTCAATAATTCTTCACTCTTCGAAATGAAGCCAGACATGACAACAGTGAGGGGAAAGATAAACCTTCAAAAATAAAGCCCTATTTCAGGAAATGAGAAAATTAAAATGAGAAGAAAAATTCTTGTACTTACACCAAATAAGCCATATTACATTGGGTGTCATTTAACTCAACATTTTTCTCAAGGAAAGTGCAAACACACTCATGTAAAATGAAAGTCTTCATTCCTCCCCTCATCAGCAATTTCCTATGCCAGTCCCCACTATGACCTGCAGTACCAGGAGCAGGACGTGTCACTGCTGGTTTCAGTTGCATTCTCAGCTGTACTCTCTCTGAGATTAGAATTTTCAGATGCATTCATTGCACTGTTGTGTGTCTGGTGTTTGCATGTATGTGTGTGGTGTGTACACATGTGTAGTGTGTGTCATGTGTGTATTGTATGGTGTGTGTGGAGTGTGTGTATGTTTTGGGTGTGTGTGATGTGTCCAGGGGTGTGTGTCTATATGGTTTATGTATGTGGAGTGTGTGTGTGACAAGTGTATGGCATGATGTGTATAGTTGGGGGGTTATGGGACTGTGCAATATGTGTGTGATGTGGTATGGTGTGTGGTATGTATGTATGACTGTGGGATGTGTGTATATGTATGTGATACTGGGTATGTGTTTATGTGTGTGATGAATATTTCATGTGTATGTGTGTGACCTGTGTACGTGTGTGTATTTCAGTGTTTGCATGTGTATGTTTGATTGTGAAATATGTGCTGTCTATGTGTGTGTGGTGTGGTATGGTGTGATATGTGTGTGGTGTGTGGGTGTGTGTAGGGTGGGGGTATGGAAGGTGTGTGATGCACGTGATGCGGTGTGTGTGTGTGTGTGTGTGTGTGTGTGTGTGTGTGTGTGCATGGGTGTGTGGTAGAAAGAAGCAGGAGCACTCAGATCACTGGAGTCCATCCAGTCATGCCCCTGGAGGGTAGAATGAGCAATCTGTCCTCACTGGACAGCACACCAAAGTGAGCAGCAGGCTGTTAGCCTGACTTTAACACCTCTTTTTCTTCTCAGCACCCTCAGTCATACTTCAGACAAGGGAAAAGGAACTGGAGGTGACAGGAGTCAGGTGACAGGTGAACTTCGCATGAAAGAAGAAAGATGATTCCAGTCACTCCCAAGTATCAAAAGGATGTGTTGTTCTAACTTTCAGAGATTATTTAAGGCAAAGTTGAGAGCAGACCAGACCATGAGAAAATATGTCAGGATGTTGAGAAATAGTAATCATGTAGCAGGGTAAAGAATTCCAGGAGGCAGTCATTTGGACTCTTGTCTCACCTAAGTGCAAATTCATACTCTTCAGTGTTGCACTTGGTCCTCACATGTGGCCCCTGGCTGACACTTTGGCGCCTCTGAGCTTTCTCTATCCTTCTGTTTCCGTCATGTTGGGTGCATGGATGCATTCCACTGAGTGCATGTTGGAGACTTCCCCACATCATAAGCAATTCTTGGACACCACAAGGGTGTTCAAAAATTCCACTCAAACAACAAATGCTGGCGATAACATGGAGAAAAGGGAACACTTTTGCACTGTTGGTGGGAATGCAAATTGGTACAAACCCTATGGAGAACATTTGGAGATTCCTCAAAAAACTGAAGATGGAAATCCCTTGTGATCCTGTCATCCCACTTCTGGGCATCTACCCAAAACATACAAAAGCACCCCCTCTGCAGAGATGTATGTATCCCCATGTTTACTGCAGCCCTATTCACAATGGCTAAGAACTGGATAACTAAGTGCCCAACATCAGATGAATGGATCAAGAAGATGTGGTTCATACATACAATGGAATACTACATAGCCCGTAAAAGAGATGAAACCCTGTCATTTGGATGGAACTAGAGGGGATTATACTAAGTGAAACAAGTCAAAAGAAAGATCAACCATATGATCTCAATTATAGGTGAAATATGAATAGACAAAACAAAAGAACAGACGAAAAGTAACAAACCCCTAAAACATTTGCATCAGAACTGAGGTTACCAAAAGGGAATGGGGTGGGCGGGGGGCAAATGGTGCCAGAGCCCACTGGACAATGGCGAAGAACACTTGGTGATTTGGCGGAGGGCATGGTGTGTTGAAAAATTTATCTAATAAATGGGGAACCAATACATAGGAAATTATTTTAATGTGTAGAATAATTACTATAATAAAAAATAAATTAAAAAATAATTCCACTCAATTCTGATATTCTCTGAGATAGTGTCAGATTCCTTAGGTTAAGGGCTCAGTTTCCCAAAACCACCAGCCACAAGCCCAGGCTGTTAAGTGTATTCTAACCACCTAACTACAGTTTAGAGATTCCCAGGACCCACTCCTCAGGCTACAGGTACCAGTCACAAACTCAGGATATCACCTGTGCTTCTGACTATAAATTAGAAGTTCCCAAGACGCCCTCCTCATGTTTGATTAAGTTGCTAGAGTAGCTCATAGAATGCAGGAAACCTATTTACTCACAAGATCACTGATTTATTGCAAAGGATACTAACCAACAGTCAGATAAAGCAAAACACGGGGTGAGCTCCCAAACAGAGGAGTTTCCTCCTCTTTGAGTCTGGGGTCAGGCAAGGTGACATATAGAAGTGCTTTGGTTCCCCAATCTGAAAATTCTCTGCAGGATTTTTCATCAAACAGTCCTGATTAATTAAAACAATCACAACTGGCAACTGAACTCCACCTCTAGCCCCTCTCCCCTCTGGCAAATCATTGTTCTCTGGGTAACGAGCTCCCTTTCACAAGTGTTTTTTAAAAGTTACCCTTCTTAACAATTCAAGAGACATCTTTAGCACTCTCCACACTGAGGAAATTTTAAGGCTTTGGGGAGCTGTGAACCAGGAAAGGTGGCTAAAGAGCAAAATATCTATTTCTTATAATTCACGGTATCACAGAATTGTGCATATTCATTTGAGCAGTTGATCTTCAATCCTCTTCAAATAAAACTTTTTTAAAGTTTTTTTTAAAAAGTTTTATTTCATGAAGTTTGAGAACAACAGCTACAGGAAAAAGGTCTAATCAAGTTTCCTTCAAACCTACCATGTTTTCCCTTTCCTCCTTTCAATCTATGCTCCCTTGGTGGGGACCCTTTTTATTTTATGCCTGTAACTTATTCAGACATATGTTCCCTGGGACCTACATTGAATAATACCTTTTAAACCTAGAAATTAACAACTTGAAAACGTATCAAGGAAACATTCTTCCAGTTCCAGCAATCATATAATAAACTCCTATTATAAGCAAAGCATCCCAATCGGTACTTTGGAGAATACAAAAACATGCCAGTGCTGTGTGTTTAGTTGCCTATTTCTGCATAACAAATTGCTGCAAATCTTAGCAACTTAAAGCAATAAACACTGTGTGTGTGTGTGTGTGTGTGTGTGTGTGTGTTGGGAATGGAGAAGTGGCCTAACTGGATAGTTCTAACTCAGGCTCATTCACATGACTGTAAAGCAAAGGGCTGCAATTGCCGCAGTCACTTCAAGTTTCAACTCAGAGAAGATTAACTTACAAACTCACTCGCGTGTGCCTTTCCACAGGGACACAGCTGCCCCTTGCTTCTCCAAGTGACCTCTCATCCTCCTCCCTCATCCCTCTCAGGATAGCCTATGATTGCTTACAAATGTGCTGGGAGATTAGGAGGAGGGAAGAAGGGTGTTAAAAGGAGAAAGGACAACTTTTTATTACATTATCTTGAAATTGACATCTCATCACTTCTGCCATAGAAAGCAGGCATTAAGATGTCGTCCGAGCTTTGTCCACCCTATTTGACTGCACTTAGGGAAACGGTATAATGACATTTTTTAAAAGCCCAGGAAAATCTCCATGTGCACAAATACAAGCATTTTAAAAGTCATTATTCCCCTACCTGACTTCCTTTCCTCTCACTTTTCTCCCAATTTATCATCCTCCACCCCACTCTAACTTATATTCTTGCTCCAAAACAGAAACAAAAATGCTAAAGGCAATTGAATTTTAGCCCCCTTTCTACTGGCGGTTTTGATGAAAACTTACTTACGTACCAGGGTCTCTTTAATTGTCCTATTCTGAGAAGTCCTAGAGCTCACCACCCACACTTCCTCCCAAGGAAAGAACCTGTCCCGACCTTGAACGAGGAGGTGATGTAGCCAGACCTGGCCACAGCTCTGCTCACACTCAGGCCCAGTGTGAGTACATGTTGGTTCCCTGACCTGAGAGTATGCCGCAGAGCTGTGCCTTCTTGAAAAGCCGTAAGTGTAAATCCACTTTATTCTTTGCCTTTACCAATTCAACCACAATTGTTTCCTCTTCCCCCACTGAGCACTGTTTAATGAGCTGTATCAGGTATACAATGGAAGCACTGAACCACAGATGGAGAGAGAATGCATCTTGTGAGCAAGCACATGGGTCAGATCCCAGCCTCTCTGCTTCCCAGGTCTCTGTACTTGACCCAGTGACTTAACACCTTGAAGCCTCAGGTTCCCTCACCTAAGATGGAGGTGATCAAATGAGTGATGGAGAGCATGGACTCTATGTGAATGAACACCCAAGATCACCTGACACTATCCCTGGGTGACAGCAGGTGTTCAATAAATGGGAGTTATAACTAAACTTACCATTATTTTTAGAGTTGAAACCCAAACCAATTTGAGTGTTAGCACCAGGCAAGGCAGGAATGGGCCAAGTGGCAGATCAGTCAAGGTAGGGTGGGGTGGGGTAGGGAGATGGGGGTATGTTCAGGCTACGGAAAGGGGTATGTAACCCCTCAGTGGGGAAACGTAAGCCTCTATCAGGCAATTTGGAGTTGATTTGTTGGGTGTGTGTTTACCCAAGTTACCTTTTAGGAAACTGATAGAAAGCAGTTTAGACTTTCAAAGTAGGCTGGACACCAAACATTGCTAAACCAGGATCCCGGTCAGCCCAGGACACATGGTAACCCTAGTTATAATGACCAGGCAGAAATTGAATACACAATTTGTCTCCCAAAGAAGTTTACAATCTTCATATATGTTGGCAACTGTGTGATTTGGTGTTTCATTGGCTCAAAACCACTTTTGTACACCATACCTCCAATTCCAGCTAAATTAGAAGAATCTAAGTTTTTCCGAACATCATTAGTCCAGGGCCAGCCTCTGACCAATCTGCCCTGCACTGAAATGCCCAGTGTGGTTTCCCAACCAAGGCCAAGTTATTAACAACAAGCATTATTTTCAAGTCATTAGTGAGGAACTGTCAGGAAGGAATCTTCTTTATATCTTCTGGGGGTTGATATAAAAAAAAGCATTTAAACATGTTGGCGGCTGAATCATCAGCCACTGACATCTAGTCATCTGAAACAAAGACTTTCTTCTTTTTTTTTTTTAAAGGAATCTGTGGTGTACATCGACATGGAAAGAAAGACACTTGGGTTGCAAAATCGGCGCACCACCCCCCCTCCCCACCATCTTCTCTGGGGAGGCACAGGCCTCTGCCTTCTGCTCATCAGCTTTGATTTTGATGGGGCGATTTTTAGTCAGCTGCCTCTATCATTTTGACACAGACAAAAATCCTTTAAAAAATGTTACACTTCATCAAAGTGTATCATGAGACTTCACGGTCATTATCTCAATGGCCGCTCTGATGTGCTACAATTGGCAGAGACACAAACGGTAGGGGGTGTAGGAGAAGAAAGCCAGCGTTTCATGTGGAAAGCTGGCAAGCCTCGCCAAGCTTCTGTCAACAACTCCGCGGGCTGATCCGATGCACTGAGCGTGCTGATGATGCTCTTGTTTCTAGAGGAAGTAAACAAGAAAATGAATTCCACCATGCAACACAGCCTCTTTGTATTTTCAAAATGGTGTGACTGGCCCCAGGCCAGCCGCCTTGAAAGTTTGGCCATTTATGTCATCAGGGCCCCAGTCCTGATGGAGGCTTTGATTACGACTTGGATCCAGCTATAAGAATCTTCAGGGGCAGCCACTCAGCAAATAAAGGCATTGATTGGTTGTTGGGTCAATTTAGCCATAAGGGTACAGAGCAAGGTTCTTTTGAAAAGCCTAATGGATTAGCTACACAACCAGTCCCACTCTAGGCCTTATTTTTCGAGTAAATTCAGGATGGTTTTCCAGCTTGGCAGGGAACTACCTCTTCCTCCAGAGCAAGCTTCAGAGCTGTTCTTGTTATCAATAGTGGGGCTCAAAGGATCAGACACAGCAAGCTTTACAATTTAATGAAAACTGCTGTTGAAATAACAATTAAGGCAAACAATAGTTTGCATGGAAAACTATTAATTATGCAAAGTTATGCAGAAAGTGGACTACTCTTTTATTCAGGGCCTTCCATTCCAGGGCTCTCAAGTGTCAGGAAGCAGGGGTGCTGGTAGGAAGAGAGTGTTTTGCATGGGTTGAATGTCAGGAGAGCTCTCTGCTGCAGTCTCAGGGTGAAATATTCCAGAAAAGAATATCAGTTAAACTTACATTACTCTGGCTACCTCAGACCTTTAAAGACAAACACTGAGCTGTGTTTCCACAAGTCCTTGAAATACATTTGAGCCCTAGAGGTTGGGATCTCTACTTTTGCTTTAAAAAAATCAAGTCTATAATATACTCCCCTTTCAGACCACCCTCAGATTAACAACAACGTCATTTTCTAATCATGGGTAACAAACTGTCAGAAAGATAGCTCTCTCGAGGAACTGGTAGAGTCCCTTGTTCTTTGAACTCAGGGAGTTCTCATTCCATCAGGATGGTCCAGCTTGGACTCTCAACCATTCCCCTTCCACCTCCTTCCCTAGAACAGCCCATCTCTCCTTCACTCCCTGCCTGCTGGGGCTTTTAAATTCATTGCTTCTCTCTTTGCAATTTCCATCCTTGACTAACAGTGCTGGGAATTGACTTACGGCCCGGCCCTTCGCCTGCCCTGTGTTCCACATCTCACTTTCCTCCTACTACAGGAATCACCAAGCCAAGAAGTCCCATTAAGAAGGTTATTAACTGTATACATAAACATTGCCTCCTGCCTACAGTTAGATTTATTTCTCGTCACTTCCAAGTAACTGGTTTTAACACTTTTTCAAGAATGCCCAACACCTTTTATTTGACTATATTGTTTTAGAAAGGCCTTTGGGAATTTAGCTAATTTCATGCTGGAACTTATTAAGTGGGATTTGACACTCTTTGATAATTCCAATAAACATTAGTCAAGTTTCACTCCCTTCAGGGAAGGAATGAAAGCTTTATTAGTCATAGGTTCTCTATTCTACACATGTCACCTGAATTTAGTAGCGCATCTGTGCTGAAACACAATTGACTTTGTGATTGAAAAGTACTTTCCCTGACTCTCTAAGAAAGCTGTCATTGGCTATCAACAGTGAGAGCACATCTGTCTTTTTCAAAAAATTCTCATTAGGCTCATCTGTGCACTTTGAAATAATTCAATGAACTTAACATGCTGACCTGTGGATGTTAACAAAATGAACAGCCATTGCATACACACGCGTGCGCACACACACACACACACACACATCTCGAACGTACTTCATTTAGTCTTTTCTTCCACTCACACTACAAGAGTACTGAATAATCTTCTTCTCCTTTCTATATAGCTTAAAAATCATATCTCTAGAAGGCTCCAGAATATAATCGAGTGTGCAAATGAAATTCATTACTAGGATCACAAACAATAATCCAAAGAACATTTGCACAATGTCTTTAAAATCATTCTAAACTCAAAACCACATTCCTCTTTGAAGTATCAAAATAAGCACCATGTCCCTACGCACTCCAGTTCACACTTTGCACGGGAGAGTACAAAACAGCATCAAGATTGCAAAAGCAATTATTCCAGTTATCCAGATGTGATTTTTCAATCATTCTAAGAATTTTTTTTTAGCAGTTCTTATTCCGTGGCACCACTCACAGCTCTCACGCTGGCACGGTGCTTACATCTCTTCATTATTAATTCAGCTCATGGAGCTTAATTGGACAAGGCTAGAGCGAATTTGACAAACATCACAGCAGCAGAAAAAGCAATCACTCTTTCAAGATGAAAATTTGTTTGATGTCTTACTGTGTAACTCATTTACTCTCCTTGGGAGTCATGTGACCTGAATGTTAATCAGCCATTGATTGGTTTCTCTCCTTGGACAGTCACGTGACTCGAATATTAATGGCTGGCACTCCGCAGATATGCTGTTAGGCAACCTTGTGATTGGCTGCCAGGTTAAGATACGGAGATAAGTGGGTGCTTGATGAGCACTTGACAGAACTTCACAGAAAATTAAGGCCCTAAAATAGCATGAGAAAGTCTTGTCAAATCAAGCATGATTATCATTGAATGCTTAAGGAATTCATCATCTGCATGAAATTGATACACTTCAGCACCAGCAGGCCCTGCAGTCAGCAGGGACTCATCAGATTTTTATTTATATGTGTTCACCAAATCACATTAATTCTGAGAGCTAAAACATGCTAAGGATGAAGGTTATTTTCTGTTCAATCTAATTTATCTATGACAATAATCATCACTAATAATGTGTCAAATTGGATTGCAGTCATTTTATGCATGCATGCTGATTTGGAAAATAGTGTTAAACCAGCCCGAGGTAATTAACAACCGGTAAAGGTATGCGGGCCGAAGTAATCAGCATATCTAGATGGAAAATTAAGTTTTATAGAATGGATTTATAGATACATATCCTTATTTAATTTGGAATATAAATTATTCCTGGTAAAAGCCGACATCATTTTTATAACATCATTAAGGCCAATAACCATTGAGGGACTCGCATCCTTAATTTGCTCCATCCTTCATTTTTTCTCTCATTTTCTGTGGTTAACTTTCTAATGGGTGTCACTTCCTTCTCGGCAAGTCCTCATTTTATCAGGGCTTGGTGGGGCTGTGAGGTGAATGAATATGTATCGGTTTAGGTGGTAATCATGGATGAAGGATGCTGCATCATACTTCTTAATACACAATGCTTTGTCATTATTGCCGGGGCCTGGGATGTGGATGTGGGGAGAATACAAAGGGCGGGGGGAAGGGGGGGGGGCAAACTCTGGTCATTTGTTGTTCCTCTATTATTTCTCCTCACAAAGGGACAAAAGGAAATTTTGCAGATTAACTCATAAGGGATTAATGTTTCTTTGGGGAATCATTTAAACCTAAATTGCTTCTGTTGAAATACCTTGTGTGAAACAGAAGTTGTTTTGTTTTGCTTTGTTTTTTTAAAGCCACCTCCTGGCTTATAGGGCACTACTGGGGTAATGGAGTAATGGAGTAATGAAATCTTAAAGGAGTGTTTATACCCTTTGATGGGCATGACTAAAACGTTTGAGAGGAGAATTACACCTCCGAAAGAAAGGGGAAAATAAATACGAATAAATGTTGTTTCTTTCCCACCCCTTGCCCCCATCCCTCATCTTAATCTCCTGTGCGGCCAGTAGGGCCCTATTTTCTCCCCTTCTCAGGAGGTCTCTTTATTGATTAAATGAATCTGCTCCAAGGGCTGGCTCCCAGGCTCTTTGATCTAATCCGATCTGATTTTATCCTATCGCTGCAGCAGGACATCGGGGAATTAACAATAAGCAGCTTTACCACAAGTGTTTAATAACTCAACACAATCTCCTTATGGCTGGGAGCTGCTCATGTTCCCATCCAGTCCACTGCAAACAGTGTAACAGATTGGCCACCCCCTCTGAACCTGAGGAATTTTCATGCACTGTGAAACTAATCGCTTCAAGTTCCTTCATAAATCACCGAAAGCTGGTTTTAGCATCTAAACAAATTGAAAAAAAAAAAAAAAAAATCCAGTAGAGTGGGTTGGGGGCTGGGGGAACAGAGGCCTGGGCTGCCAGCTAGAAGGGGGCTTGAGGAGAGGCAGGCAGGCTGGGCCCACAGTGCCATGGGGGAGGGGCAGAAGGCACGTCTGTCTTCTCCTGCAGTATGTTTCTCATCTCCTTACATTTTAACATGAATGAAATCATTTGGCCAGGCTGAAACCCAACAAAGCTCCAAGCTCACAGTGACCTTAGCCTTGTTCTTCCCTGATGGTGATGGAAACGATGTGGTTTCAACAACAGGCCTCTTCTTGTTGTGCGTGTGACAGCTGCTGATGTGGAGAGCACACAATTGAAAGAGGATTGTGTGTCCTGCATGCTGCAGACAGCAGCAGCGTTAGGCTGAAATGGTGTGTTCCCAGAATTTCAGCAAAGTGCCCATGCATAAAGGGTAACTTAAATGAGCACTCAATTACAAAACGCCATTCCTGAAATGTCTTGTTTTTACCCAGGAGGTGATGGATGGATGGGATGGATGGATGATAGATGATATAGACAACAGAAAGATAGGTAGATAGATATGTATACACATACACATTCCTGTCTCCACATTGCAACGGCAGAACTTATTTAATAGCTTCCTTCCCTCCAAAAGTATGCATTATGGCCCCTTGTTCCAAACATCACAAGCATAGTTAGGAAAGGTGATTCTAAGGTTGAGATTTGGATGCAGTGGCTCACCCTTATGCTAGAAAAGACAGCTAGAAGACTGAGAAACTGGGAGGGAAAATGGGTTTGTGCAAACTGCTGGGTTATTAGTGCCATGGGGAAAATATCACTCTGGCACTAATATAAAATATAACATCTTTTAGTTGCTCTATTTAATATCCACTGTACATCAGAATTACCTATCAAAACATGTTTCATAACAGAGAAACAACCCTATCACTCCACTGCTGTCACCGCCCTCGCCCATAACCCAGGCAGCTCCGCGATTTCTCGCAACATCAGCAGAGTAACGAAGTACCCTCTAACTGAACATCTGGGGGCAGAGGGAAGTTTATAACTCAGGTTTGGACTAGATTACTATTACTAGGGTGAAATCTTTTTCCACATCCCCGGGGCCCACGGTACTTACAATTTCACTCAGATACAGCTGGGTACTTCACTATTGCTTTCCTATGTCAAAACATTTCTTTTTATACCCTTCCCCACCCACATCCATTCATCAGTATTTATCCAGATTTTCCCCCCACCATGTGAGTCCAACATTCTGAATACCTCTCTCTACTTTCACCACTCCCCCACCACCAAAAAACTCTGCTCTGATTTTTGTGATCTACTCAATATGGAATGGAATGCTAGCATGAATAGTGTTATTATTTCCTCATTGGAAACGCCTTTTGCCATACTTTTTTTTTCCAGATAAATTATGTCATAACAGAAAAATGCCTGTGAAGTTCTCCAAAGACCTTTATGCTGCTTCCAGACCCTAGAACTATAATTATGCCTTGCATAATTAACCAGAAAGAGTGTCCCCTGCCGAAGATGATGCCCCTGTTTGCATCACAAGGAGATAGCAAGGTGTACTCAGGAAAGTTGCAGCCAAAATAAGTGACAGGCTGCCTGAACCCAGCTCTGCTTTCTAAATATTGTCCCTGGGTTATGAACCGTAGAGGAAGGGTGGGGAGGAGGACCCCGCCAAAGGCCTGTTGACTTTTCCTGCCTGGGTATGATGTCATCTGGGTCAGTGACTTTGAGGCTGGTGTTGACTGAAGTCTTGTTGTACGTTTATTCCAGGTGCTTCTACTGGTCAGCTTCAGACCTGCTGGTGGCCTTCAGATGTTCCAAAGCCCTGCAACCACACGCAGAAGTTCAGAGCATTAGGCTTAGGCTGTAAACACATTCTGGACTTGGAGTAGTACCAGGGAGATTCTTCTACTTACAGTTCAGTCAGTTCCCAAGCACGGCTGTCTTTGGACCTTTCTTCGTTCTGCTGCAAACAGAACATGAAAAAGAGACAGACAGACAGAAAGACAGAGGCACACAGAAAAAGAGAAAGAAAAGGCATTGAGGAAAAAGAGGAAAAAAACAACCAACCAAACCAAGCCACACGTTGGGGAAAAAAAAAAAAATCCCTGTAAAATAGAAGCACATTATGTTTTTGTGTACTTTCGAGATGTAGCCAAACTAAACCATTAAATGAGGATTTTGTTTCACAAAGTCTGCAAACTATTCAACCGCTAACCCACGATACCAAGAATGTGGTGCCAACCAAAATATGTCAAGATTAGTAGTATTCAATAAAATCTCAAAACCAAATGACATGCAAGCTGTATTTCATGATTAGAGCGCTTCCTTATGTCAAGGAACACACATATTAACTTGTTTAAACACAGAGATGGGCTGTCACTCTGTTTGTCAAAAGCAGAGAATGAAGAACCTAATGCTTACCAAGCCCATCCAGAGGAGACTTCACACTTCGTATCTTCCTGGGAGACAGTGTGGATACCCTCCAGTTAATCCTCATATCACGTGAGCAAAGAGGAGCTGAGGGGGAGAGAGGGAGAGAGGGAGAGAGAGAGAGAGAGAGAGAGAGAGAGAGAGAGAGAGAGAGAGAGAGAGAGACAGAGACAGAGACAGAGACAGAGACAGAGACAGAGACAGAGAGACAGAGAGAGAAAGAACAGGGTTTGCTTGGTCTTCAGAGCTGGGATTAAAATAGAAAATGCTTCCTTTAATCTAGCAAGTCACCAGAATTACAAAATGCTAATACCTTGAATCTTTGTCTTTTTCTTTTCATCCTAAAAACTGATTATTTGCATAAAACCTTCAAATCTACAAAGGGTGTGTATGTAGTTTCTCACAGAATCCTCACCACTCTCCTAGTCATGTATACATTCTTATGCCCATTTTGCAAACAAGAAGCCCAAGTCTCAGGGAGATGAGATGACTGGCCCCAGCAGCTACATGCAGAGACTACTAGACTGGGGCAGGGGACACTCCTGCAGACCTCCAAAAGAAATGGCGACCAGACAAATGCTGCTCCCCTTCGCAACGCAGCCTCTCTTTTTGCACCAGCTGACCAAATGGCTTAAGTATGGGCAAGATTCTAAAAATGGAGAGCAGTAATTATCTCATTCTCTGACTGTCAACAGTAACTCGCTACTGTGAGCATCTACCTGGCAAGAGAATGGAAGGCAGGATCTTCTCTTATTTAAAAAACATGGTAGTCAGATATGTGATTATATTAGGAATCCTTGAGGGAGCTTTGAGGAGAAAAATGAGAAACCATTACTTGGGTGCTTCATCATTTGTATGAGCCTGGAAAGCCCCCCACTAGTGCTGAAACAGACCAACTGGGCCACCAACCTACCCACCTGTACCCTACCCTGCCCCCATTCACAGGGAAGGAAAAAACATTTATTTAGTTGTTCATTTCATTTTACACTGCAGCCCCAGGTCTCAAACCTGGGTCCCTGGACTCCATATAGTCTATACACCAGCATCCCAACTACCTGATTCATAAGGGCACACCCCACAGACTCTCTTAATGCTAGAGAATCATTCCCTTCCTTTAAGTGCCACATAAGCCTTGGCGTATGATCGAAATAACTGGAATCCAAGCCAGTGTTTCATTTGTCGTATTGCAGTGTGACTCCTTTCTGCCTGCCCTACACTGCCGACTTACGACCCGTGAGCCTAGCTGTGGTAGCAGTACCCATGGCCATCCATGGGCACCTTCCTTAGCCTGGGGAGAGGCTTTCAAGATCTGGGTGCTGCTGGGCATTCTGGCTTCCTCCCCTGACACTCATACACATAAACCTGACTTGACCAAATTAACAATTTCTGCTATGGGCTGAATTATGTGTCCTCTAAACATAAGATGTATAAGCCCTAACCCCAGTAACTGAGAATGTAAATATTTTTGAGACTGACAAATTGGGCCTTGAAAGAGGTATTTAAGGTAAAATAAGGTCATATGGGTGAACCCTAATCTGACATGACTACTGTTCTTATAAAGAGAGATTAGGATACAAAGAAAAGTCTAGTGAGAATACCTGGATATCTACAACACAAGGACTGACCTTTCTGAGAAGAAACCAAATCTGATGCCACCTTGATCTTGGACTGAGAGTTTCCAGAACGGTGGTGTTGTGATATGGTGGCTCTAGTTAACTAACACATCTTCTCATTCCCAGCCCCCGGCCATGATTCATGGATTCCGTCATGCTGGCTCCTCTGCTTACTGTTGGTCAGTGGACACCTCTTTATCTCCAGTATTAAACTCAAATGTCAGATCTTTTCTTCCATGAGGCCTTCCCAGCTAACCATGGGCAACAAACGCCTTAGCTGTGGTTTCACGGAAGGCAAAACAGACCTCTGTTAGATGGACATCTCTTACACTCATCTGATATCCTGTTTCCTCATAAACAGTGAGCTCTGTGGAAAAGGGACCCTCTCTTACTCATTCCCCCAAACTAACAGAATGCCCATCTGAGAAAAGACAATCAATTAAATATTTGATGAGGGGACAAAACGGGGAATACCAGAAAGGAGGGATAATAGTCACTGAAACTTACTATTCCTTGGATACTAGATACTATTCTAAGGGCTGCTCTTGAATTAGCCAACATTATCCTCCCCAAAGCCACACGAAGTAACAATATTATCCTCATTTTACTGCAGAGGATTTAGGCATACCAAGATAAGTAACTAGCCCAAGATCACTCCAAGCTAGGAGTTAAAATCAGGCATCTGGTTTTGGAATCTACATTCTTCAGAAAATGTCTTCCAAGGAGAAAGAAAGGAAGATCAGAAGAAAGAAGAAATTACCAATTGTGTAAACTTGGGCATGATACTTAAGTACTTTGAAACTCAATTTCCTCATCTGTTTATCAAGAAAGGCTTAAGGGAGATAATATACAGGTGGACACATAATTGCAGAGAACTGTAAACTACACAGCCTCTATTTTTAGTCACCAGAAGGCAAGCAAGTAACCAAATGGGTCTTGCAGACTGGATTTGCAGGTAGAAATCTTTTACAGAGTAAACCATCCCATGGAGATAAAACTCAAGGAAGAGGAGAAATGGAGGTCAACAAAAATGAGAGTTGGAAAGAAAGTTTTCTCTGCTTCCCATTGGGGACCAGAAGCAGCCCTGTTTTCTTGTAGAACTTGATGGATATCATGAAGCTGAGTATTTCTGCCCCCTTGAGTTGTACAAGTATTCTAACTTCCCTAACCAGGGATGTTTCTGGCGAGACATCCTTGATAATTAATGTTATATTAAAGTTCCACTTAACGATCTAGTTTTCCGGACCTCAGCCTTAGAGCTATGTTCAGTTTTCAACATGGGAGTTTTGTTGTGTTTTGTTTTCTTATCTACATTTTTTTTTTTTTTTTAATACTATCTTCAGTGGTGCACCATGACCTTTTTCTTTGATTCAGAAGTCCATTGAGCATGAGACAATGGCTTACTGGGGCCTGGCGGAAAGACATGTCTAGTTCTACACCTGCAAAGACCCCTTTGAAGATTTTCAAGTGACCTAGTTACCTAGGCTGGGAGAGAAATGGTTAAAGCACTGGGAGGAAATTAACTGTACAGAGAAAGGCTATGTTTAACCTAATCTCCTCCAGCCACTATAATCAACCCTAGTATCAGGTGAAGCCTCTTGATTATCTCCCTTTGGCATTAGGTCTCACCACATCACTGATAATAAACTGATGGATTATCAAACAAGATTAAAGCTTTAGCAAATAGAATCATGTTTTGTGTTAAGAGAGAAAATGCTTACTGTCCCTTCCCGCCTAGCTAAATATTTACGTATCACAGGCTTTCTAAGGTCCCTGTTCTTTGAAATCTGATTTTTAAAAAACAACACAGAGGTTAAGTTAACAAAAAGGGAACACACTGTGCTTTCACACTAACTTAAATGCACCTCTGGGAGAAAACAGGTACTGCCTAAATGGTAGCACTCAGAAAATCCAAGAACTCAGATGATGGTGACATCAGTGGGCACATGTGATAGAATGATTGTGTCAGGAGGAATTCAAATGTCTCTGTTAAAGGAAACAAAAGTGAATGATAACAGAAATTCATGCATGAATAGAAAATAGCAAAGCATGCAGCAGGGTGTGTGTGTGTGTGTGTGTGTGTGTGTGTGTGTGTGTGTGTGTGTGTGTGTATGTGTGAAGGATCTTGTATTAAGTCGCATGCTGGTCTATTGCTTACCTTTCAAACCCTTTCTGCCTTTATTACTTACATTCTGTGTTCCCTCCCATCACCCGTTCCCAGTTTTCCCTTGTCTCTTTATTTTACAGTTGATACAAAGTGAGGCCTACAAGTTTAAGAGACTTACGATCTCCAAGGGCAGGCATCATATCCAAATTTCCTAACTCCTAGTGCAGCATTCTTTCTATTGTGCTTCTTTGTCTAATGCAAGAAGTGGAATAACAGAGAATTTTCCTAAAAGCTGCATATATTCAAATGGACAAAGCTGAAAATAAATTACTATTTGGTTTAAGACTCACAGGCAGAAATGGATAAGACTAAAACTAGGAAAGGGCATGTAAAAATGCCTAGTTTTTGAGCGAAGGGTTGGGGGGAGGCAAGGGAAAAGTAGAAGAGAGGTTTTGTCTGGAAACTGTACACTAGTCAGTTTAAATTTGCTAACAACCTGGCACGACCTAGTGGAGCAGCGGTTGGGTCATTTGCCTCTGAAGGAGCAAGCCATATACCTCTGGAATCAAGTCCCAGGTCCAGGGAAAAACAACCAGTATGAACAAATAAGTAAAAATAAAATACAGTGCTTCTTCCTCCTCTCTTCCTACCTGACTGCCTACTCACCTTCACTCCTGCCTGCACCTTTCCTTTAAGAAAACAATTGTTACCAACCCAGGGAAGAGTTTTAAAAGCACTGAATACAACCTCATAAGTACTTGTGGAGCAAGTTATTTTGGACAACTGTCTTCTTTCTATGAATGATAGATATTACAAGGATGGAAGGGCAAAGAGATGTGGTTCTCTGCATGTGAAATTCAGAGATACTCTTAATTCAACTGACTTTCTCATCTGCCATACACAAAATAGCCTTGAACTGGGCTTCATTGGAAAGGAATTTCTGTTCCATTGACTAGGGAGGCCTACAAAATCACCAAGGAAAGATACTCTGTCTCTTCCTCTGCTTTCATACCAGGTATATGGTCTTCCAGCAAATCACCCAGAGTTGAGTCTGAAGCAAGCACATGCCCACTCTCAGGCTGTCCCTGAGGGTCAAGTGTTCTGTGCACAATTGCAAATGAATGAGTAAAATATTTAGTAAAGATATAATAATATATTTCTTTTGTAATGGTATGTCAGCTGCAAAATACATCCAACCTAAACTAGTAGAATCATGACTAACACTTTTAATAATTAAAAACTTGAAAGCTTTTTGTTTCATTTTGTGTTGCTTTTTGAAGGAAAGGTGCAGGCAGGAATGAAGGTGAGTAGGCAGGCAGGCAGGAAGACAGAGGAGGAAGAAGCACTCGATTTCATTGTTATTTAGTTGTTCACCCTGGTTGCTTCCCCCGCACCCTGCCCCCCTGCCCCCCACACACCTCCCCATCCCCTCACCCCACCACCTGGGTCTTGAATCCAAGAATACCTGACTTGCTCCTTCAGAGGCAATTGACCCAACTGCTGCTCCACCAGGGCGCACCAAAAGTTTTTTAGTAAATACGAGGATTACAGTAAGCAATACATTTCAAATTATCTACAAATTTGCATAACTATCAGTAATAAAAGTATACCTTCCCTCCCCCAGTCTTTTTTGCATCTCCAGAAGGATTATCTCTTCACAGTTTAGCATATACTCTTCCAGTTATTCTTCTATTATATATATATTCACATATATATGTAATTTCTATTATACATAATATATCATATATGTACATGCACACAATAAGTCTTCAGGAAATATTGCTGAAAGGTTCTTGGAAACTGCAACTTTAAGAGAAAATATATAACAAAACTAATGTTACCATAGACTAATTAACGTAAATATGAGTTAAATTTTTACAGCATGTTCCTGGTTATTAAAAAAAATTAAAAATCGCCAACCCTTGAAATAAAGACCGGAGACACTACTAATATTAGCGATCATTTGTATTCATTCGTTCACTTACAACTTGCTTACTCTAATTCAGGGTCACGAGAGTCTGGGGCACATTCCAGTGGTCAGGGCGCAAGATGGGAAACACCCACCCTGGACGGGACGGCCTTCATCACGGGGCGCACACTCACTCAGGCGGGGACGACGCCGACACATCCGTGACGTGCAATGTGCACATCTTCCGCGTGTGGGAGGAAACCGGAGCACCCGGAAAAAACCACGCAGATGTGCAGAGAAATGAAACTCCTCGGTGTGGGCCAGTCAAAAAATGATGTGTTTTTTTTTTTAGTAGCTGGATTAAGACTAGAGGACACAGATGTCACTTAACAACAGTCTTGCCAACACCAGACCACATATATAAAGGTGGTGTAATTATGCTCCATGACATTCCAACATGACAAAATGACCTACAGATGCATTTCTCAGAATGTAAGTATCCTTGTTGTTAATTGATGCATGACTACACACACACACATATATATACCAATATGTGTACGTATATATATACACACACACACGTTTTACAGTGAAACATTTTGTCTTGTCCTTTCCTACACTACACTCATTTCTTATTCTTACCTACAAGCTTCAGCTAGGACCTCCGTTAGAATTTTGAGAAAGGATAGTGATAAGTCTTCCTGTCTTGTTCTTCCTTTCAGTGGTAAACTGTTTTACCATAAAATTTGTATTTGCTTTAGATTTCTGGTAGAAATGCTCTATAAAGTTAATGAAGTCTCCTTTTCTGACTAGCCTTGAAGTCATTTTGTTTGAATTGTTCTAAATCACAAATAGGTGTTGACTTACATAAAAAAATGTTTAGCACTATTGAGATGAACCAACGATTTTTCCTCTAGCTTTTTAAGGTATTAAAAATAATTACTAGATGCTGCTGTATAAATATATATATATATGTTATAGATATAAATGCATTAATAGTGTTCAACAATTATTATATTCCTAGGATTAATATATTTAGTAGTCATGAATTTAATTTTATATTTTACTTGGAGTTCCATATTTATGTTCATAAGGCAGAGTGGCCTATGGCGTCATTTATAGTTAAGTACTCTTCTTGTCACTATACAAAGATTACATCTATTTCAAACACCACTTTAGGGAAGTAACTTTGGGTTTTATAGATTAAGTCCTTTTTTTCTGTTTCTGTGTCATTAATTTAATTTGTTATCTTCATTTCTATTTTACTTTTTCTTTTCTCAATTAGTGAATTTTTTAAAACACCATATTTTCTAGTAAGTGAACTGAGGCTATAAAATTCTAAGTACTGTTTTAGTGATAATCAACAAGTGTTGATTGGTAGAGTTATCATTTTTATTTAAAAGTGTTATTAGTTTCTATATTTCCTTTTTAAACAGAGTTACCTGGAAGAGTGTATCTTTTTAAAAAATGTCTAGATTTGGACCGGAGGAGTTTCCATTGTTATTATTTTTACTGTATTTTGTGCAGAAACTATCAGCTATGATTTCTTCACTTTGCAAGTTAGGTGGTTTTCCCACTGAACAAATACATGATAAAGTTTTACAAATATTCCACACATGCTTGAAAATAATATAAATTCTCTATTTGATGGATATAAATGTTTAAGATGTGTAAATTATTTTATAGCATGATTTTTTTTTTTAAATTCTATCTCCTGATTTCATTCATTTTTAGAAAGTTGCATTAATTTCTCTCACTGTGACTGCTGTCCCCACTGGTTGTTTCCCCCCAGATCCAGGATTAGAACCCAGGGGTATGTGGTCTTTCACTCCTTCGGAGGCAATTGACCTATCACTGCTCCATGAGGGTGTGCCTTGCAGTGCGATTTTAAGCCATTTATATTTAGTGTGACTGCTAATATGTTTGAATTCTTTCTGGCTATTTTTTGTATTTTCAATTGATCTTTTTCTTTTTGCATTCAGTTTCTCTTTTGTTCTTTGCCCTTTTTTGCTTTGATCTAGTCATTTTTTTCTTCTTTTTAAAACGTTTTAAAAGACAAGTTCTTTTTCTACTCTTAGGGATTCCATAGACATTTTAATATTCATATTTAAGTATATGTATATATAATCAATGTCTAGAAATAATGAAGATCTCTATTATCACCCTGATCAAAGCAAGAATCTTAAGACATCTTCAATTCTGATGTACAAATATTTGCTCTTCTCTAATCCTGATGCCCTCATATCTACTACTTAGAGGTTGAGATTTTAATTCTATATTATTAAAAATTATTTCTGTATTATGTATCAGTAGTTTTATAGATTCATTATAACTTAAAAATTTTAGTTTGCATCTGTGTCAATATTATATTCATTTTTTTTCCTTATTCTTTTATAGCAATATGTTTTGATCATTACTTTCAAAGATAATCATGGTCATGTACAAAAATATTTTTCTATTTGTCTTCTCATTGGAACACAAATTTTGTGGGTATGGAATTTGAAGTATAAAATTATTTGCTTTCAGTAATAGATATATTTTAGTATTTTGACCTTATGTACAAGTCCCTGGGTTTCTGTTTTTTAATCGAAAGAAAATAGATTAAGTCTCTTGCATGGAAAAAAATTATAGGGGTTGATGTTTAATACACATGAGAATATTGTTTTAATTTTCCCCTTATAATTTTTCGAGTAAAGAAGGAAAAGAAAACTGAAAATAGAATTAATTCTTATAAACTCTTATGCAAATGAAATTCTAAGTACCATCTGCTAAAGTGAAGAAATTAACAATAGAAAGGAAACTAAAAGGCCTCACATGCCACTCTGATCACTTCACAGAAGTCTTGAAACTATATTCATTTTATTCATTCAGAGTAAGGTGAAAGTTTTTATCTACAATAGTATTGTTGCTCAAATAAGTAGTAATTAGTAATAAGCAATGCTACTAACAAGGGAACCAGATCATATCCATGCATTTGTATTTCTTTCCATTTTGCTCTAAAATACAGTTGACCCTTGACCAATATGGGTTTGAATTGCATCCATTTATACCTGGATTTTTTTCTTTCTCAAGTTCCCCAATCACAGATGCAACCAACCTCAGATGTTGGCTGGTTGAACTTGAGAATGTAGAACATGTGGATATGGGGGTGGGGAGTGGAGTCTACTATAAGGGACTTGACATTCTCGGATTTTGGTAAGGGGAGTGGGTGGTGATCCTGAAACCAATCCCCTGTGGATACCAAGGGAGACTAGTTAAGATTTAGGGGAGGCAAATGTTATACAAGGATTTTCCACTTCAAGGAATTTTCAACTGCACAGTGGTTGGCAGGCTAACCCCGTCACCCCCACGTAACGAGTCAGTTGTACTATAGTTCATACAGTAATTTTCCACTAGAAACTGTCTGTTTTATCATTTTAATAGAAAGCATTTTTTAAGAGAAACATCTATTTACATAGAATTTTGTCACAATCTATGTTCTCAGTTACTCTAGTCAATAGAAAACAATCATTAGAGTCTCAAATTTAAACCAAAAAATATCATGCACCACATAAGCTTCATGGGCAATTTAGAAGAAGGAAATAAAATCTTGGAATGACTAGTTTACATACATAAATATGTTTTGTTCTCCTCCTACTCTTCTCACTACCATCTCCTTCCCCCAAAATTGCCTCATCATCAGAAAGAAAAAAACTAACTTCACTGAACTGTATTCAAAGCAAGGAGAACAATTCACTGTTTATATTGCAACTCTTCTTCTGAAAGCTGGTGTCTTTTAGATCACCCACACCATTTCTCACCAACATAGACTCTTGAGTGACTAACAGTGTCCAAAATAGAATGCACAAGACATAAAGAAGCAATTCTGTATGACAAATTGTATTAGATAAATTAATCAAGAAACATTAATGTAGGTGACTTACAGGAGTGGGGGCGGAAGGGGCAATGAAGTTAAGGGAACTCTACATTTTTCTACCTATCTGTGTACTATTTAAAAGTTTTACAATGAGAATGTAATTATACACTAATCATGTAATATTTTAAAAGAAGCGAAAGTGAACTAAACAGAATATTAACAATGAAAAGACCACTAGAGATGACTCACTCCAAAACCACTCAGTTGGGATGAAACTGAGATGAGAGAATGTAACTGATATACCCCAGATCACAGCATAACCCAATTTCTAACTCCTCATCTCATTTTAAAGGAGGAAATGTGGAACTGCACAGAGTTGCTCTGACAAGAGCCATCCTCCCTTGAGAAAACAAGAGATACCAAGGCCTGAGTTAATACAATGACCATATTGGAAAGCTTTTGTTCATAGATTGGAGAAAATACGGAAAGGGGCCAAAATCAGGGGATATGGGTTGAGGAAAGGTAAGGATTCAAGTCTTAGAATCAATAAAAAATTTGGAATCTAGGTTATGGGAACCAGTTAAAATCAACATCAAGCAGGACCAACTGGTTACTTCCAACAACTCTAGAGACTGAGTATTTTCTTTGTGAGTTTATTTAGTGGATCAGTTTGTTAGAAAGAATCAGATGGGTAGGGTGACTTCCAGTGGCAGAGAAATGGCTAGAATGCAATTACTATAGTTTGAATTCAAGTTTAAGGATCTTTGCATTACTACATCACATGTCATACACCAATATTAGGAATGCCTTATGCCTAGCTATGCAAAAGCAGATACAAAAATTTATAGACTCATAAGTTAAAAGAACTAAGATCCTTCAATGGATACAAACATAAATCACTAAAGTCTGTATTTTCTTATATTCTTATAATCTAGCAATGTTATTTTCATATAACTGGGATTGCGTCCCAGTCAATCTCACAGTCCATTATCTGGTAGAACCCCAAAATAAAATTAGTTTCAGGGCAATGCAAAAAAATGAAAAATTTAAGCACTTGGGCACAATTTTTCTTTTTTAAAGCAAAGGAGCAGGCAGGAATGAAGGTGAGCAGAGGCAGGTAGACAGAAAGAGAAAGGAGAGAGGAGCATTTTTACTTTATTTTTATTTAGTTGTTCACTTTGGTTGTTCCCCCTGGACCCAGGATGTGAACCTGGGTCTTTGGGATGTATGTAGACTGTGCTCCTTCAGAAGCCACTGACCTAATGTCTACCAGGGCAGCCCACAAATGGTTCTTATACCCTATTCACATATCCATAATATAGAAAACAAGACAATAAAACAAGATGGTGTCTTTCAGGACAATAATATAATGCCATTAAATTATAAATGCCAATGTAAATTGAAGTTTAACTTAAGTTTCACATTTATTCAAAGTCTAAACAAACTTCTTGATAATTAAGCTACAAAATGTATAAATCAGCTGTAGACCTGTGCACATAAATTATAATAAAGAATGCTAGAATGCAATTTGATTCAAAATGCTTTTTAGTAAAGTACATAATGATGCATGCTGAGGAGATGCAGGTATATTTAATTGACTATAATTAAAATAATGATGTGTGTTTAAAATAATGATATATTAAAATTTTTCTAAATGTAAGTGGCTGAAGAACCTGTAATAAAAAGTCAAAGCAGTAACTACTTTTTGATTAACCGATTATTCTACCTTGCATTTATCAAGCAATGCCGTAGTAACATCACACTGGAGGGATTCAGGGTGTCCTGCTGACAACATAGGCCTTTGCTTTCGCCTCTTGAGAATTTGTTATATCCTCCAGGTTTCTTCTCATGCAAACTCTCTTCAACAAAAGGAATTTTCTCCAAGACAGGTCAACTTTTGACAATTGGTGAAGCTGGGCAGTGGGTAAGTGGAGATCAGTGTACCTCCTCACTACCTCTATGCACATTTGAAATGTTCCTTTATCAATTAAAAAGAACAAAACAAAACAGAAGTCTCTCTATATTTTAATATTAGTTCTACAATTTTTGACACTTTGCTTCTTCCCCATGCAAAGGAGATAACTTATTAATGTTTCTGTGTATGCACTAGTTCCAAGACAATAAGGCTTAGAAAGTCTTTTCAAATAATTGAACAAATAGCAGATAGATGTACTTTTCTAATTCTTAGTTCTAGTTAGCTAATGCTCCCTATAAGAACTGCTCTTTATCTCAGAGTCTCCCACCATCTTGAGTTATTCTCTGTACCCATTCTTGTCACCCACCATTCTTCCTGTACCATATTGAATCAATGAGTCAAATCCATCTCATTCATGTACCAAGGTTTCTCAGATGAGCAGCAGATGAGCCAAGTACTATCACTTAGGCATCTCATGTCCTTCTGTCCTCTGCTGCCCTCCTATCACCTCAAACCAACCTCAGTTCAACTTTCTGCAGGGTTGTATGGGCAATCAATGTCCTTGGACCTCAAGCTCCATAATTCAGAAACTTGAGCAAATGGCCTTTTTTTAATTAAAAAAATTTAAATATCTACTTATATAACAGACTTTATACTTTAAAAAGGAATCTAGGTTTATGGCATACTTACAAAATCTCAAGAATAAAAACTGTTTTATACCTGCTCTCTATATTTCCTCCCTTAATTTTCATGTTTACTTTACAAATTATAATCGTGTTGTCATTAGTTTGATAGATATTCTGGACTTTTGAGAGCTCATTCTCAAAAATATGTCAATTTCTCTAGCAGTTAATAATAGTAATTTTACAGTTTCGTCTTAAAAATGATTGTGAAGCAAGGTAAATTTGAGAAACACACAGAAGACATTCAGAAGACAACATAAATTTGAAATAAAGGCCAATAAACTTTCTGACATTATTTTGTCTTCTAGCAATTCAGTTTCAACTTACATGGACTATGATACCAAGCTTTTGATAGGTGAATGGTGATAATTCAATGGTGATAACAAGTTTGTTTCCATCTCCTATTCCTGTCTTTATTCTGTGCATCTATTCATTAATTTATTGTTCAATATCAATATCAAGTTCATTAAAGAAAGGGCAAAGCCCTAAAGTTAGATAAAAAAAATGCAAGCAAGTCTACTGTACCCAAGCTAGTATTTCTCCAATAAGATTATTTGGAGGGAAATCTGAAAATATTTGTCAAAATGAAATCTCTAGCATTTGAAGACCTATACAATTACTCTTCTCTCACTGCTAAAAGCAATAAAGGAGTTGCTTTTATGTCCCAACTTTAGTAAAGTGATATGAAATTCAATTCACAAATACTATGACTGAATTTCATTTGTTTGTTTTAAAGGAAAAGTGCAGGCAGGGATGAGGATGAGCAGAGGCAGGCAGGCAGGGAGAGGAGAATGAAGCATTTTTATTTTATATTCACGTAGTTGTTCACACTGGTTGCTCCCCCCAGACCCAGGATGTGAACCCAGGTCCTTGGGATGCTTGTGAACTGTGCTGCTTTGGAGGTGACTGATCTAACCAGCACTCCACCAGGGTGTACATATTTGTTTGTTTTTATTTATTTTGCTTGTATTACTATATATTTAGGATACTGAATTCACACCTCAGTCTGTGTGTTTCACACCACCCCCTCCACCAGAATTCAAGTGCCCTTCGCCACCGCCTTGTTAACTCCTTCCTTTCTTTGCTCCCTCCCATTGCACCCCTATCCCAGACACAGTCTTGTTTTTATGAGTTTTGTTAAAATTTGTTTGTTCATCTGTTTTTGTTTCTTTATGTTCCACATATGAGTGAAGCCATCCTGTACTTCTCTTCTTCTTCTTGGCTTATTTTGCTTAGCATAATACCCTTCCGTTTCATCTAGATAGTAGCAAAAAGAATGATTTCATCTTTTTTAACAAATGCACAGAATTCCATTGAGTATAAATACCATAGCTTCTTTATCCAGTCATCTGTTGATGGGCATTTGAGATTATTTCCATGTCTTGGCTATTGTGAATTGTGCTGCTATGAACATAAGGGTGCATACTTTTTTCTGATTAGAGTTTTTGTGTCCTCTGGGTATATGCCCAGAAGTGGGATTGCTAGATCGAATAATAGATCTTTTTTTTTTTTTTTGAGGAATCTCCATATGGTTTTCCAAAGCGTTTACACTAACTGAGCTTCCCCCAATGTAAGCAGATTCCTTATTCTCTACACTCTCACCCACACTTGGCTATTTCTAGTCTTTTTGATATAGACCTTTCTCACTGGTGTGAAGTGATATCTCATTATAATTTTTGTTTGCATTTCTCTGATGGTGAGTGATGTAGAGCTTTTTTTCTTGAGTCTGTAGGTTTATCTGTGTGTCTTCTCTAGAAAGGTGCCTACCCAACTCTTCTGCTCATTTTCTGAATGAGTCGTTTGCTTTTTGTTGTTGAGGTATATGTGTTCCACATTCCTTAATATTTTGTAGATTATGCTCTTATCTAGAATAAAATTCTTCTCCCATTCTGTGGGTTGCCTTTTGTTTTAGTGGTTGTATATTTTCACTGCGCAGAAACATTTTAGTTCAATAGTGCCACGTGTTTAATTTCACTTTAATTTCCTTTGCCACAGGTATGTAACTGAATTTTTTTAAGACTTTCTAAGTAACATGTTATACATGAACAAGTACTTTATTAGTATTCAAAGTCCTTGTTAGATATCTGAAAAATGATAGTCCGCATCCCACAAGAGTGTTTGCATTTACAGTTTTACATGTTATATACTAGGTTTCAAAAGGCAATTGAAAATTTAATTAATTAAAAATATAAGTAAATTTTTAAAAAAAAGTTAAGCCTTCTCCCAGAAAGTTTTAACATGGCTAAATTAGTTTTCTTAAGGTTTGTCCTTGTTCCTTCTTATTTCCTTCTCACTCACCCACTATCACTGGCCCAGATCTGCCCACCAGATTTGTACATGGCAGAGAATGGGGAAACACACAGAGAACAAGGAAGGGTGAGGAGGAATGAAAAGAACCAATAGAAACTTGTATTGGGACCAGGGCTTGAAGACTATGCCATAAACTAAACACAAAGTAGCCAAACTATTTATTTTGCAGTAGTGGAATTTTCTTCTTCAATATTAAGAGACAGGAGCCAAACTTTAGAAAGTTAGTTTTCCCAAGACTTAAAAAAAAGATAGCCTGATCACGCACATATTCTTGGAATGTTTGTAGATTAGAACTGTTCTTCCACTGGACAGATTTGTGAGCCAAAGTGCAATCAAGCTTCGGAGTTCTGGCTCTGACTGCAACTACAAATGAGGTCAATACAGATTTCTAAGTTGTATCTTCAACCTGCCAGTACATTGCCTACTACCCACCTTCCCTTGCTGCCACATTGTTGAGATTCAAACAACCAATCCATGTTCCTTGAGATACTGTCATTTAAGGGACTATTCTCTAAAACCCCAAAGGACAAGGGAAGGTATGCAGAGGTCAAAACAGTAAGGTGTCACATGCTGTGACAGGAAATAGGATTGCTCCCTCAGGGAACTCTATGGCAGAATTTTAAGCAGAATAAAGATAAAGCTAGGTTGACTTTAGAAAGTCCGAAAGATGGCAATTTCTTCCAAAATAATGTATACATTTAATAATCAACATGAACTCTCAACAAGGTTTTGTTAACTTGATAAAGTTAACTTGTTAACTTGATAAATTTTATTTGAAAAGTAAAATGTGGAAAAAAGAGAAAATTTCTGCCACAAAATAAGTAAATAAATAAGGAGTGAAGAGGAGGATTTGGCTTCCAAATATTAAAACCCGCTAGAAAGCTACTGCTTTGGTGCACCCTGGTGAAGTAACATTTAGGTCAGTTGCCTCCAAAGGAGCACAGGCCACAAGCTTCCAGGTTCCCAGGTTCAAGGGGGAAACAACCACTATGAACAACTAAATAAAAATAGAATGAAGATGCTTCCTCCTCCTCTCCTTGCTACTCACTTTCATTCCTGCCTGCACTTTCCTTAAAAAAAATTAGTTTAATTACTTTTTTTTAATGTAAAACAAAAGTTACTAACTTCAAAACAACAGGGCAGTTTTGCTAAAATTTGTAGCCAGATCAATGAACTAGAATAGAAAGTCCAGAAATAGATCCAAATTATATATAATAATTTAGCAATAATTGTTGGCACTTCAAGTCATTGGAGAAAATTTAGATTAAACTATAAGTGGTGTTGAGAAAATCAGTCAATTATTTTAGGAAAGATGAAGCTTAGATCATTGTCCTACACCTCACACCAAAAAGTTTCCAATTAAAATCAATTATAAATCATGAACCCACGAAAACATTAAAAGAAATATTGAACAAGATGCCCATTTCTAGTGAGTTTTTCCTAAGAAAATGAGAAAGATAAACATTAAGCACACAAATATAGAATTATAATCATAATATCATTCATAAAAGCCAAATAACCAGCTTTTCAAATGCAAATTATAGTATAGAGATACTATATCTTTGAAATGAAATAATATAAAGCCATCAAAAATAATAGAGATGTATGTTTATTCATTTAGAAAAAGAGTCACCATCTATTCAATAAAAAGGTAGATGACGAAAGAGTATTATAATCTAATTCATATATATGCACATATATATGAATTATGTATAATTCATACATAAGAAGAAAGCACAGAAGGATATACACTGGGCTTTTATTGTGACTGAATTTGGTTATTTAATAATATGAAAGTATTAATTTTGCCATATATATAAAACACAAGCGAGTTTGAAAGATGAAAAAAAAAATAAGGTTAGGTATGGCAATAGTCTGAAATTGAACTAGAGCAAAGATGACTAATGATATAATACGTAGGGAGGTTGCTGCAGAATTTCAGGTGATATCTGATAAGATCCTGAAGAGACACAGTAGATGAGAATCTGAGAAATATTTGGGAGGTGGAAGTAGCATGACTTGTAATCAGCTGGGCTTTTGTAACTAGGCTGTCATTAGGATGAGTAAGTAAGTAAATGGATCATTAATAAAGATGGAGGATACCATGGAAAGGTAGGGTAGATAGCAAGTCTACCTTTAGACACAAATTGCAGAATATTATGGAAGAGCTTTCCAGCAGTCATTTGGAAATAAAAGGTTGGATAATGAGACTCCTGAGACTTGGAGGTATTGACCGAAACTATAGTCATGGTTTGTAAAAGCACCCGTGATTCTCCAGGGAAAGGATCCCTGGATCCACATTGCTTCTATAGCTTTTATCGCACTAGACAACATTTTTTTAAATGATATGGGATTTTATTTCCTGAAACCCTAATCCAATTTTTCTGTACCTTTAGGACTCCCACTCTGTCATTGTCTTATTTAAGTAACTAACATTCCCTGCTTTAAATTTTCCATTGGTTTCTAATTTCAATTAGAACAAAATCCAAACTCTTAATGAAGATGTATCAGCCCTCCATGATGCAGACAGATGCTATCTCTGACAGTATTTCCTGTCACTTTCCCCATGACTCACTACAATTTCACCATTTTGACCTTCTTTCTGATCCTTGAACACTCTGAGTGCTTTCCCATTTCAGGACTTTGCACATGCTCTTCCCTTTATCGGGAAGTTTCTTCCTTGGCTTGTATCATGACTGGCTCTTTAACTGTCCCATCTCAAATCAAATGTCACACATTCTAAGGGTCGTTTCCTGACCCTCATTTATAAAGAGCCACTCTCCTCCACACCATCATTCTATTACATCAATGCATCATATTTTATTCAGTAGAATTTACCTGTACTCAATATCATTTTGTTACCTGTTCGCTGTTAGTTTTCCTTCTTAGAATGTAAATTCCACAAGACAGACCATGTCAATTCAGCATCTATGATGGAGTCCAGTACAGAGCAGGCATTCTAAAATTTGTGGAACAATAAAATGTAGAATGAATGAAGAATCGAGTCATTTATAGTAAGTAGTACTAGATTTGTAATCAGAAGACCCAAATGCTATACAATCTTGGCCAAGTCAACAGCAATATCTATATATCTAAAACACACCTAAAATGTTTACCCTGCTTGTGTGTTAGGGTCTCCATGAAACTTCACTTGTTCATTCATTCATAAACAAATGTTTTCCAAGTACCTTCTTTGTGCTAAGCACTGAATGCATTGCTGTGCTCTCAGCTATGAATCAGTTTAGTCTAATGGCTGAGAGAGCCCAATGTTAGAGGCAGCTTTCAGTAGCACAACTGTTATCAAAAAGACCAAGTCAGCATATTTTAAGAGCACATTGGAGGGGCACCAAGTCAGGAAATCAAGGAAGGGTGAGTAGTAGTATGTATTAACCTGGCAAGAAGAAGGCTGGGGAGGTGAGTAGACAGAGAAAGAGAAGATAGTTCAGACAGAGGGTACTACAAACACAAAGTTCCAGAGGCAAACAAGGACAAGGAATACTGATGAACTGAATGTTATTCAGTATAGCTGAGACAAGGGAAAGACAGTGGTGGCAAAACTCAAGGTTAAAGCTCTAAAGAAAATTCAGATGATAGTGGGCCTATACACCAGCTGGACAGTTTGGAGTAGTTCAGCAGGACCAACACAGAGGAGGCAGTGGCTAAAGGCAATGGGAGGTTGATTAGGGAATGGCAGAGATAAGTCTAGAAACAGGAAGAAACCCATTCAGAAAGGGCTTTGGAGGTCATGTTAAGGGATATATTGTTTGAGATTGGGGTCTTCAGGAAGCACATTCTAAGACAGAGTTTAACATGTAGGATGTTTATTAAGGAGCATCCTTTGGATCAGCAGCTTTAGAAGGGAAGTAGAAACAGATCAGGTGAGGCAGAAATCAAGTGCAATATGGGTCCAATGAAACACCCTGAAACGCCACCAGGAGTTTTAGCACTAAACAGCCTGCCAGGGTTATCCCATGCTGGACTGGAATAGCCAAGCCTTTATACCCATTTCAATGAGTCATTGATTCACACCTTGAGAAGGGTGTAACCTTGGACAAGGCAGTTTTCAGCAGGCAAGTAATTCTTGAAGGGGCTAGCAACTAAAAACTGTCTACAGATGTCACTCCCAAAAGCTGGGTCAATTCTTCACTGAAGAAGGATCTGAGCAGTGAACCTCCATGTCACAAAGTGATTCATGTTATTTTGATAGATCAAGACCCTCAGAGGATATCCTAACAGCCAGGAAATAGGGTATCATGAGCCAATTTGAGAACTTCTTTCCTTCCCCGGACCTTTTAATAAACATTCATTTGAGCACATTTTTGGTTTCAGGCAGTGTTAGGTCAATGGTGAACAACTCAGAAATGGCCTTCATGGCAATTATACCATAATGGGGGAAACAGATTTTTAAAAAGGAAAATATTGTACAATAAACAAAGACCTTTCCCATAGAGATCAAATGCTCTCAAGAAAATGAAAAGAGTAACTGAGAGGAGTGTCATTGCACCAGGAAGAGCCTTCTAGAAGCCACCAACATTCTTTGGTTCCTGGTCTCTTCATCTTCAAAGTCTGTATTCTGGCATCTTCTCCCTTCTCTGGCCTGTTTTCACCCTTATCTCTTCTCCCTCTGAATCTACTCCTCCTGCCCTTTCATTTTTCAGATAATCCAGAATAATCTCCCCATTGCAAAAATCCTTGCCTAACGACATCTTGTAAAATCCTTTCTGCTCTGCAGTGTAACACATTCACAGCCTTGGGGGAAGTTTTCTCCAACCTACCAGGCTCAATTTTTTTCAACTTTAAACCGAATATGAAAGTAAAGCCACCCCCTATGATTGTAGAGAACATCAAATTCATATCAAGTGCTAAAGGCATTACCCAATATCAAGAAAACCATCAATAAATGCTAGCAGTTAACTACGCTTCTTTATCTATCCCCTCCTCTCATCCCTACCTTAGTTAAGTCCCCAATTATTTCAGCTCTTGCCATGATCAGCTATTGTCTTCAGTTGTTCCCTTCTTGTACGTATATCCCTGCATACTCACATTCCCTATCCTCCGTACTACCCAATGGAGCCACAATGATCACCCATCATTAATTCATTCATTCAATAGATATGTATTGGGTGTCAACTATAAGTCAATACAGTAACCACTATCTCCAAGGTCAATGTCTGGGCCAACTGGACATCTCGAACCAGGTATTGAGTCTTGCTTATCTCTCTGTCCCAGCACTTTCCAGTCCCCGGGCTATAGTAGGTGCTCAGTCATGCTTATTGAGTGAGTTAATGAATCGTAACATTCTGTATTTCTATAATTCTTTAAGGGTAGGAGACCCATTAGGTTCTCCTCAGAGGAACATATACGGATTATTTTTAAAGTAGTTGAGGTGCTGTAAAAATTGACCACCACAGCCCAGTGTAGCTGAGAAGCAGACAGGTGCCTCTACCCTTCCAGAGGCCTCCTTAACCTGAACTGCAGAGATACTGGTGCTGAGAAGGCATCTGGTAAACTGTCTAAGAGGCAGGCTTTAGCGCGGACACTTCTTTGAAACTTTTCAAAAGGAGAACCAAGTGACCCTGTGATGTGGCTGCCACTTTGGTTAAGATATATTTTTCTCTGTTTCAATGAATCTCATTTCCTCTCCACCACCACCAAAAAAAAAAAAAAAAAAAGAAAAAGAAAAGAAAAAAAGAGGAAACACAAGATACTGAGAAGGGCCTTCTCTGTGTTCTTCATTTAAGAGTGCCTGCCAAACCAATTAATACCTCCTGAATGTTATCTCCCTGCTATGTTAATGTTATGTTAATAAATGCAATTAAGATAACATTCAGGAGGTGTTAATTGGTTTGGCAGATGTACATGAATAAGAAGCACAGATATTTTGCTTTCACTATTTATGGAGGCAGGAAGTGACACAAAGTTGGACAAAAGGAAACTTAATTTGCCTCCAGTCTCTTTTGATATCACTTAGGCCTTTTCTGTTAAGTAATATATGGGATTCTTAAAAATGCTAATTTAGATGATATTACAAAGATGAAGTGATTGCCAAATGTTGTAACAACACTGAAATTATCTTTTGTCGCAGGAATTAACTGCATGGTACTTGCTTCCTTTTAAACATTATACATGACACATTATTTATATATATTATATATGTATATCATATATATACATACACATGCATATATACATACTCTTTTTTAAATGTCTATAGCATATATGCAAATAAGCTATCATGTTAATCTATGAAGCAGATTGTTCCAGAGAACAAATTTCTAAGCTATTCCTGATGCAATTTGTTCTCTAATATATTCTAGTGATGAAAGAGTTAATGTTCTTTTTTGTTTTTGTTTTTCTTTTAAGGAAAGGTGCAAGCTGGGATGCAGGCAAGCAGAAGCAGGCAGGAAGAGAGAGGAGGAAGAAGTGTTTCATTTATTTGTTCACCTTGTATATTCTCCCTGGTGCTGTGCCCTGAGCCTAGGTCTTTGGGATGTGTGTGGACTGAGAGCAGACTCACAGACTGAATAACCAGGTACGCCTCATGTTCTCTTACTCTAACTTACAGCAAGGTGGCAACTTTTCCCTTTTGTGTTGAGAAATTCATATACGTATACATATTCTTATCTATCTATCTATATTCATATTTCTCTACTGAGAGAGAGAAAAAGAGAGAGAGACACTAGCAGTGTACCTTATTTTGAAAAACAGAATTTTCTCTGGAAAAAATAAAAGCCTAACTTTGTACAGACTTGAAGCAAAGAGATGTTACATTGTATTACCTTCAAGGTTACTGTGCTGATTTCTGGAACTGGCATCAGCAGGCACATCACATGACCTTTGGCAGGCTTAGTCTTCTAGGGGCCTTGTCAGCACACACCTCTGATAAGAGTCCCACTACAACCTGGGAGGATGTCAGAGCAGAGACACCCTGAGGTCCCTTTCAGTTCTGGAGGACAAATTATCAGTGTCCACTCTGAACTAAACAGGAAAGCTAAACTGAAACATGATTCAAAACATTCTTCAACCTGGTATTCACACTAACTGTAAGTCCAGTAACCCAATCCTAAAAGATAATTTTTTCTTTTTTAAAGTGCAGGCAAGAATAAAGGTGGGCAGGCAAGCAGGCAGGGAGAGAAGGAAGAAGTACTTTCAGTTTTTATTTAGTTGTTCATCTTGGTAGTACCAACCCCTTCCCATCCCCCACCCCAACACACACAGGAAACAGGGACCTGGAGATGTATGTGGCCAGCACTTGGTCGGAGACAGTAGACCTAACCTGTGCTCCACCAGGGCATGTCAACCAGCTCTTTAGTAAGCATTTCTGAGAGGAAAAAGGAAAATGAAGAGATGGTCGAGGAAGACTTCATTAAATTTTATATTTACTGAAAGATTGAAGTTAAATTCTAGTAATGCTAAAATATGTGCCTCAAAGAGCATGATACATTGCCTAGAAAAAGATAACCATATGTAGCTAGAAGACAGCCACTGCTTTCCTTCTGGTGGATTGTTTTAATCCACATATTGCAGAATTCTAGAGAATTTACTAATCCTTGAGAAATACATGCATGTTTCTTTGCTAAATGCCCATCTGCAGCCCTAAGTGTCCCTTTACCACTTTCCTCAGTGCAGTTTCCTTGGGTCTGACACAGAGAATAATGGGGCTGTTGCCATTTCAACCTGTGAGCCTGGGCAATTTCTTAAGCGATAAAGGGTTAGTGCTACTCTCCGGTGACAATGAACTGTTAACTGAAGACTGTTACGAAAGACTCTTCTCCTCTATGTGCGTGTGTGCAAATGTGTTTGCAATATTTTCCAGTGAGATAGAATCATTGTGGTTCAAATTCTTTAAGTTTTACAATCTTGACTCCCTCTAGGCTAAGGAGGTGAAAGAACACTCCTAAGGGCAGTGACACTGACTCAGCATTTGGGGACAGTCCCCACTGTGGGTCTTTGGTTGGCTCTGAAATGGCAGAGAGGCCTCGACACAGATTCCATAGAGAAGCCATTTACAGACAATCCAGCAGTACCCTTCAGAAGGAATTTGCTCTCTGGGGGTACCTCCTGTCACCCTGTCCCTGGAGCTCTGGAGGGGAGGCCGCCTAAAGACATAATCATGAAATAAAATTTCATTCTCAAAGCAGTGTACTCTGGCCTTGGGCTCAGCAAACATTTTCACTGAAAAAGAGAAAGTAGCTTGCACTTACTTTAAATTATTTCTAAGTAAAATTAATGCATTCAAACCCAGTGGCAGAGAGAGCAAATAGAGTATATCTGAGTGTAATGGGCTGAATCGTATCCCTCCAAATTTCGTATGTTGAAGTCCTACCACCCAGTTCCTCAGAATGGGACTGTATTTGGAGACAGGGCTTTTAAAGATGTGATGAAGCTAAAATAACACCATTGGGATGGGCCCTAATCCACTCTGACTGGTGTCCTCATAAGCAAAGGAAATTGGAGCACACAAAAGAGACACCAGGGATGAATGTGCACAGATGATGTCTACATGAGGACACATCAAAGTGACCATATTCACATCAGGGAGAGAGACTTCAGAAGAAACCAAACCTATTGATACCTTGATCTTGGACTTGCACTCTCCAGCACTTGGAGAAATAAATACCTGCTGCTTAAGCCACCCAGTCAGCAATATTTTCTTATAGCAATTCCAGCAAACTAAATCAGTGAGCGACTGTTCTTGGCTGCCTAAAGCGCTATGTCAAAAAGGATTCTAGCAGGGTAAGTTGAATAGTAGAACACATGCCATATATCAGCCATCCTCACTCAGCGGGATGGAATTGAGAAGATCGGACCCTCAGTGCAATCACCTGCAGATGAGACCAAACCCAGAAGTGCTTATGCAGGAAAATTTTGTTCTTACTCAAAGGTATTTATTCATTCTACCTCTAGTTAGAAATAGCTGTAATGCATGTGTCTTTGTCAGTCCTTAACTTTCACAGAGAATGTTCACTTTACTCCAGTTTTGTTCATTTGAAACCATTACATTACACTGAATTGAATCAACAATCCATACTAGGTGCTTTCACTGTCAGAAAGAAAAGACTGAAATTTAATGATGTTGATTGTTAGGCTGGCCCAGAAGGACAAAATGGCCGCCCAGAAGGACAAAATGGCGGCCATACCCGGGAAAAGAAGCTGACGAAACCACACCTGGAATCACAGGACCAATCCCCAATCGCCACTTATGAAGCCCACGAAATTCTTTTATATAAAGATCGTGCTTCCCTTTGTGGGGGCGCGACTTCCCCGGCCCTCGTTCTGCCGACCGGAGAACCTCGCCCTGGTGCGCAAACCCCGATAAAGCCCTGGCTATTCGACTTTTTGTCTAATTGACTTTCTTTCCTCGTGAAGCTCAGAAAAAAACCTTTCATTGATCATTAATAGGATGTGAATCAATATTTCTTTATGAATGAATACTCTCATTTGATGATTGTCTTTCTCACCTATTTTTATTTTGTAAGAGTATTCATCTGTAGCTTCATTTCTCCAAGTCTTTGGAAACCAGCATTCCTTCCCGGAGGAATTTGCAAGTCAAAGTCATAAATCATGTATTTATGAAAGTTAAGATCTCGAGGATTCCAGTCGGGTTGCTTGATTTTTATTTCATAGATCTTCTGATACTTGTGTTCTTAAGGTTGAATGTCTTTTTAAAATACAACGTATACTTTTGGTGCTTAACCTTAAACTCAAAATGCAATGACTGGGTTTTGAATGTTTGGTTGTGTCTTTGTTTGCTGTAGTTAATGGGTCCATAACAAACAAGTGTGTTTGGCAAATGTCTCAATGGGGCACATTGTTTTTAGAGTCTTAAATAGATCTTCGTGTGGAAAGACCAGACACTCATCACCTGTAGACTCAGTCTTCTTTACTCACGAAGAAGGAAAAGAGTAAGGGGAGGTGGCTATGCAATGTGAAGCCTCCAGAAAACTTTCATTCTATTGGGTATAGATTCGACCAAGGCAACTAGCCAAATAATACCAATACTAGGCAAGCCCAATTTGGGCAATTCAGGCGAGTTGATTGCTATGCCCTAAATGTTCCTGTGACCTCCCCCGCCATTCATATGTTGAAACTCTAATCTCCACTGTGATGGCATTTGGAGATGGGAGGTAATTAGGTCAAGAGGATATGCTCTCAAGATGGGCTGAGTGTCCTTAGAAGAAGAGACCTAAGGAAGCATGCTTTCCCGCCCCCACTCTCCCCCACCTTTCCTGGAGCATTTAGCAAGAGAGCTTTCATCAGACACCAAATCTGCTGGCACCCTGATCTTGTCCAGCCTCTGAAACTGTGAGACAGAAATTTCTATTGTTTAATCACCCAGTCCATGGCACCTATTTATAGCAGATTGAAACAGACTGAAACAGCCATCAGACAAGCTCTTTCCACATGTGAGCCCTCCCTGACTTAGGTATTGTTCTCTCCAGCCCAGACTTACTCATGTTTTGTTGTAATAAGACCCTTCAGCACACACTCCATTAGATACTTTTCTAAAATTATTGGAGTCCCCCATGGGAGAGGGGCACAGAGTTAAGATCCTCTCCTCTTAATTCACGGCATTTGTGTGACTTCCAATTTGAAGCCTTATTATTACTTTTTGCATTTTTATTTTTTAACCTACATACAATAAGTAATAGCCACTCTTTTGATGTGCAATTCTCAGAGTTTTGACAAATGCATAGTCATATAATCATAACCGTAATCAACATACAAAATAGTTCTATCATTTCCAAAAAATTCCTTCAGGCTGCCTGTTTTTAGTCAAATTTTCCACCAGGAGCTGTGGAAAACCACTGATTTGTTTTCCAACCCTATAGCTTCAGCTTATCCAGAGTGACCTTTAAATGGAACCACACGATACGCAACTTTTGAATTCGACTTCTTTTACTAAGCATGACTCTGAGACTCATCCGTTGTTACATGTATCAAATAGTTTATTTTTTGCTGAGTAGTAGTCTGTTGCATAGATGTGCCATCCTTTGATCATCCATTTACTTAAGGACATTTGGGTTGTTTTCAGAGTTGGGCAATTTTGAGTAGAGGTGCTGCAAGCATTTTTGTACATGTTTTTGTGTGAACATAATTTATCAATTCTCTAGGGTCAGTATCCGAAAGTGAGATACTTGGGTCATATTTGGTAAGTTTGTGCTTAATTTAATTAGAAACTTCCACATCGTTTTTTGCAGAATGGCTATACCAGTTTTCATTCTACAGCAATGCATGAGATTTCTACTTTATTTGTAATTTTGTCAAGATTAGTGTTCTCAGTTGTCAGCTCAATTTAGTAATTTAATAGGAATAGACAATATATTGTGATTTTAACTTCTCTTACCCTAATAGTTCCTAATGATGTTGAGAATCTTTCCATGCACTTACTTGCCATCTATGTCTCCTTTAATGAAGAATCTGTTCAAACATTTTGCTTTTAAAAAAATCAAGTTGTTTTCTTATTGTTGATTTATAAAGGTTCTTGATACATTTTTTCAGATATATGATTTATAAACATTTTCTCCCAATCTGCGACTCGTATTTTAATTTTCTTAACAGAAATTCTTTCATTGCGATGGCCTAATTTACCATTTTTTCTCATATAAATCTTGCTTCTAGTGTCACACACAAGAAATGTCTACCTAGTTCAATCCCACAAAGATGTTTTTTCCTAGCTTATCTTCAAAAGCTTTGTTTTATATTTAGAACTATTATCCATTTTGAGTTAATTTCTTACAATATGTTAAGAAGAAGTCCAGTTTCTTTTTTTTCATGGACGTCCAGTTGTTCACCTAACATTTTTTTGAAGAGACTATCCTTTCTCCATGGACTTGTCTTTGTATCTTAAAAAATCAACTGACCATATTTTTAAGTTCTATTTTCAAAGTCTCTATTCCATTCTGATTTGTGTATCTCTGTTTTCATCAATAACTCATTGTCTTGCTAACTATAGCTTTGCAATAATTCTTGATATCAGATAGTGGGGGCCTTTCAACCTGGTTCATTTTCAAAATTTGAGTATTATATTTTGTATTTCCATATAAATTTAAAAATCAATTTACCAATATATACAAACATACTTATTATGATTTTGATTGGAACTGCATCAAATATATAAATTAAATTGTGAGGAATTGACATTTTAACGATATTGAGACTTCCAACTCATTAATATGGTTTTATTAATTTATTCATTGTATTAATTTATTGTATTATTGTATTATATAATTACGATTATATATAATTATATAATCTTATATAAAATTACAATTGTATAATTGTATTTTAAAATTTCTAGCAGATATTTATAGATGTATCCCTGTTTTGAACTATTATAAATTTTGCAATTTTGTTTCAATTGTTTATTGTTTTTATATAGGTATACAACTGCTTTTCATATTTTAATCTCGTATCTTGAACCAAATTTACTTTTAGCTTCTAAGAGATTTAGATTCTTTAAGATCTTCTACTTAAGCAATAATTTAACCAAGAAAGTTTTATTTTCCAATCTTAATGCTTTTTAATTCTTTTTCTTGCCTTATTGCACCAGTCAGGATTTGCTTTGTGAATACTGAGCAGTAACGGTAGAATAAACATTCTTACCTTGTTCTTAGTCTTAGGGAAAAACAGTCTTTCATCACTAACTACGTACATTAATTACAGATGATTATAAATGTCTTTAATCATGTAAAAGGTGTCTCTTTTATTCCTAGAGTGCTGAGAATTTTATCTTGAATAAATGTGGACTTTCACTGATTTTTTTTCTATAACTGATAAAATAATTAAGTGGTTTTTCTTCTTTGTCAGTTAATGTAGTAAATTACATTGCTGTGTTGAATGTTAAAACAAGCTTGCATTCCCAGGATAAACCTATCCTATTGTGATGTATTACATTTTGTATGTATGCTTATTGTACGCTCAGTATGCTTATTGAGGATTTATTTTTCACAACTTGGTTTATGAGGGTGTACAGTTTTCTTGCACTGTTTTTGTTTTGGTATCAGCTGATGGTTTCTTCATGAGTGTGTTTAGAAGTCTATTGCCCACTTTTATTTTCTGGAAGACATTCCTAGAATTGGTATCATTTCTTCCATAATCTCTGGGGTAGAATTCACCAAATGAGCTGGGCCTAGAGTTTTCCTTCTGAGACTTGCACTGTAAGTTAAATTTCTTTCATAGAAGTACAGATATTCAGACAATTTATTTCTTCTTGAGTGAGTTTCTAGTTTGTGGTTTTCAAGGAATTGGTACATTGCATTGAAGTTGTCATATTTTTAGACACAGAGTTGTTCATAGAATTCCCTTATTGTACTGTAAGTGTCTAAAAGGTCTGTAGTGATACTTTCTTGTTCATTCTGATGTTATGTGTGCCACCTTTCTCTCTTTGCCTTCATTGGTCAATCTCAGGAGACAGTTATCTTTTTGTTTGCTTGAATCTTTTTTTCTGACCCCTGACCCTGGATCTTAAATCCAGGTCCTTGGGTTTAACTTCATCTGCTGAGTCACATGAGTTAAGGGTATATGTATCATTTTTTTTTAATCTCTTTAAAAAAATTAAACTTTAGTTTTATTAAAATTCTGTGTCTATTTTTTAATTTAATTGATTTCTGTCCTTATCTTTTTCTGTTTCATTATTTTTCTGCTAGCTTTGTATTTAATTTGTCCTTTATTAGTTTTTAAAGTAAAGACAGATTATTGACTTGAGATCTTTCTTCTTTTCAAATGTAAGGATTTTAGTGCTATATATCTTTCTCCAAGCACTGTCTTCAGTTGCATTCCACATATTTTAATATGTAGTATTCTCATTTTCATTCATTCAAAATATTTTATAATTTCCTAGGTTTCTCTAACCCAAGAATTATTTGAAAATATATTCTAAAATACCAACTAGCTTGAGTTTTCCAGATATCTGATATTGTAGTTTGCTATGACAAAAAAAAAAAAATGCTTTCATTCTTTCAGTTCTTTAAAGTGTGCTAAGATTTGTTTTATGTGCCCCCTGCCCTCCACCCCTCATGATTTAGGTACAGGCCATGAATACCATCGACTCGAGTTCAACACCTGGGGCCAAGGGAGGAAAGAAAAAGATTTGTTTCATGGCACAAGATATCTTGATGAGTGGTCTATGTGCATTTAAGAAAGATGTGTATTCTGTGGTTGTGTGGCGAATTCTTGTTCATATCTTCTATATATTTTCTAATGTTTTATTTGTTCTGATTACTGACAGTGAAGTTAGGTTGCTTTTAGGTGCATACACATTTAGGATTGTGTTATCGTTTTGATGACTTCATTTATTTTTATCAGTATGTCCCTGATCTTTTTTCCTTATTGTGAAATCTATTTGTCTGATATTAATAAAGCCATTCCAACTTTAATTCATATTTATATTATATATTTATATTTATTTGCATCACCTTTTTTTAGCTTGTTATATTATTATATTTAAAATGTGTCTTTACAGACAGCAAAACAGTGGGACTCCTGTTTTTTTAAAAAACATTATCTTAATTGATTTAGAGGATTTACTTTTAATGAAATTATTCATTTATTTGGATTTAGGTCTACCATGTTTTCATTCTTCTCTGTTTTCATTCCTATCTCTCCACTTTTACTGGATTTAAAAAATATTTTGGCATTTTATTTTTTCTGTTGGATTAGTCCATTCAATATATTCAATATCTTTTGAATACATATTTTAGAGTTTCTTCTGGAGATGACAATAGACACACTTAACTTTTTGGTTTCCTTAGAACTCACATTTACCACTTTAAATGAGATGTTGAAGTATTAGAATCATATAGGTCCCTTTCTGTTGCAATTGTCATATGTATTACATCTACTTACACAGAAAATCCCATTAGACAATGTCATAGAATGTTATAATTTTTGCCTTTGATAGTCACAGGTTTTAAAAAGAACCTAAGAGGGGAGAGCAGTCTATTTTACTTACCCAGATATTTACCACATATATTGCTCTGGCTAAGTTTTTTGCATCTCAGTTGCCATTCAACCAATTGCCCAGGCCCCAAATTTTGGTGTCATCGTCTACTCTCTTCCTCTCACACTCTTTGTCTACTTTATCAGCAAGCTAGCTCTGTCTGAGAAATAGCTCTTGGATTTCTTTCATCTGAATTCTTAGTACCTTGAGTCCAGGCCATCATCATTTCTCACCTGCATGATGTTAATAGTCTCCTAACTGATCTCTCCTTTCACTTAGTCCCCGTTCACATCGTTTCTGGTTATTATGTTTTTATTAAGAATTTTGGTAGAAACAAGATCCATGTTTATTTTTAAAACTTTGAAATATTTTGTAGCCCCATGTGTACCCATTCTCAGTTTTATTTTCCTCCCTTGACCCCAGAGTTCATCCCTATCTTAAATGTGTTTATCATTCCCACAGTAAGTAAATAATGTGCAATATATAAGTATATGTCTGTTTGGGCTACCATACAATAAGACTACAGAAGAGGTCACTTAAAAAAACAGAAGTCTATTTTCTCAAAGATCTTGAGTTCAAAATCAAGGTGATGGCAGAGTTGGGTTTTGATGAATTCTCTCTGACTTGCAGTCACCTTTTGAGAGGGCCAGGAGGAAGAAGGAGGAGAAGGAGGAGGAGGGGGGGAGGGGGAGGGGAGGGGGAGGAGGAGGTAGGATGGAAAGAAGGGAAAGAGGAGAATGATCGCTAGTGTCCCTTCTTCTTAAAAGGCCCCTACTTTATAACTTCATTAAACCTTACTACCTCCTTAAGGGTGCTAGCTCCAATATAGTCACTTTAGAGGTTAGAGCTTTAGTATATAATTTTTTTTTAAAGGAAAGGTACTGGCAGGAATGAAGGTGATTAAGCAGGCAAGCAGGAAGAAAGAGAAGGAAGAAGTACTTGATTTATTTTTATTTAGTTGCCTATCCTGGTTGTCTCCTTTCCAACCCCACACCACCCCCAGGTTTCGAACCTGGGTCCTTAGGATACATGTGGACTGTACTCTTGGCTAGAAGGAGCAGACATAACCACTACTACATCAAGGCATGCCTCAACATATGAATTTGGGGAGACATAACTCAATCTATAGTATGGACCCCTAAAAAGTAGATATGTACTATTGAGGTTAAAAAATGATTTAAGTGTATATATTTACCTCAACTAATAAAACCTTAGGAAGTTGCTACTGTTTCACTTTTTTTTTTTTTTGAAGGAAGGAATGAAGAAACATTTTTGTTTTGTGTTTGGCCCCAGGCCCTGAGTTTCTAATTTGGGACATGGCAATATACCACAAACCCACAGCCAACATCTTAAACAACAGTGAAAAACTGAGACTCTGGGTCCCTGGCCTTTATGTGGTTCACACCCCAGTGTCTCAGCCACCTGACCATCAGGACATGCCATGCTATTGGTAATTTTCAATTTAATTTCCTCAACCCAAAACTCTAATTGACCAATCTCTGTTTTCAAATGCTCATGTTTTCAAACTCTGTTTAAAAGAAATCTGTAGAGTCTAAATTACAAAATAATAAAGTTACCTCTGAGACAACATTATATGATTTATACAATGACTATATATTTTATAGTCTTCTTATTTAAATCCATATACCTTAACTGTCTCATGCCTGAAACAAATATTTTATGATAATAAAAATAAAAATTTTAAATGTTTTGAAAACAAGGATTTTATCTCTTAGCTTTTTAACAAAAACCAAATTAAAAAAAATATTTTCTTTAAAATTACATTGAAGACAAGTTGATATTTCCATAGCCCTTTGGCTAGTCAAGTTTAGTGTAATGAAAGAAGTTCAAATCCATATTGGGCAGTGGAGACATCATATTTCCAATTTATAGTCAATTGGATGAATTTTCTTTCATTTCACCTCTTAGAATTTTGTACTTTTGAAGCAGGGAAACAACTCGGCCTTGGCAATATTGTCTCTCATTTAACAATCTCTTTCAGTCTTATTCTTGGCATTAACAATGACCTCACGCTGCTGACACATTTTCATCTGTGTATTTGTGTGGCTGTGTATGAAATGTTGCTATTTTCCTACACTACTCTCCCCTTTCATCATCAACCTTGTCTCCTGTTGTCCCTTGCCTCTCTAATTGTTTTTATTCTTTGAAACCATCTGAAAAAAAAAGCCTAAGAGAACAGTCTCTCTTACTAGTCCTTATGGCCAGTTTGGAAATTTTCGATTTTCTTTCTCCCTGAATATTTGATTAAGACAATTTTTTCCTTCCCATCTTGCTTAGAATAGTGCAGACCGGGTCCATGCGGTCATCCTCTTAGTAACATCCCTAGACCTTCAGGTGCCACAGTGGAAGAGCAAGAGGTTTGAACTCAGAACACCTGCTATAAGTTGTAATCTTACTACTTTCTGGTTAGAGACCATGGGCAAGTCACTGAGTTACTCTGGGGGACTGCTTCCTCATCTATAAAATGGGAGGTCATCACACCTAAATTTCAGGGCTATTTGAAAAGATTACATGAAGTAAATATAGATGAATGTTCCTGAGAAGTGTCGGACAGAGATATTGATTTTTGTTCAGTTAAATAAACATTGGTTAGTAATCAACAGGGATAGCAAACTCAAAGGACTATAGGTATGTACATAAGGGAAGTCTTCATGCATCAGGGAACAGGAAGTGTGAGTGTGCGTGTGTGTGTGTTTCTTGGAAACGGGAAATCACAGCCTGTCTGAGGAGGACAACTGCTTCTCAGGTCTAGCTTCCAGTGTGCATCTGCCACATAGTATGGCAGGTCCTACAATGGCAAAGAAAAATACCTATTTTGTGAAGGACATGGCAATATATGACAAATCCACAGCCAACATTATAAACAATGGTGAAAAACTGAGGCTCTTTTTCCCAAGATCCGGAAGAAGACAAGGTTGCCCACTATCACCATTACTCTTCAAGTTAGTCCTGGAAGTCTTAGTCAGAGCAGGAAGGCAAGGAAGGCACATGAAAGAAATCCAAGTTGAAAAAGAAGAAGTAAAACTATGACTATTTGCAGATGATAAGATATCATACCTAGAAAATTGTTGACTTCACATGGGCCATTTAAGTGGAGCTTTTTATCAGTGAATCTGGCTAGAAGTATATTTATATTTTCAAAGCAACAGCTCTTGGATTCATTGATCATTTGGATGGTCTTTGAACTGCTTGAAACATTAAATGTATGCAGCAAAGCGGCAGGATATAAAAGCAACACACAAAAATCAGTAGCATTCCTATATACAAACAATGAAGTAGAGGAAAAAAAAATTTAGAGATTTCTTAGTAGCACCAAGAAAGATCAAATACCTGGCAATAAACTTAAGTAGGTGAAAGACCTCTATAATAAAAACTCCAGGACCTTAATAAAAGAAATAGAAGAAGACACAAAGAGATGGAAAAATATTCCATGTTCATGGATTGGGAGAAATAACATAGTAAAAATGACCATTCTGCCCAAAGCAATATATAGCTTTAATACAATTTCCATAAAAATCCTAGGGACATTCTTTAAGGAAATGGAACGAACAATATTGAAGCTTGTATGAAATCAAAAAAGGCCTCAAATAGTCAATGCTATCTTAATACAAAAAAAGAACAGTAGGAGAATCACACTCCATTACCTCAAACTATATTACACAACTATCAACATCAAAACAGTTTGGTACTGGAACAAAGATACCCTGATCAGTGAAATCATACTGAGAGCCCAGAAATAAAACCACACCTATATGGACAATTAATTTGTGTCAAAAGTGCCAAGAACATGCAGTGGTGTAAGGAAAGCCTAATAAATGGTGTTGGGAAAACTGGAAAGACACCTGCAAAAAAATAAATAAACTAGATTACTCATAAGCACCATACACAAAAATTTACTCAAGATGAATCAAAGAACTGAAACCATAAAATACCTAGAAGACAATGTGGAAAAATACTTCATGACCTCAATCTCACAGAGATCTTTGGGGAAGGAACAACTATGGCAAAAGAGGCCAAAGTAAAACTAAGCAGTTGGGACTAAATCAAATTGAAGAGCTTCTGCACAGTGAAATAAACCATCACTGAAACAAAAAGAAATCCCACAGAATTGGAGAAGATACTCACACAGCATACATCAGATAAGAGCTTAATCTCCAACATATATAAAGGGATCACCCACCTCCACAATAAAAAAGCAAATGACCTATTCAAAAAATGGGTAAAAGAAATGAACAGACACGTATCCACAGGAGATTCGCAGATGGTCTATAGACACCTGAGAAAATGTTCGACATCACTCCTCATCAGAGAAATGGAAATAAAAACTACAGTGAGGTGCCACCTCACTCTAGTGAGAATGGCATATAGATAGATAGATAGATAGATAGATAGATAGATAGATAGATAGATAGATAGATAGATAGATAGATAGATAGATATCTATAGATATCTATAGATATATCTATAGATATCTATATATATGCCTTTTTTTTAAAGCTGGAAATAGCAGGTGTTGAAGGGGGTGTGGAGAAAAAGGAACCCTCCTACACCGCTGATGGGAATGTAAAGTAGTGTCACCTCTTTGGAAAACAGTATGGAGATTCCTCAAACCCATAAAGATGTACATACCACACAACCCAGCAATCCCACTCTTAGGCATACACCCAGAGGATACAAAATCAGAAGAAAAAAAATCTACACTACACAGTTCACAATAGCCAAGACAAGGAGACAACCTAAATGCCTAATAACAGATGACTGGATGAAGAAGCTATGGTTTATATATTAAATGGAATTCTATCTATACAGCTACAAAAATGTAATTGTGTCATTTTCAGCAATCCAGTTGGAATTGGAAGGGATCATGTTAAGTGAAATAAGTCAGAAAGACAAAGGAAATATAGGGTGGTTTCACTCATACGTAGAATACAATGAAGTGAAACAAATATACAGATAAACCCCAGCAAAAACTCTCAGGCCACAAGATGACGACTGTCAGGGGGATATGAGATGGGAGGGGTGGAAAGAGGGGAAAATGTATGGGTTAAAAAAAACCCAATAAACTGCAACTCTGGTGGAGGGTGTGGTGTGAAATACAGTTTGAGATATGTCAGTATTCAAAAATAAATGAAGCGTTGTGAACAGATGATTTAATAAATATCAATAATTTAAAAATCATATCCATGAAAATATGTGCAACAGAAAAAAAAACAAAACAAAAATAAATAAAATAAATGGCTTATATGAACCACAAACTCAATGTGTCCAAAATAAAGTTCATTACCTGACCCCTGCCAACACTTCATCTTTCTGAATTCCCTACCCTGGTGAATATAGCACTGTCTATTAAATTTCCCAAGTCAGATTCTATTTTTTTTATTTTTTCAAGGAAAGGTGCAGGCATGAATGGAGGTGAGCAGAGAGGTAGGCAGGAAGAGAGAAGAGAAAGAAAGGTGAGTAAATTTATTTTATTTATTTAATTTAGTTGTTCATCTTGGTGGTTAACCCAACCCTCACTCCCCATCCCTCCACCTCCCCCACCTGCTGCCAGCCCTGGGACATGAACTGGGTCCTTGGGATGTATGTGGACTGCGCCTGGCCAGAGGTGGTGGACTTCACCAGTACTCTACCAAGGCGCACCACAAGTCATGTTTCTTGACTTTTTTTTCTATTCTCACCCTCCAAGTTCGATATATCAATGTACCTATAAATAACCCCACTTTAATATAGTTTGAATCCTTCCTTAGTCACCACTGCTTCCTGAGTTCAGTGAAAGCACTTAACAACTGGTGGCTCCAGCCTTACCTCTTTCAAATCCATTTGTCAAACAACTGCAAGAGTAATCCTTCCAAAATGCAAACCTGATTATGCTGTGCCTCAGCCTGACCCCCCAGGGGGTCGCATAATCTTCAGGATAAAGTCCAAAGTCCTTAACAAAACTCTACATCTGACCAGTGCTTTCACACTTTCTGCTTACGCATGTTATTTTAAGTTCTTTATGTTCTCTTGCTTTCAGAAATGCACCTCATTGCACACCTAGCCTGAAATATCTTTCCCTGTCTGTCTTTTCTCCTCTCCTTTCTTTCACTAGTTAACTGCTGTTTGTCCCTTAAGGCAAAAATTAGGTGTTAGTTTCTCCATAGAATTTTGTACCCTACTATAAACTTAGTACATTTTCATAATTACATTAATCAATACTTCTCTCCACTATGAGAATGAAAGGCAGAAAATCTCTTACTTATTTTTTTTAATTTCTAGCACTTAGCATAATATTTGGCATGTAATAGTTTTCAATAAGCATTTTTTTTAAAAAAATAAATAAGTGCAACAGAATTTGATTTCTTCCAAGTACACACTCTGTGGTAACATGGGTCAAAGTTTCCAGAGAGAACATATTGGATGCCAGAGACAGGTTACAAGAGGTAATAATGACCTAAGCCAGAAAAGGGGGAACAGAAATGGTGTAAAAAGAAGTTAAATGGAGACATAGCTTAGTTAAAATCAGCAAAATTGGTGATTGGATGTGGGGACAAGGGGAAGATTGTGGTATGAAATGGTTACTGAATTTCCAACTCGAGTACCAGGAAAGTGATGCCTAACTGTGACAGAATGCGAGGAGAAGCAGATTGAATAATGGGCATAAAGACAATGAACTTGAATTCATTCAGGGTGAGAGTAAGTGCCTATGAGAGATTTAGGTGGAATAACTTGGACATCAGCACATAAAGGGAGGAGTAGAAACCATGAATGGTCTTGGGAGTTGTTCGTGTAAGAAGGAGATCAAGGCACACCCTAGTGTTCTAGCAAATAATTCCACGGCCTCTGGCTGATACACGCCATGTATATTCCAAGGACCTGGGTTTGAGAATCAGGCCTAGGGAACAACCAAGATGACAACTAAATAAAATAAATAGAGTGCTTCTTCCTCCTCCCTCTTCATGTCTGCATGCCTACTCACCTTCATTCTTGCCTGCGTCTTTCCTTAAAAAAAAAAACGGGGGGAAGGGGGAGAAAAGAAGGGACAGGTCAAGCACAGTGCTCTAGGAACACCAATTTTGCTATAGATCATACTGGATCTCCTCCTTCTGTGCCTCTCCCACCCCAATCTACTCACCACCCTGCTCCATCTTGCCTACATAGGTCACCCTAATGAACTTCCTTGCTCTCTGGTTTTGTTTGGGTTTAATTAACGTGGGAGGACAGTAGTAGACAGGAGAGAGGAGAGTGAAGTCTGAGTATATTTCAATTTGCCCCTTGCTCCATGCCTCCACCATATCACAGCAACTTTTTGGTAGCTTCTTCCTATAGCTGCTTGTTCAGGTTTCAGTAAATGCCCCTTTTGCCCCTAAAGGCACAAGTCTAGAAACGATGCCCCAGTTATGGGGTGGAGAACTGCCCCAGCCCTTCCTGCTGTCCCAAAGCACACACACTATATAAATAGCTCCTTCATTAAACTCTCCTAAATTACTGAGCTTGAAGGAGGTGTATCCGAGTGACACATCAAGGATCCTAGGAAAGAAGAGAGATAAGCAAATCTGATAAACAAACTCTATTCAAGCGACTTAGTGGATTATCTTTCCTAAGCATTCTTCTCTGAAAATGAAAGGAATAAATCTAACAGTGAAAATTTTAAGTGCCTAGAAAAAAGGAGTAAGTCGTTGTAAGCTGGGATGATTGTACTGGGACATCAACCTGGGAATCCCCAAAATTCAGTTTAAGGGAAGCGCATTCCAAAGAGACTTGTAAATACCTGTACAGAGGATTCACTTGTAGTTTCTATGGTGACATGGTCTTATAATGACCTCTGCAAACTTTGTAAAGGCAGGAATTGTAATTAACTGAGTATAAAATACTGGTGATTTGTGGAATACATTTAAAGCATCTACTTTTCCACCCCACTTGACTCCAATAGCTGGGTATCAATACAGAGCAAAAGAATGCAGAAATGTTAGGGAAAATTCAGCTGTCTATTCCACTGGAACTACGAATTTGCAATATTTATATATTTTGTTGTATTAAAGATGAGATTTTGATGTACATGACCTCAAATTATTTTTGGACACATTAAAGCTGGACAATAGCTTTTCTTCAATATGTAACAGAGACCACTGCCAACTCTGCCCCAGTTCTGTGATCACCTTCCTGTCTGTATTCTCTTGGTCATCCTTACTACACCACAGTTTATTTTCTAAGTGAACCCTCTAAACCAATTCCACCTGACTCAGGACAGTCACTGTGGTAGCTACAACCCCTCACAACCCTTTATATCACCGGTTTATTTATGAAAAGTGTCTATATTGCAATTTTTATTTATTTTTCTGTGATGTAGCCAGTCAACCCTGCCAATAAGCAAGGGATAAAAAAATAGTGGAGTCCACTCAAGAACCATTAAAATGTCATCATGTTTAGAAGGAGACCTGTCAGCAATGCAAATATGAAATACTGTTGATGTTGATATTCAAGTCATCAGAATTTAGTGTTAATCAGGTCATTTTAAAGTGGCATTTATTTATTAGTAAGGCAAAGAAATGTAGCAGATACAAGTTTGTGGGTTGTTTGCCCTTTTTATCTCATCAGCAATGTAAATTAAATCAAAGAAAAATCCCAAATTTGGGAAATAACCCTAGAATTTATCTCCTCTAACTTGCTTCTCAAACTCACTAATTTCTTGTATGTTATCCCAGACAGGCCACTTGTTCACACGTTGAACAGATACAAAATGAGCACCTGTCCCAACCACACTTCATTTGACCCCAAAGCACATTAGTTGCTACTTCCAAGAGATTCACACCAAGCTTGTCCTTAAGTGCTGACTTCATGACGTAAATCATTGTCATCCAGTTTTCTTGAACCAAAAGCTTGCCTCCATGAGACCTCCAGAGAGAAAAATGTTCACTCACCAAATACTTTTAGAAACTGATGATTCTCTCATGCCATTCACCCCAACTCGTCTTTTTAGGAAAAATATACAAATTTGTTCCATCGCTCCTTATACAGTGCTGGTGTCCATCCAGGCCACGCTCCTCTACGCACATTTGTCAAAGTCTCTCAATGTGAAGAGCCCATACTTAAAAAGTTCCATTCAAGATGTGGTGGTCTATAGTGACCCGGACACTATATTTCTACTAATGCAGCTACAATTCCTTGAGTTTTAAAAAAATATTCCTGTCATTCTGTTATATGAGCATGAGCTTGAAAGTTAGACCTGAATCTGTATTGATAGTTTTATAATCTCGGGCAAGTTATTTCACATCTCTAAACCCTGAATTCATCTGTAAAACAGAATAATCATGATTCCTTATGATTTTTTTAAAAAATGAAAATATGACATATGAAAAACCCCTAATGCAATACCTGATAGTTGATGCTCAAGATGTGTTCGTTGATATCATTAGTACCACTTCCCCTTTCACAGACATGTACATTTTTTTGGTTTATTTTCCACATGAAGTGATAGCAAATCTAGAACCATCCACCCTCAATTGAACTGATTTTATTTCTGAAATGTAAAACTTCACATTTACTTTTGCAACAGCTCATGTGCTTTCATCTAATCTTCCTCGTTTATTGAAATCGTTTTTATCCTATAGTGTCACCTGCAGATTTGATAAACGAAACCTGAATGTCCTCATCCAAGTCACTGATAATGCTTGACTAATGAAGGACCAAGGACAAAAATCTCTGTGACACACTAGGAGACCTTCATTCAGGTTTACATCGATTCTACTTTTCATCAGCTGTTTAATGAGTTGTGAATAGAGCTTACTCATTGCATCTGACACACATGCCTTCATCATTCCACGAGAACATCCGAAAAGAAAAACCAGGCTGATGAATTTGTCCCTGGCATTCTCCAGATCTATCTGCCAAGTAACTTTGTTAAATAAGAAAATATTCATTATGGTAATTATTTTTATTTCCTTACTTGTGATTGGTCTGTTCAGATACAAAGATCTTGCTTTTAGTCAAGTGAGACAGACCTATATTGGACATCTGACCTCAAGAACTATAACACATTTGTGCTGTTTTAAGTCACGGAGTCTGGTCATTTGTTACACACAAATTCCTGCTACAGGAAACTAATACTTCTTGTCATCCTCCTCCTCTATGGTATATTTTGAGTTGACATAAATTTGTTTTCCAATTTACTTTCGTTCACTTGGTGCTTAATCTGGTCAAGGCATAGGAAACCAGTATTAGTTTGGTGAATTGTAGAAAAATCATCAGTCAAGCTCTTAAAACAAGTTATCTTTCTCTCTTCATTAATGCAGATTGCAATGAAATGGCTTCATAGCAAAACATTGTTAGAATTATTATCATTACCATATCTATACAGCGTTATTTCTTTTTTAAAAATTGTCTGAAGTACTTATAGTCTTCATTCTCTTGTTCTTCTGATGTATTTTAATAAAAACAGGTGCAGTTTTGCTGCACATATTCTATCCTTACAACACATACACCAATTTAGAAGCTACAGTTGTGAACCAGGATTCAACTCTCAAAAGTTTTGTGACTTTCAATAGCCGCTTCCATCCCTTTGCACCTCTGTTTTCATACCTAGAAAAATAAAGCCATTAGACAGGAGAATCTCTAAGGTCTCATTTTTTCTTCCTCTAAATGGATGGGTTCTATCAGAGTACAAAGCCAAAAGAAAAGAAAAAGAATCCGTTTCTTTGCTGAAGGATAAGCTGATTGAAGGGCAGTTCTTCAGTCCTTTGTTCGTGTCAGTCCCTTTACATGAAATGTAAGCTTCTTCTCCTTTATTTTCTCATATTACTTACATTTCCATCTAGTAAAATCCTACTTTGCTTTCAAGTGTCAAATCAAATGCCACTTCTCATGAAAACTTCTTTGATAACAGTATCAAGAGTTAATCTTGCTCTCCCTGAAATACTACAGCAATCATTCACTGCAGGCTTGTCACAGAATGAATAATTATTCTTTTTTTGTTGCAATGTCTTGCCACTCCAACTGAACTATAGCTTCTTGAGGATGAGGACCATGTTCCTTGTTTGTTGCCAAGAGTGCATATGGGATAAACACCCTGCCTTCTTTCCTATCATAATGGAAGTGGTGTTCTACTTGATCTAAAACCTACTTCTTCTTATCTTCTGATTCCATCCCTCCTGTCTCTCACAGACTGGGGGGCATATGTTATCCCCTATCTCTCCTTTCTCTTCATCTTCCCCTTCTTTATCAGCCTCAACCTGTCAGCTTTAATATGAATTTCTTTCTTGGTCCCATGTCCAATTTCAGCTACATCCTTGGATCTACCCTGACAAATTCCATGAAGGTGTTGAGATGTTCACATTTTTGCCGCAACTACTTTGTGCTTCATCACTCATGTTGCTTTCCACTTCACCCATCATTCCAATTGAATGTACTTCCCCCAAGGTTACTGATAACTTTCAAGTCACCACACCCCTAGATATGTATTTATTGTCCAGGCAACAGTCCATACTGTTGACTATGACCTTTTTGAAACATTGTCTCTATATTACACTCTTCTTTGTGCCTATATAACTCCTTTAGTCTCCACCGCTAATCTTCTCTATTACTTACTCCTCAAATACTTCCTTAGAGCCATATCCTAAGCAGTCTTCTGTACTTAGTCTCCAAGGTCATTTTATATTCCTTCCTTTATATTCCAAGGCCCCAACTGTCAGGCAGAAGAGCAAATTAGACCAGCAAGGCCTTTATTCTTCAGAAGTTTATATACTAATGTAAAACAAAAACAGGCAATAGATAAGCAAACAATAAATCATAAGATAATTCCACAGAATGATAAGGGCATTGAAGGAAACAAGTAACTGGAGAGGGGATATTTTAGGAAGGAGATTCAAGGAAATCTTCTGAAGTGATGACACTGGAGCCGACATAAAACTCTGATAGCAATGAGTCAATTCTGAGTAGAGTAAAGAAAAGGCATGCCAGGAAAAAAGAATTAAGGAGTGAGAAGGCCCTGAGATGGAAAAATTTCTGGTCTGTTCCGGAGAGACATCAAGAGAACGGTGCCCAGTAAGATGAGAATGGAAGGCTGGGATCAAATGCAAAAGCTCTTGTAGGCCCCAATAGTTTGGATTGTTTTTCTTTTAGTTATCCTTCATTTTATTTTTTAAATTTTATTGAAGGAACATACATCATAACATATATATTTAATATGTGCACCACCACTGTAAATCAACATCTATATATAATATTTTGTTTGATTTGAATCTAAGTGCAAAGAATAGCTACAGATGATTGCAATAGCCCTTTCACTGATCTTTTAGTGCATTCTTTTAAAAAGTCGGGTACTTTTTAAAAGGCAGATCTGTTCTTAGCACAGGCCTACTTAAATCTCTCAAAGGCTTATTGATGCTCTTAGGATAAGGCTCAAAACCTCTGAAGGACCTCCAGTGGTCATTTGGGGTTGGAGTAGCCACTGCCTATGTCCAGGCCCACCCTTTGCCAGTCTTTCCCTTGCTCTCTGACAATCATGCTGCAGTTGTTCGGACCCTACCACACATCCAATTCAATCTAGATCAGCTATTCGATTGGCTGTCCAATAGAAGTATGTTGTGCACCATACAAGAGAGTTGAATCATTCTAGTGACCACATTAAATAAGTAGAAGGAAACAGGTAAAATTAAATTTAATAAATTTTTATTTAATCCAATATATCTAAAATATCATTTTGACATAAATCAATATAAAACAGGATTACTAACATATTTCAATTTTTTTTATATTAAGTCATTGAAATCCTGTGTGTATTTTACACTTAGGGCACAGCTCAGTTTGGACTAATACCATTTCAAGTGCTCAACAGCCACTGCAGGTAGTGACCATGGAACTGGCCAGAACAAATGCAGGCCTTACCACATGTCCCTTCACCTTGACTCCTAACATCCTCAACATCTCATACCTTCTGACTTCATGAGATAAGTTACTCATCTTTCAGAAATCAGAAAGGTCTCTCTTGATCCTCTGGCCCAAAGAAAATGCTTGCTCTGTGCTCCTTAAGCACCTGGCATTTCTCCTTCTCACCCCTCACTGCACTCATGCTGATTTATTTTCTTCATCCTTATGTAAGTTCCACGAAGAGTATGTCTGTCTTGTGCAGCGCTACCTAGCCCAGTGCCTGGCACATGAAAGTTACTCAAGACATATTCAAGGAAATAAATTGAAGGCAGTTTCCAAACTCATTGAAAACTGTTCCTTTCACTGCTGTTTCTGTCATAAAATTTGCTTAACAACTGCAAACTAATTAACGGGCTACTACTGTGATGCTAGAGAGGCATCTGGTTGAACAGCAAAGACTATCGAGATAGGATCTCCTGACAGTGTTAGGAAATATAAGACACTTTTATGGTTGCTGTTTGATTTGATTGCTATTCAAATAACCTGTTTACTTATTTAAAAATACAAACGTTAAGAAGTGATCAGTAAGTCTTTCTTCCATCCCTATTACTAAGTCATCATCTTCCTGGAGACAACAGTTGTTATGGATTTCTTATAGTTTTCCTGCCTTTCTCCTCATAGATAAAAATCATATCAGAGACCAACAATTTTCAATTTTTCCAGAATTTGAGGAATGAAAAAACCAATAAGACTTCCTTAGGAGATACCCTTTTGAATGACTATCCACTCTTGGGCATGTTTTGGAGAATAATGTATTTCTATAGTGATGAGAACACAAACAATATGGACCTGAATTCACCATTCAAACAAGTATCCTTATCTAAGGTCTCTTCCATTGAAATAGTACTAATGAGTAACTGAAATAATAAAGTTATTTATACTTATATATTATTGGTGTTCATGTAAGAAATATTAAGTATTTGAATCCATTCTTTCAAATGAAGTAAGTGCTCATTTCTAGGATGCCACTTCTTTGCATAGCACTTAAGGAAAATGTCCTAAACATGAAAATATTTCATAAATATGTTCAGCACAGTGTTATACATAATAAGAAATAACTGTCATAAGTCAAAATGGTAATATCAGTAATTTGAAGTACTATTACTAAGTAATGCTACTAATTCATAACAAATTTATGATACAATATAATGACAAAGAAATCCGGATACATAATTATGAATATTGTATAAGACAACTCATTAAATAAAGATTTGAATCAAATATAATCAAGAAAAGTCTCTGGGTTATTGAGCTATGGGTGACACTTTTGCTTTAACTGTTATTAATTTATTCAGCAGATATTTATTATGGGCACATTATGTGCTAAGCACTTTTTAGGCTTTAAGGACATAATTTAACAGTTAGACAAAAGCATCCTTACTCTTGAAAAGTGTATACTCTAGGAAATCTATACAAAAAGTACATAAATAAATAGTGTGTCTTAAGATGATGAGTCTATGGAAAAAAAAAAAAAAGCCAAGAATGGGAAAGAAAAAGACTAGAGGGGTTAAAATTTGATGTGAAAGGTCAGAGAAAGCATCAATGACAAAGTGATTTTTGAGGAAAGACTTGAACCAATTTAGGGAGTGAGTCATTTAGATGTCTGGGGAATAGATTTCCATATAAAGGGAATGGCAAGTGCAAAGGTCCTGAGGCAGAAGTAGGCCTGGTATGTTTAAGGAACAAGAAGCATTCTGCCTGCTTTGGAGGGAGCAAGAAAAAAAAAACTCAAACTGTGTTCTGGTCAATCATCTCCAAAGGAGCAAGTCACATACCTCTGGGTTTGAGTCCCTGATCTAGGGGGAAACAACCAATGTGACAACTAAATAAAAGATGCTTCTCCCTCCTTGCTCTTCCTGCCTGCCTGCCTACTCACCTTCATTGCCACCTTCACCTTTTGTGAAAGAAAGAAAGAAAGAAAGAAAGAAAGAAAGAAAGAAAGAAAGAAAGAAAGAAAGAAAGAAAGAAAGAAAGAAAGAAAAAGAAAGAAAGGAAATTGGGGACCAGATTGCATAGGGCCTTATTGGCCAAGTGCAGACTTTGGCAATCACTCTAAAAGAGACGGGGAGTCATTAGAAAGTGTGGAGAAGTGACATGAACTGATTTATGTTTTAATTGCCTCTTTCTGGTTGCCAAGAACAGACTAAGGAGTTGACAAGAACAGAAGATAACCGAGGAGCTTTTGCTATAATTCAGGTTATTAAGAGATGATGGCTAAGTCAGGATACTAACAGTAGATGTAGTAAGAAGTGACCAGATTCTAGATACATTTATTTTGAAGAGAGAACCAATAGAATTTGCGATAGGTTGCAAAATATTAATAAAAAAAAAAAAAATCCAGGGAAACCAATTCAACTAATATATTGATAGAAAGCAACTATTTGAAGAATGATGTTCACTGTTTGGTCCAAGTAATTTACTGGAGTGAAGTTCTAAAATCTGTTAGAACACAATGAAGAGCTCTGACTAGAAGTTACAACAGATAACACAGAAATACAAAACATCCTAAGAGACTACTGTGAGCAGCTCTATGCCAATAAGGTGGACAACCACGAGGACATGTACGGATTTTTAGAAAAGCAAAGTCTTCCAAGACTGAACCTGGAAGAATTAGAAAATCTCAGCAGAAAAAATCACAAACAAGGAAATTGAAGAGGTAATCAAAAGTCTAAAAATTAAAGTGCAGGACCAGGTGGCTTTCCTAAGGGCTCAACCACTTTCAGAGAAGAATTAATACTTATTCTTCTCTAAATCTTCCAAAATATTAAAGAACAGTGAACACTTCCAAACACTTGCTGTGAGGCTAATGTCATACCGACACCAAAGCTAATAGAGACATATAGACAAGAAAGAAATTTTACACCAATATCTTTAATGAACATAGATGCAAAAATTCTCAGCAAAATATTAGCAATAAGAATCCAACAATGCATCAAAAAGATCATCCATCATGATAAGTGGGATTTACCCCAGGGATTCAGGATTGTTCAACATATGCACATCTATTAATGACATATACCATATCAACAAGAGCAAGGAGAAAAACCACATGATCATATCAATAGATGCAGAGAATGCTTTTGATAAGATCCAACACTCATTTATGAGAAGAAAAAAACCCCGCATAAAATGTGAGTAAAAGGTACATACCTCAACAAAATAAGGTCACATATAATAAACCCACAGCCAACATCATAGTCAACGGCAAAAAATGGAAAGCATTTCTTCTAAGGTCAGGAATAAGGTAAGGCTATCTACTCTCACCGCTGCTATTTAATATCAACCTGGAGGTCATAGCCAGAGCAATTAGGCAAGAAAAGGAAATAAGAGGAATCCAAATTGGAAAGGAGGGAATAAAACTATCATTATTTGAGATGACCTGATTATACAGATTGAAAACTATCAAAAAACTACTGGAACTAATCAATGAATATAGCAAAGTGGCAGGCTAAAAAAATCAATGCACAAAAATCTGTTACATTCTCATATGCAAACAAGATGCTGGAAGAAAATGAAATCAAGAAAATCACACTATAAAAATAGAGGTAAAAAGAATCAAATATCTTGGAATATTCTTAACAAAGAGGCTGAAAGATCTATACAATGAAAACTACAAGTCCTTCTTAAAAGAAATAGAGAAGGACACAAGAGATGGAAAGACACCCCCTGCTCATGGTTGGGAAGAATGAATCTCATTAAAATGATCACATTACCTAAAGCAATATACAGATTTAATACAATTCCCATTAAAATCCCATGGGTTTATTTCCAGGAAATAGAACAAAAAACCTTAAAATTTGTATGGAACAACAAAAGGCCCTGAATAACCAAAGCAATTATGAGAAAAAAGAGCAAATCTGGAAGGATTACACTCCCAGATACTACAAAGCAGCAGTGATCAAAACAGTATGTGGTATTAGAATAATAACGGAAGCACAGACCAATGGAATAGAACTGAATCACCAAAAACTGATTCGCCCACTTACAGTCAGTTAATCTATAACAAAGGAGCTAAAACCATACAATGGAGAAAGGAAAGTCCTTTCAACAAATGGTGTTGGAAAAATTGTACAGCCAAATATAAAAGAATGAAGCTAAATCACTCTCCAATACCATTCACAAAAATTAACTCAAAATAGACTAGAGATTTGGACATAAGACCAGAAACCATAAACTTTTTGGAAGATAATACAGGAAAGAATTTCACTGACATCAACTATAGAAAGGTCTTTGGGAACTCTACTGCAGCATCAAGGGACACAAAAAGAAAATAAACAACATCAAACGAAAAAGCTTCTTTACAGCAAAAGAAAATATTACCAAAACAAAAAGACAACCTACTAGTTGGGAAAAGATATTTGCATTTCATATTTCTGACAAGGGTTTAATATGCAAAATATACAAAGAACTCATAAAATTCAATAACAGAGAAACAGGCAATCCAATCAAAAAATGGAAAGAGGAATTGGAGAGATATTTTTCCAAAGAGGATACACAGATGGCCAGCAGGCACATGAAGAGGTGTTCCTACATGCTGGCTATCAGGGACATGCAAATTAAAACAATGAGCCCTTAAAAGAGATAAAATCCTGACATTTAAATCAACATGGATGAACATAGAGGGGATTATGCTAAGTGAATAAGTCAAAAGAAGAAAGATACATACTAGATGATCTCACTCATAGGTGGAATGTGAATAGACAAAACAAAAGAACCCATGAAACGAACCAACCCTTGGACACTAGCAATAGAACTGAGGTACCAATAGGGAATGGGATGGGGTGGCAGTGGAGGCCCCTGGACAAAGGCGAAGAACACATGGTGATCTGATGGAGGGCAAGGTGTGCTGACATAGATCTGAGGAATGGGAAACCTGCACATATGGGAAATCTACACATATGAGTTTAATTTGTGAAACAAAGTTACTACAATAAAATACTGAAGTTTATTTTTTGAAAAAGAATTCCCACTAAAAATTTCTATGAGTCATTGAAAGTTAGATCATGATGTTATAGTATCTGACAGCACTAGTGGTTTTTGTCCAGTGATCACTGGCCCTGTGGGTTTTATTTATAATTAATTTTTATAAAATTCTTGTGCACCCTGGCGGAGTAGTGGTTGGGCACAGTTCACATACTGCCCAAAGTCCTGGGCTCATCCTGAGACCCCAGGGGAACAGCAAGACATACAACTAAATAAAATAGCGTGCTTCTTCCTCCTCTCTCTTCCTGCCTGCTTGCCTACTCACCTTCATTCCTGCCTGCACCTTTCCTTTAAAAATAATAATTTTTATAAAATCATGCAATTATTTTTGACTTTTTTAGATTTTTAATTTGAAAGCCACAATTAACCTGTTGAGATGCAAAAGGCTCCCTTACAATTAGTTTGCAGAAACAGCATGCCTTGCATCCAAACAGGCCTTCAGACCATAGCCTGCCTGTGACGTGATCCCTCTGCTGCCCGGCTGACTCATGTGGAAGGAGCCTGGCATCCTCTCCTCCATTCAGCCCCAGGGGACTGTTGAGACTGATAAGAAATTTAGATTTAATTCTCTGCTCAGTCTGACAGGGTGGACATCTAACCTCTTGAAAGGAGAAAGTTTTCTATTCTAGCATTGACTAGGAGTCACCCCCTAACTCAAAATCCACCAGGAAAATTCAACCAGATCTGGAAGGTTTCAGAGATTTCCCTAGGCATGTCTGCCAAGCAAATGAATAGTGAAAGTTAAGAAATGTTTAACCAGAAAAAGAAGAGCACCGATCTCCAAGACTCTTTCTCACTCTCCACATACTTGGCTAAAAGTCTGTCAAAATTTCAACCAGACGTCACCACCCAAAAGCTCATATTGCAGTTTTCTGTTTTTTTCCTTTTTATTGTCAGTTCTCCAAAGTGAATCAAAAAGAAACTGCATCCAACACAACACATCCATACTGCAGATTTTTGCATTGGTGACATATTCTCGAATATTGTTCCTTTGTCAGTTCTTATGTATAAGCCTTGACATAGAAATCAAAATGCTGATGTCCTAAGGGCAGGGATCCTACCACTTGTGTCTTGTCTATCCCTTCTTATATCTGGAAGAGTAACTTCAATAACTATCACCACCATGTGGCTCACAGACATAACGGAGCACACGAGAAAAAATGAATGCTGGTTACACACACATGCACACACACCACTGAATGAGCAAAGAAGTGAAATATAAGTTCCATGATACTAAAACTTACCAACTTAACCTCCTCTTTCATTAAACTTTCTGGGGAACATAAGTGTATGATGTAGAATTTTGATTTTCAAATGCAAATAATGTATGGACACCTGGGGTTACCCTAAATGATTTTTAGTATAACAACCTTATTTCTACACATGTGAAGTTAAAACGGTAATGTTTGTGAACAGATAGCACACAACAATAACATTAAAACCAAGTTGCAAATCAATGTAGGACTCACAAAATTCAAATGAACAATGTTCATTTAAAGCAACACGGGTAGATGCCTCTCGACCTCACCACCCAATTGCGGTGCTCCCCACAAATTTCACGACTCTTCTGAGACCCCGTGCCCATCTCTTACTGTGCAAGGACTCAACACTTTGATATCTATTTGAATTACACAGAACTTTTCTTTGTACTGCCTGCGATTAAGTCATTTGGCCTTCGCTTGGGGAGAACACGACCTTCACGTATGAGCTGCTTGTTTGTTCTCCTATTTTTTCTAAATCATTTGTCTCCAACAATTAAAGTGGTACTCCTGACACCAACAGCATCTTAAACACAAACAAAAAGGCAGGCCCTGAAAGCACAAGGCAGCTCTCCATTAAATTGATCATCCAAATGAACCAAAATATGTTGATAGTCATTTATTATCATCAAAATGAAAACACAAAATTAAATACTTGCAGAGAACTTGAGGCCCCTTGAGAATACAATTGCAGACTTTCAAGGATCTTCAGATTCTCATTTGAAAACTATGAATGAAGTGAGAAAGATCCTTGACTTAAAATTTTAAAACCTAAATAACACATTCCAGTCCTGACATTTATAATGAGTGGGTCTAGGATATTTTTACTTCATAGGTTTGTTAGATTAAATAAAGTCATAGTAATACAATTATTTCTGAAATCTTTATAGCATGCTAGACGATGCCTTAGTCAGGTTTCTGAGAAAACAGGATGAGAGGAAGCAACACACTCATACTTTCTGGGAGTCCTGTCCCAGGAACTAGGAATAAAGAGAAGTGAGAAGGTCTATTATTCAATAATCATCATGATAGGAATATTCCAACTTCCCTTCACCCCTATAAGGGTGTTCAGGTTATTTAAAAAATTAGAAACATAATAGCTTACAATTTTTCATTTAAATTACGTACTCAATTATAATGTTTTTAAAATAAAGCCCACCTTTTTTTTTTTTTTTACACCCCACCCCCAAACTCTTCCTATAAATAGAAAAAACAATTTTTCCTAGTGACTACTTTGGGGGTTTGTTTTAGGATAGTCTTATATCTCAATTATGGTCATGTGTACATGGAATTATATTTGCCAAAATGAGTTGCCTGATTTGAAATGTAAAACTTTAGACAGGCAAACATGATTTCAAATACATATATAAACACAGTGTCTTACAGGAATGGCCTCAATCAAAATCAACAAAGAACACAAGCAATATCCTCCCAATAAATTCTCCCTTTTTCTTAAACAAATTCAGTTTGGCTTCCAGTTATATATTGCTATTGCCTTATAAGAAGTAAGTAAAATGTATGATGTGGTTAACTGCTCTTGGTTCATCAAGAACATTAGTTTTATTTAGCCAGTAAAAGATAACTACGGGGAAAATATCAAAAGGTCTGCTCTGTGTCCCATCATTTTTTTTCACCCGCCCTTTTGCAAATTTCACTTCTCACTTCCAGGCTCTATGCCTGTTTTTAGAAATTCGATAACACCTAGTATAAGCCACTACATGTTAGGCATGAATTAATGAACAGTAATATCTGGGTTGCTGGCCACATATTGTGGCAGGGAGAGTCAGGGGAGATTGATGGTGGAGAGAAAAAGCATTCTGTGATCTTACGTAAGAGAACACCATGGAATTGAGTACATGAACAAGCCTTTTATGTGCTCCTCAGACACCAGGCAGGAGGTGGTTCATCTTGTCCATGGGTCTTCAAACATTCCACCTGAAGTCAGCACCTGGAGAAGCAGCCATCTGAGCAGACTGACAACTGACCCTCTGGAAGAATGCTGACTGAATTCCCTTAGGATGGGGGTGTGGGGGGTGCGGCACAGAGAACATGGCTGCTCTGATGAAACTAATGGCAGAAGCAACACTCAGATACAAGAACTCCAAGGTCAAAAGCAGCCATCTCCACTAAGACCAAACTCAAGAAAACCAAAACAATGGAGATCAGGCAGAAGAGAATCTCACCCAAATAATCATAGAAAATTCCTTCAGCTACACACATTTTCAGTGGTCACTACCTCCTTTGGGAGGAGGAACTAGAGGTGACTACAACTCACTGGACATTCCCCTTCCACTATGTTCTGCATAAGTGAGTGTAAACTACTATGTATTTGATTTTCTTTAGAGTATGGGTCCAGTCACCTTCATTGTATTTTCTCTTTGTTGAGGCCCCCAGTTAAAGTAAACAAATGGTATGACTGAATGAATGAATCTAAAAGTTCTTGTCCTATCTGCATATCTGGATTAGGATTTTGATTTCTGACTTTATCAAAATAAGGTTGCCCAGATGGCCAAAATCAGATAAGAAATCTTTCTCATGCTGATGGGCACATATACTATATATTTATTGTATCCTTTTTTTCGTTTGACTAGAACCTCTCCCTCCTTCCAAGAGAGAAACTCCTTTCTTGAAGCTGCTCCTTTCTATATTCCAAACTTGGGGGTCAAGGGGACTGGGCTATCATGTTCTGTCAGAACCCCAGCCCACTGTCACAGCTGACGGGACCAGCTAGGGCCTTTGCTTAAAGCCAGGACAATCAGGGCCTTCCCTAAGATTTTTCCATCTGAAACAAAGAAATAAAGTCAGCCCTTCTTTGGTATTATAACCAACAATATATAAAACTTACAATCTGCAATCAGAATGACTTGGACAACCGGCAAAACAGCAATGAAGACACACAGGGAGAATCCTGGCAGCACTTTGGATCGAGTTTTAATTTGTATTAAATTTCTGGTTGTTTGCTTGCCTTTCCCATAGACAGACTTTTTGCCCCGCTTTTAGTTACTTAAACTATCGCAATATCCTCCCAATAAATTCTCCCTTTTTCCTAAACAAATTCAGTTTGGCTTCCAGTTGTATATTGCTATTGCCTTATTCTTAAAGAAGGAATGTGAAAATGTTCAATAACTAAAAGACTAAATGGTGATTCCCAGTGATAAATTCCTTTTAGCTAACTTGCCACAAGTTTAGCCTCAAGGTTAGGCTGATATCAAAGTGGAAAGAAAAATATCTCCGCATTGTAGTACCACTCTTATGAAAGGACAACCACTATAGAGATAGTGAGAAACAGGATTTTCAAAGAGGTTTTCTTTCTTTCATTCCTTTTTTATTGTTGTATTTTTAAAAAATCCTTTGCTTCTGAACCCTTTGCTCCACAGGCAGAGCAGCTGGGAAGCCATGGGTGGTCTCCTCACTCCAGGATGTCTGAGATAATATGCCTCATGGTCAGTGCCCCTGACTAAACAGGGTCCAAGGCTGGAAGAAATCAAAGGAGTTATTTTTACAAACCAGGTTTTTTTTGCATGCTGTGCAGGGACATTCTAGGACTGTCTGGCTGGAAGCTGGGACATCTGAAACAACTGAAGCAGTGAGGAAATGGCATGGAAGATCCCTCTGCTAAGCTCTTTCTTGCCTCCCCTCCATCAAACCCACTTTCAAATGAGAGCAGAGACAACAGGGCCAGTCTGGTTCAAAACAGCCAGTGCTTCTTCCCTCAGGGGACAGATTTGGGAAGCAGAAAGTTTGTGTTTGTTTGATCAGTTGGTTGGGGTTTTTTGAAGGAAACTTTTAGACAACACCAGAACATCATCAACTTCCGCCACCATGTTGGTGGTTGGAAGGTAAACAGGACAGAGCACCACCCAAGGTGAGAGAAGACAAATTAAGACAATCAGTCTCACAACCCTGCCAGTGCCCTGCCAAGCCCGACTCCTGGTGACACCAGACAATCCCACAGTGAAGGGTCTGTGGAATCAGTCACTGCAGAGCGGGACGGGCACTGCTCTACCTCCTGCTGTTGTCCTCACACTGAACATCACACTTGACCCTTGAGCAATATGGGTTGGAGCTTATACTTCGATTTTCTTGCAAATGAGATGACATGATCTTACAGTATCAACAAAAACAGTACAATACTGTAAGTATATTTTTTTCTTAAGTACTTTCTTAAGAACATTCTCTTCTCTCTAGCTAACTTTATTGTAAGCCTACAGAATGAAATACACAGAACATGCAAAATACATGTGTATCGACTATACTGCTACCAGTAATGCTTTCAGTTCACTGTAGGCTGCTAATAGCTAAGCGTGGGGGAGTCAAAAGTTATAGTTGGATTTCTGACTTTAGGAATCAGTCCCTCACCCTCCAGTGGTTCAAGGGTCAACTGTACTTTAAAAAAGAAAATCTGGACTCTTCACTACTCCACAGCGCAGCTACAAGTTCCATCTCTCCCACCCCCACCCTGCACCCAGCCTAAATAACAGCCCTTCCCTCCCTGTTTCCAGGAAGGAGGTGTAAAAGTGATGCAATCAAGGGCATTAATAAAAGTCTGAAGACTGACTCGTTGTCATGAAAATGAAATCTAGAGGGCTAGATTTTTAGCTATTACCTGTGTGTGTGTGGTCCCTAACACTACACTTTATGCTTTGCATATTACAGAAAGAAATATCCAGAAACAAGTCCCTTCACAAGTGAACTTGCTCTCTGTACTACCTTGGCAGAAAGGACTGTGCCCACACAGAATCTTCATTCAGGGTTACACAAGTGAGGCTAATTTTTCCATGTGTCATTGGTTCGTAGAGTGAAACTTTTTTTTTAACCATTAAAAATACTTTTGCTGAGTATGAAAATCAGTGAAGGTGTGTGATTACCTGAGTTGTAGTCAGCTCTACCATTTATTACCTTTCACTGTTTTTAAGTCTGTGAATCAAAGAATTCACAGCAGTTGAGCAGAACCTGGTGGGTTGTTTTGCAAATGGACTTCTGTATATGTTGACTGTGACTTTTAAAATCCAGAATTTATAGAGTCAGATGTCTATTGTTCCCATTAAAGCAGTCTCCTGAGGAGACAACAGTGATGCTTAAAGTGTTTGAAGTATTTCTGGATCATCCCTAAGCACTGCTTACAGAAAGAACCTGTGCTTCAGAGTAAACCAGACCTGGGTTTGAATTCTCACTTTCTTACTCATCTGCTGTCTTATCTGATAATTAACTTCTCACGCTGCACTTTCATCCCTAAATGGGGTTCCTAATATCTACCTTTTGGGGTGGTTGAGAAATTTAAAGAACAGTTGAAGTAAAACACTGGTCTAACTTTGTAAACATAAAGACTAAATAGTTATTCCAAAGACTGTCTTTAGAGCAGACAATGCCCTCCCTACCCTGCCATGGTTTATCATCATGGTTTTCTGGATTTTTGAAATGGCTGAAATTAATTAAAGTCCATCTTCTCAGGAAAGATGATTAAGCTGGGGCAATAATGCCTTAGTCAGACTTCAGGTGCACCTCTTCTAATGAGGTGGTTTTGGTTGTGTTACTTGAAAACTGGTCCTCAAGAAATTGCTAAATAGAATTTCCAAAAGTGGTTGCCATGGTCTTCCCAATGATTGTTAGCTTCTGCTTCAGGGCTGCACGATTTCATCTGTTACTGCCCCTCCAACCATCTAGGCTGCCAGATCTACAGACTCCTGACTCAGATTCTGAATCATTCTGCAGACCACTAGAGCAGGTGTCCAAGGATGACAAATGTCACCTTTTAAGAAGTTGCTTTATTCAGCTTCCAATATTGTCCCAGTTCATTTAGCTGACCTCTCCCCACCTCTCAGTCCTGAGAGTTACCTTGCTGAACTCTCTATTCTCCCAGATTGCCCTCCACTATGCATGCGTGGGGGGTACAGTTAGCAGAAGATGGGACAATTCCAGATGTCTATTTACCTTACAATTTAACCTGAACATACATAAAAGCAAAACTGAAGAGAGGCGTGTATTCATACTTTCAGTGAGAGATTTTAGCACACCTCTCTCAGAAAATGAGTCATCAGTCAAAAAGCCAAAAATTAAGCAAATCAGTAATAAAAAAATACAGATGATTTCAACAATATTAACACAGTTTTAGAAAACAGTATGGAGATTCCTCAAAAAGTTGAAGATGGAAATTCCATATGATCCCACCATCTCATTTCTGAATATTCCCCCAAAAGATACAAAATACTCATCCACAGAGATTCATGCACCTCCATGTTTACTGTGGCCCTATTCACAATAGCTAAGAACTATAAACTACTTAAGTGGCCAATGTCAAATGAATGGATCAAGAAGATGTGGTACATAGACACATTGGAATACTATACACCCCTTAAAAGAGATGAAGTCCTGTCATTTGAATCAACATGGCTAGATCTAGAGGGGACTATGCTAAGTGAAATAAGTTAAAAGAAGAAAGATAGATAACAGATGACCTCATTCATAGGTGGAATGTGAATATAAAACAAACAAAACCCAAAGGAATAGATGCAACCAACCCTTGGACACTAGCAGTAACCTACCAATAGGGAATGGGATGGGGGTGAGGGGAAGAGGGAAAATGGTGGCAGAGCCTACTGGATAATGATGAAGAACACTTGGTGATTTGGTGGAGGGCATGGTATATTGACATATGTCTTAGGAATGGGGAAACTGCACATGTGGGGAGTCTATACATATGAGTTTATTTTAATATATAAAACAAAATTATGACAATAAAATTTAAAAAATTATTTAGGAAAGGGAGCCCAATAATTGTTTTAAAAATAACTGCATAATAGAAGAGCTTAACTGCATAGTAAAGGAAAAAATGAAATAGTGTTGAACTCAATGTATTAGATACAGACATGTGTCTGTTATGATGCACCACTTCAACCTATATAACATTAGGATATAATATTCCTCCAAGAAAATTAATTTAAAAGACGATTAACACACTTGATGTAAGTGAGGTACAAGGAGCATTTCCATCAACTAGTCCAGAAAAACAGTTCCTTCTTCAAGTGCACCTGGAACATTTACAAAATTGATGTATGCTGGACAATAAAGCACCTCTCGGCAACTTTCGCATCATTAATATTGCACAGAATCTGCTCCCTGGACATGGCAGAATGCTGCTACAGTACCAATATTAGTAGAAATATAGATGCCACTTGCAAAAAGATAACTAAAAAGTCCTTAAGTATTTGTAAATTAAGAAATACAGTTCTAAATATTTCATGGTACAAAGCAGAAATCACAAGAGAAACTAGACAACATACTGAACTCAATGATAAAGAATGTGTCATCTCCTCTAATATGTTCTGTACCAGACTGTCAGTGTGCTAAACTAAAGACAGTATTTATTTATTTAAAATAGCAATAATTTTCTTATCTATAAAAGAGCTAAATATGACAGGTAAGAACTATCAAGGTTAACATTGAGAAATATCAGTTCTAACTCCTTAAAAAACAAGGACCAATCTTTGGGAGTCTTGAATTCACCTAATGCTATACAAGTTGAAAAAGAAATTAGCCCAACTATGAAGTTTGAAGCATTTTTAATATGCAAGTGATGCTGTTAATTCAGGCTCATTAACCAGTGCTTCTCTCTGTTAGAGCAGAGTGCAAGAAATAACTGAAGCCTTCTGGCTGACTGACAACACATGACAGTACAGGAAATGTCACCCAATGCAGATAAAATATGACAGATGAGGAGCTGCAAGTCTGAAATAGACTCCAAGAGCTTTAACTAAGCATTTCAGTAACCTACACCATAAGGAAACAATCTCTTGGTCAGGAATTTAGAAAGGAGACATTTGGTGTCTGTTCAAGGCTGCACATTTTCAGCAAAAGAAGTCTGTTCCACAGTCAGATCTCCTCACTTGCACTCCCCCCTGGAGGACTGTCTCCTTGGGCTGAGTATTAAGCACATCGGATATTGTGAAAGAAGGTGCATATCAAACATAATAATGAATGTGGATGTGCTTTGTAAACTGTAAAGGGCTATAGAAATGTTAATGACTGTTGTGTCATAGCTCAGTTCCAGTTGAACATTTATTGAAGTCATAGCATCAGCACAAACGGTCCTGGAAGGTTTTTGAAGCAAACACTTAGAAAAGGAATATTCCTCTCTCCTAGACCATATTACTCCCTGTCTTTTTCAAATTTTCTCTCTCTTTTGAGTTTTCCAAATAAATAAAAACAAATAATATATTCTTCATTTTCATTTAAAAAAATGATAGGGAGTGGAGTGAAGGAGTGCACTTTTCAAGAAAGTTCCCGTAGAGTCTGTCCTGTGGGTCTTCTGTGGAGAGCCAAACTCTGGGGGTAACCTGATCAAGATACAGAGAGGAAAGAAGCTGCATTCAGCTCCAGACCTCTGTTAGCAAAACTCATGCTTTTACCATGATTTTTCGAAGATTCATTATATAATCTAAATTTAAATGCATTTCTATTTCTTGTTTATGAGAGATGAGTGATTTCTGTAGAAAGCTTAAACCAGATAGCACAACTTCTTCATCTATAGAGTATTGTTGCCAAGAACTTTTAACACAAATCTAGTCAAACCTTTAAACCTAACTTCCAGATTATAGCAAATAGAGAAATCATAGTAACAAGTTAAATGACACCATAAGGAAACTGTCAGACAAACGCAGAATTCTGTGTATTCTACAAAACAATCAGCCTGGACTCTTCAGTGTCATTGGAAAAGAACAAAGGTGCAAAAACAATTCTATATTAAAATAAAAAAAGCATAAAATCAAAGATAAGTGTAAATGTTGATTGGTAAATTAGAATTTAGGAGGTGGTAATAAAAGACACTTGGGATAATTAAGGAAATTTGAATATGGAATAGACTATGTTTGACATGTTTCAAAGGAAAAACATAATTAAAAGTGTAAGCTCCATGAATGTAGAAGGGAGACAGATAAATCAATTTTTAAGAGTGCTTCATTTGTAGAATTCTCAGGTTTTAGAAACCAATGCAGCTGGTGATCATCCACACCCTTATAAATTTGCAGACATTACAACTCCAAAGCAAGGTCATCTGGCTGAGCCACAGTCCTTTGTCCCATGACGAAGGCACCTTCCAACACTCAGCTCTGTATTGCTTCCACATTTAACATAACTATTCATCTACCTATTGTAATTTAAATGTAAGCCCTAAAAGGGCCATGCATAGTCATTCAAAGCCTTGTATTTCCTGAGGGTAAATTATTAAACTTGTTAAAGAAAGATTACTTTAAGGACAAAAAAATAAAAGTAAATACTGGATATCTTGTGTTTAGCTAGGAGTTTCCATATCCATTATTTTATTTAGTTCTCCCAGTAGCCCTATGAAGCAGGCATTATGTTTTACAGACAAAGTCTATTCCCAATGACCTGTCAGTTGTGATTAAAAGGTAAAAGCAATTTTAAGGTAGAAAAAGGAAGGGAATGGGATGTGCTCTTGTAGCTCAGGCTGTTGAAATAGTTGGGGTGTGAACCACTTAAAGCAACGACTCAGTCTGAGATCCAGGGTAAGGCAGGGTGTAGGTGTGGAGAAGAAGCAAAATGAAACAAATAAATATGCTTCCTCTGCTCCTCCCTCCCTCACTTCTGTCCTTCCTCATTCCCTTCCTTCCTTCCTTCTTCCTTTCCTTCCTGTCTTCCTTGTTCAGAAAAGAAGTAAAAAGAAGGGGAGGGAAAGGTGAGGAGAGTAACAAACAACTGGAATATAGCCATGAACTGTTTGAGGATATAATAAATGGTTTCTTCATGAAAGAGAAGAATTATTCATGTAATCCTGTGATGATGAAAATCAATAAAAAGACAGGAAAAATTCACATGTCTAATAATAAAACTAGCTTAGTAAAGTTCAAATCCAATGATAAATTCCTTGATAGGGGAAAAAAATCCACACAATAATTTGAATATGAATATCCACAAATTAAGAAATTATAATGGGACAGCATTATATATGGACCATAATATATTATTAAATATAAGCTACTGATTCTAATGCAAATCATTTCAAGACAAGAAATAACATGATTTTATTTTCTTTAAAAATAAAAATGCCTCCTCTGCAAATGAGAAAAAGGAGAATAATGATACAATAAAAAGTTAAAGAATTAGCATTATAAAGTAAAGAAATTTTAAATAAATAAATTTTTTAAAAATAAAAAAGTGAAAAGTGCTATAAGTCTGCTATTTAAGAAAAGAATATGCAAAAGATTAAAATAATGTTTCCTTCAAGAACTATCTATCATTTACCAATGGTGAATTAAATTTGAACAGAACCACATATGATCTTAAGATTTTTAAATAAATAATATTTTAAATCTCATTTGCAAGGACTTTAAATGGAATGCTTCTTGGACTCTCAGTCCCCTTTTAATCATCTTAGACTGTTAGAAGGAATAAGACAGTGAACATTGAACATATATTTTGAGGTGTGCCCTGATGGAGATGCTGTTGGGTTAGTCTCCTCCAAAGGACACCAGCCATGAAACCCTGGGTTCCAGTCGCAGGCCTGGGAGCACAGTGTGAATAACTAAAGGAAAAAGAAGAAAGCATTTCTTTCTCCACTCTCTTCCTGTCTGCTTGCCTACTACTACCTTCATTCTTGCGCCTTTCCTAAAACAAAAAAACAAAAAACATGTATCTTGAAAATATTTTTCTCTTTAAAAATGTGGAGCAATATTATCTCTGCCTTCACTACACAGGGAAAAAATGAAGTAGACAATTGAAGATAAAGTTCACTTTCCTTTGAAAAACAAACAAATTTTAATTTGACCTTACAAGAGTAATCAGATCATTACTTCAATTTTGTTTTGTGTGGATAAAAGCTAAAAGTTTAAAAACTGGATTACTTAGTTTAGGCAAGAGCTGCTAATTGTTATACCATGAAAAACTAGAGGTTTTAGTAGCAAACAACAGTGACTAAAAAGTTGTCTTTGTAATGATTTATAATGTCTATGTAATGATTTATAACCTTACCATTTTTTTTAAAGGTAAATTTTAATTGGAACAAAAGCCCACGAAACTTTATCATAGTAAAAGGATAGCTTCATAAGAATGGAAAAAGAGATGTCTTAGTGTTTTAAACCAGGCACTGTCCACATACATCCCAAGGTACCTAGGGCCAGGGAAACAACCAATAATGAACAACTGAATAAAATAAAGTGCTTCATCCTCCTCTCTCTTCTTGCCTGCCTGCCTGCTCGCTTTCATTCCTGCCTATACATTTTCTTCAAAGAAAAAAAAAATCAAAAATAAATGTTCTTTGATATTTTGTAATTAACAGAAAACTTTTTGGCCATTATGGGAATTAAACTTAAAGAACTTAGATATATTTATTAGACATAATATCACTTTAAGGTAAAAATAACATTTTGATAGGCCAACCAGCAGGTAAGGTGTCCAATCACCTGTTTTTTCAACCTACATATTCACTCACATGCTGAATTAGGAAGTCCTAGAACTAACGTGGATATCTGAGGGCCATGTACTTCCTGTCAACCAGAGACATCTGCATTCAGAGATGGCTTTTGTGTATATGGTATGACATTAGGGCCACCTGCTCCACTGAAACCTGATTTTCCAATATCAAATGGGTAACTTTACGTAGGCAAAATGGTTTGAGCCAGGCTCGGAAGACCAGACTTGTATGCCTCCCTCATCTACTGACAATGGTGTTAACACTGGTTATCCTCAGACGGCCGCATCTGCTCCTTTGCCAGTTGAGAGGACTGGACTACATCAATAATTTTCAAACATTTGAAACTCACAGATCCCTTCATTCAAACAATGTCATGCAGAGTCTGTCATATCAAACAGATAATAAGGAAATGACTCTGGATGAAGAGGAGTGGACAAGTGTATTTATCCTACGTTCCCAGGACCCCCAGGAAAGTTCCATAAAGTCTCTTGGTGGTTCCTCCAAGCACAGTGTTAAAACCATTAGTCTAGTTTTACTCTGACACGAAAGTCATTAATAGGAGGCCACCAGATAAATAAGGATCAAAACTAAGTTTTGCTTGGTCTGCCCAAAGTGTGTGTGTTTAAATTTCAGTATCATTAGCAGTATATTTTCACCCTCAAGTTCAACTCAGTTAGGACCATTATCTTTTATCTGATACCAATGGCCTTTTCTTTGTTTCTTTTTCTTTTTTTAAAAGAGAGTGAGGGAGAGAAGGAAGAAGCACTCAGAAGGAAAGGAGGAATTTGCTTGTTTTTTGGTTGTTTCTCCTGAACTTGGTCTTGAACGCAGATCCTTGGGCTTTACATGGTCTACACACCAGTTGCAGGCTTAGTGCTGGAACCACCAGGATGCCCCACCTTTTCACATATGCATATATGCTACCAGAGCCCTGAAGGTGGCTGAGTTTGTGACCCTGTGATCTAATGTTTATTTTGTCAGTAATATCAGTTCGTTTTATCAAGCAATACTTCCTGAGTTTTCTCTTTTAAAATATAGATATTTCTAATAAAAGCAATCAATCATTCCAAAACCTTTTTTTTTTTTTTAATTGTGGTAACATTGACTTACAACGTAATGTAAGTTTAGATGTACAAGGTCACTCTTTCTCAGATATATAATCCAAACTGCCTACAGTCATGTACCACTCTCCATCGGCAACCCCGCTACCCTCAGCTCTCACCTTCCCACCCTCTAGTAATCTCAGTTCTGTTGTCAGTATCCATGAGTCAAAACAGTTTTAAGGGAAAAAATATTTGAACTTCCTTCTGGCTAGAGATGATGAAATTCATGACCATATTAGGGACTCATGGGACAGGATGCTGAAGGATGAAGAGGAAAGGCAGAGGCAGGCATAAAACATAAACTTGAGGTGTGTGTTTTTTTAAATCAACGTTTACCTTGGGGCTCATTGGAGAAATTACTAATTCCAAGGATGGGGTAGAGAAAGATACGACATGAGTATGTTGCAATAAAGCAAAGATCTCAATAAACACAGTCACACAAGTTTTTGACTCCCTAGCACATGGAAGAGTTACACTTACTCTACACTGTAGTCTATAAGCATGGGACAGTGCTTTATGTCTAAAAAGCATAACGCACATACCTTAAATAAAATTATTCTATTGCTAAAAAATGCTAAACATCATCTGAGCTGTTGGCAAAATGGCACTGATAGACTTGTCCAAATACTGTTGTTACAATCCTTCAATTTTTTCAAAAGTGCATTATCTGTGAAGCACAATACAATAAAATTCACTGAAAGGAGGCCTCACTGTAATAGATGATAACTCACCAAATAACATAAAAGTCTTTAGGTTAATACTCAAGTAAATAAGTTGAAGGAGTGAGGGAAAAACTCTCCCTACAGTAAAATGCCAACTAATATGTCTAGAAGAAATGATGGAATTAGAAAATCATCAATAGATAGTAAAACATTTGTGAGGAAAATTATTTTTGAAACATAATACAGCCACAGTCTCAAAATATCTCCCCAAAATTATTTGTAGTTCACAAAGAGAAAGATCATTAACTTTACAGAACAGAAAGCACCTATACCAAGTGACCAAAGATAACATCACTGTTGGCACAGATGGACATTAGTTGCCACCTGACATGGAACATGGAAAAGGATGACTATCATCTCAGTGGTATCTTGGCCTAAAACACATAATCCAAGTCTACACATGAGGAACGCCAGTCAAACCCAGAATGAAGGGTTTTCTAGAAAAAAAAAAAAAAAGTTTGGTCTGTCCTTTTTAAATACATCACATTAAGATGACAGCAACTGAGAAATGTTTCCAGATTAAAGGAAACAAAGGAGACATGACAATTAATACCTGGCCTGATAGAGGTTTGGATTCTAACCTTTGGAAAAAAATAGCTAATAACTAATTATTGGGACATCATTGAGACAACTGTGGCAATCTGACTTTAAATTTGAACTGTGGCTTATCTTGTATCAATGCAAAAATTCCTGATTTTGATAACAACTGTGGTTATTAAAGAGAGCGTCATATGCCTTTGTGCCTCAGGCAGCTGGGATGAGGGCCATGTAAGCCCAAGGACCTCGGGGGGAGAGGGGTACTAATTAAATATGCTTCTTCCTCCCCCTCCTCCCTTCCTTCCTCTCTTTAAAATAAATAAGGAGAACTGTTATTCTTGGGAAAATATCAAAATATTTAGGGTTAAAGGACCATGATGTCTCCAAATTGCTCTCCAGTGGTTCAAGAAAGAGTGTGGGGGAGGTTAATTTCATAAAGAATGTGGCAAGATCTAACAGAAATTTCAATGAAGTGCATACAGGAGTTTCCTGAACTTTTTTTTTTTTTTTTTTTTAAGTAGAAGGGAGAAAAGGAGGAAGGAAGAGGAAGAAGACACATGTTTTAAAATTTTCTTCATTTTGATCCCCCCAGATCTTGAACCTGGATCCTTAAACTTCCTGTGGTCAACGCCTAGCCACCTGAGCCACATGGGTACAACCTCTTGCACAATTCTTGAAGCATTTATAGAAACTTGAAATGATGTCAAAATGCAAAATTATCAAAATGTTCAAAGAAAAATTTTCCTAGGACTGACTTGGTAATCCACCATCCCTCAACCCCAGCTAGAGTGACTGAGCAGTATCCAGCAGAAAGCATGGGTGCAAAAATGTATCACCTAACAAAAAGACTGCATTTGCCAGTTGAGGTAGACCTGAACTAACAGAAAGAGGTTAAATGTTCCTTTAAGGTAAAAGTTCTCTACTAACATTTTAGATCTAATTCCCCTGGGTATAAAAGGGAATAGCTGTCCCTGAACCATATTGGAATGGGTAGGAACAAAACAGCCTCATTTCCTTTTGGACTTCTAATTTAAAGTCAATATTTTAATAGTCTCTTTGACTCTTCAGTTGGTTGCTCTCCGGCTGCAAATGGACCACTACCAATATGTAATTAAAGGAAAATAACAAATAGTTAGAATATGGATTACACAGGTGCTGACTTACAAATGCAAACGTTGTAGCAGAAGATTAAGCTCCCAGGAGGCTGGAGGTGTGTGTCTCTGCTTATTGCCATCATAATTCATTAACGGTCAAAGTAACGCTGAGATCAATATTCCTGCAGTCATGGGAATGAGAAAAAATGATCTGCAACAAAATAAGATACAAAGAGAATCTCAAAATGTTTCTCCCTGCATATCTGAGAAACCAGTCATTGTCATGAATTTTAAATTAAAAACCCAACAGATTTTCTTAGCTGTTATATGTTCAAGAGGTGGCACAGCTTAAAAGATCTTTAAAGACTGCTGTCCCCCTAGATAAGACCATATGAGTGCATGTGTATGGGGGGGGGGAGGGTGTTTGTGGGAAAGAGGAGAGGAAGGGAGGGGAGGGGAGAGAAGTGAAGAAGTGAGTCTTACCCCAACCCCATCTTGATGGTAAAGGGAGGGAAAGTTGGGATATGGAAAACACCACAGAAGCATGTGATGCTTCTTTAAGAAGCTCAATTCTGCAAAACACTTGAAAATGTACAAATGACTCCTTAGTAAGATCTACCTCAATGTGATTCCGATGCAGATTCCTGGGCCCCTGTAAAGGGGATCAAATTCAGAAGTTCTGTTCAGAACCAAGAAATCTGCATTTTAACAAATGTTGCATGAACCCTATTTGAGAAATATTGAGTTAACTTTTATTATCTTTACTAATTTAATTACTATGATACAATACTTACCATGTTAACACACCTTTTAATAAAGTAAACCCTGTATGGTACAGAGAAGTTTATGATGAGTCCCCTCCGACCTCACACCCACTTCCTGTGAAGACAGCTTTACACATTTCTGCTTTTAGTTCTTCTGGTGAAAAACAGTCCCCCATCCCCACTTCCTACAGTTTTTTAAAATAAATTATTCTTGTACAATATGCTCATATTTAGATAGAATATTTGAAATGGTATAATTGACCTACTAGGTGAGTACCAGTTTTGTACAAAATTTGAGATCATTTACTGCCAGGAATTGAAGCTAGTCAGCAGTGTATATGCAACCGTGCTTACCTGTAGATCACGTGACATGCCACTAGCCAGGAACCGTAAGTACAGTGGAAGTGATAATTACATACTCCCTAATAATGGGGATTTGGATATGACAAGTTTGGTCATCAACCATGTCCTTCTAAAGCCAGCTCACCTTGATCATTTTATTAACTTTGCATTAGTAAGTTGGTTCCACATGCCCCTCCATTGACTATTTTGGGCCTTGCTTCTGAAGTTACAGCTGAGTTATACTCACACCTGCCATGATTTCACAGTAGTTTGTGGACCACGCTATTATTTAAATACAGAGGAACATCTAGAAGTGATTCAAGTAATTTTTATGTTATTTTAATTGTTAGAGTTTCAATTTTAAAAGTTTTTATCCTATAACAAGGTCATCTATGTTTTTATTCAATGGGATAAAAAACCCAATTCTGAACATACATTGCTTTGGAACAGAAGTTAGATGTAATAAAACACCATAAAGAGGCCACATGGCCATGCCTTGCTATTAATTTGGGAGAGAGTATTCTGTGAAATATTAGAGTTAATTCTGAGAAAATTTAAAAGAGCGTTAAAACAGATAAGACTTCAAGTTTAAAATATAATTTTATAAATGGGCATGGATAATGAAATGGAAAAAAGTTCCATGTCTGCAAGGTCATCAGTTCAATAAACAGGTTCGTAAGCTACAGATGGTTGATACCTGTGCTCTGAGACTGCACCCCTACTACACTGTGTGCATGCATGCATACAAACATGCATACACATATACACATACATACATGTACATACATACATATGGTAGATGTGTGAAAATTACTCATGAATTATGCATACTTTGAATATATGAGGTTTTTAGAAAACATTCTTTTCAATTTCTTGGTTATGAATGGCCTCCAGTCATGAAACATAAGAATTTAACTCATTTATGTTGTCTTCTTCGTCATCTAAACTCCTACCAAATTAGGGTAAATATGTCATTATTTTAAAGTTTTGCTGTGGTTATCCTTACAACTTTAAGTAGTATGTTGTGCCTTAATTTCTCATTCTAGAAAATTGAGTCAGTATTGTGACTTCCCATTATAGAAACTGTAGTATCAGAGATACTGATCCTTTTCTTCATTTTTCCTCATTTCTATTTCCCACCTTCTATCAACTACTCTTAAATATTATGAAGGTTAATGTTTGCCTTTCGTTCTCCCCTGCAACATAACCAAAATCCTCCTTACTTTGTCCTTGGGTTGACTTTAAGAATGTTATTTATTTATTTGTTTTAAAGAGAAGGTTCAGACAGGAATGAAGACAATAATAGGAAAGCAGGCGGGAAAAGAGCAGAGAAAGAAGCACTTTATTTATTTTTCATTTAGCTGCCCACTCTGGTTGCTCCCTCACAGATCTCAGATTTGAACCCAGGCATCCGTGGCCTTCATACTTCAGAGATGACTGACCTAACTGCTACTCCACCAGGGTATGCCAGTTTTTTGTTTTTAAAGAAAGTAAGGAAGGGAGAGAGGGAAGAAGCGTTTTGAAGAGAAGGAGAGGAGGAAGAATAGAAAGCACTTTTTAAATTAATTATTAATTTATGTATTTATTTGTGGTTGCTCCCCCAAATGACCATGACCTTACATGGTCCAAGGCCCAGGTACCAGCTTAGCACCTTAGCCACCAGGGTGCACCAACTAAGAGTTTAAGCCCAGAGTACTTACATTGTTAAGAGTAGTTAGGATGCCAATTCCTTTTCTATGAGGTCAATGTTATAAGCCCTGATCTACTCAAAGGAGAATGTTTTACATACCACGTATTAGTCTTCTACACACCGTAAGTGATGGAAAATCATGCAATATTTTATTGTTCTTCAAAATTGGACTATAACATTCTCCATTACTCTTTGTTTTTTTCCTGGAATTTTTAGTTGCCTACCTTTTTATTGAGTAAATATATGCTTTTGCTTACACTCAACTTTGGTTTTTGTTCTCGCAACCACATCATGTACTGCATGGAGTTCTCTTTTGTCCTGGCATCATCCCCCTACTTCCAAATGGATGAGTTCCTGTTACACTCCATTTCTTTTCCTTCTCATGTAATAGAAAGATCTGCCTTCTTCTTTGATGACCCCCCTCATTCTGCTGGAATAGATATTCAAGTAACTTCTTAAGAAAGGAATCCTGAGAAGTAAACTGTCCAAGTACTGGTTTGTGTGAAATATCTATATTCTCTTCTCATAGTTGATTGATAAGTTAGCTGAATATGAAATTAGTTTCAAATTCAATTTCCTCTGGAGCTGAGAGGTGACTCTATTATCTTCTAGCAGCCAGAGATGTTAAAGAGAATTTGGCTGCTCAATTTCCATTCCTCTGTAGGTGGCCTCATTTTCCTCTCTGGACACTTTAAGTAAATTTCATTTATTCTTGGAGTTCCAAAATCTTTGGACAATGTTGTGCCCTACTAAGTTATCTCCTCTATTTATTGTAGTTGTCACTTAAAGGGCTCTTTTCGTATAAAGATGTATGTCCTTTTCTGGGAAGTTTCTTATATAATTTCTCTAGTCATTTCCCTTTAACCATTTTCTCGTTCTCCCTTTCTGAATCTCATATGACTTTGTTGTTGGACTTCTTAGGTAGGTTTTTCTATCTCCTCTTCTTTCTCATATTCCCATCAGTGGTGGACACTGCTATCTGTACCTCAGCATCTTCACTACTGTCTTCTTTGTTCACATCAATTGACTAAAATAATGACTGTTATTAATAAGTGTGTTAGCCTGGAGATTTTTGTCACTTTGAGTGCCACATCCAGAGTCATACTCCCCCGACTGCTCTGAGCAGCAACTTCTCAGAGAGTTTATCCCAAAAATGTCAGGGGGTGGAATGAAAAAACAAATAAAGCAAAAATACCTTTCTAAAGACCAATTATAGGTATTGCTTTCCCCTCTCTGCCAGGCTCATCACTCTATCATAAATAAAATTAAATTGGTCTTGCATAATTTGTACTTCACAAACTCATCATTGATTACTGCCTAGTACCTTGTGCTCTTCTAGATGGTTGCAAATTGATTGTTTGATAATTTGTCCCTGTATCATCCCAGGTATCCAAGATAAGCTGAATAGTCTATAATGACTATGGTTGTGCTTTTCCTTTTTTATTATTTTTTCTTAAATAGGTACTCTGCAGATTCCACTTGTCAGGGCCTTTTCCTTCCCAACCATCCTTTTCTGAAATAAAGGCTGGTGGTCTTGCAATTATATTTGCCAATTCCTTAAGTGCCCTGGGATGCAAGTAATCAGGCCCTGCTGATTTGAATGTACCAAGCTTTTTAAAGGGCTCTTCAATCACTTCTTTCCCAGTGTTTGCCTTTAAACCTCCAGTAAGACAGCACTTAATCTGGTTTAGCTTCCTTATCATTGCTGATTAAAAAGTAAAAGAAAAAAACAAAAATAGGTTAAAAACAGTGAAAGCCTTTGTTATTACAGTTGTTGGTAGCTTTTGTTTTGCAGTACTAGTTAACTGCTTTGTTAATAGTTTTAGTGGTGGTATTTTGCATTCAATAAATTCCTTCTGGCATTATTCTCTCCCCTCCTTCCTCCCTTCTCTCCCTCCCTCCCTCCTCCACTCTTTTTCTTGACTTTCTTAAAGAGGTTGAGGTAAGAGGAAGGGAGGAAAAACAAAAGAAGCAAAAAGCTCCACATAATTTTATGGCAGAGACATTTACTATCACCAAAGAGTCATGAATTCCCCCAAATTTCCCTGTCAGCTTATAGTTGGGGCATGGAGCCCATGGTTAGTTCTATAGCCAATAGGTACTAACGAGCTGTGTATTTCTCTGGTTCTCTTGCCTTCTGCCCCAGTGAGCTGGAAGCCACATGTTCCAGTTGCTGGATCAACAAAATGCCAGAGGCCTGGACCCTCACCAATAGATGGCAGCAGTCCTGGAGAGCCATCAGACCTCCAGAGGGCCATGCGTTATGCCAATAAGATCTTCGGATTTCTTTTTGCAGCATATCCTACCTTATCTTCACTAATACAGTACCAGTTTCTGGATTAGTCACATTAGGCTAGGTTTTGCCAAAGGAACAAATTAACCCTGAAATCTAAGTGGCTTAACATAACAAAGGTTTATTTCTTACTTGCAGTATGCTGTAAGTAGTTTCCAATGACTCTGACGTCTTAGCAGTCATGCCACTGTACAGTCACATCCCACTCTTTCTCTGTACTGCTTCCGTGGTTAAAATGTTAACCAAGAACCTATGTCACAACTGACACCATGGTGTCATGTTAGATAGGTTAGCTAGGGTGGAACAGAGAAAAAGGGATGATGGGAGGGGTGGGGTGAGGGCTGGGGAAGCCTCAGCAGACCAGATCCCAAACTGGTCAGATAAAATTCTGACCAATGGGAGAGTAGCACAGCCATTCCTGCAACCAAGTAATGAAACCAAAAGGGCAGCCCAGCAAAGCTGGCTCAAACTAATTGGGGGGTGCAGGCGCACACTGACTATTGCAACCACCTTGGAGTAGCATTTGCCTTATTATAATCTGTTTAACATAAAATTGTATATGGGCCCATACATTCAGTGCATTAGAACAGAATGAATTATCGGCAAGAAGCATGGCAGTAAAGGGAACAATATCCATTCCTAGTAGTTTCCACCCTTTTCTTGGAAATCTCCACCCAGGAATAACCCTAGGGCAGGAACAGGGAGGGACAGCAAAAGGATCTGCTTTACAAAATGTGCATCCCAAATGGGACATTTTCCCTGTCCACGTCTCCTTGCCTTGAGGAGTGTACTTCCTCTTTCTCTTGGTGCAATAAACCTTCTGCTTGCTTTCAACTCTCTGTGTTTTACATGATAACCATCCTCATCGGATACTAGAATCCTAGACTCTGGGCTTTTCCCGAAGCCCAGAGGCTAACAATGGCAGTTCCAATCAAAGTCTAAGGAAATCTTGGCAATCGCTAAATTTGCACTCACACATGATATAAGATAATCTGATCATTTCACTGCAAAGAGAGACCACAGGAAGATGTCTACAGAATGATATTCCATGCAGTGAAGTGCCAGGCCTGTGCAAAGAAACCATCTTCAATTCAATCCCAGCCACCATTTGACTATAACCACATGAAATCTTTTTTAAAATTAATTAACTAATTAATTTTTAAGGAAAGGTACAGGCAGGAATAAAGGTGAGCAGGCAGGCAGAAAGAGAGAGGATGAAGAAACATTTTATTTTCATTTTAGTTGTTCATATTGGTTGTTTCCCCCTGGACTCAGGACTCGAACCAGGGGTATGTGGCCTGTGCACCTTTGGAGTGGATTGACCTAAATGCTATTCCACCAGGGCATGATGGAATCTTATCAGCAAGAACAGTCCAAAGGAGTCCAGCCAATTCACAAATTGTGAGATGACCAAAAAAAAATTGTTGCTTTTAGCCATTTTGTATGGGATGGCTTTTTAGTCAGCATTTGCTAATTTAAACATGTTGCATATTCAATGCTGATGTGTGAGATTGGGCTCCACACAGACATTCATGGATCCACATTGATTCAGGGTCTACCATTTTGTTTCCGCACTATTGAGAACATGAGACCTTCTGTTGCCGAGGTAAGGGAGGAAGGGGGCTGAAGTGAAGGCTGCATACCAACTTCTAAACATTTCCATCTCTGCTCCCAGACCAATGACCAGTGAAAGAAGTGAGGTAGTAAATGGAGTTTTAATGAGCATTAATGTCTCTGCCACAGACCTGGCCACCTTATAATTTGCCTTTCCCCTTAATATTAGAACAAAGTTTATCCAGGTGTGGAGTATAATGAAATGAAACAAATGAACATACAAATTCTAACAAAAATAACAGGATTCAGGTCTGGTTATGGGAGGCACGTGGGGATGAGGGGGAAATGTGACAGTAAGGGACATTGGAACTCTGGTGGTGGGTGTGGTACAAAATTTAAACTGAAATGCAATTTCAATATCCTAAATGGAATTTAACGTTGTGAACTAAAGAAATTAGAAATATTACTATTAAAAAAAAGATTTTCTAGGAACTATCCAGTGTGCTTTCCATACACTGAAAACAGTGGTGTGCTGCTGGACCAGTTCATATAGTTCACAATAGCCAATTGAGAGCATTTCTCCTCCTAGCTTTTCTTTCTGTGATGCCATGTTGGTAGTGTGAATCATCCATGGTAGAAATATTTACACCACAGAAGTTAGCAAATGTTATGTCAGGACCTTTCCTCTGCCAGAGAACAGGTCCTTAAACATTTACCAGGCCACTAGTTTTACGGGTTCCAAAAGATACCTATTATTCAAGTTGCCTCAATTTCCATGATAATTATTATTACAGGTAGTTTTGTTTTGTTTTTTTTTTAAAGGAAAGGTGCAGGCAGGAATGGAGGTTAATAGGCAGGCAGGAAGAAAGAAGAGAAAGAAGCATTTATTTAGTTGCCCATCTTAGTTGATCCCCCAGCCCTGGGTCATGAAACCAGGTTCTTGGGATGTATGTGGGCTGTGCCTGCTGGAGGCCATGGACTAAACCACTGTGCCACCAGGGCACACCTAGGTAAACAGATTTAACTCTCCAGCAATGGTCTTATCTTTCTATTCCACTTTCCAAACAACAGGTTGAACTTACAAACAGAAGGTGTTTATACAAACTTAAATAAGCTTTTATTAATAATACAAAGATGACAATTTGAAGTTTTCTATATATAACAGCATATGTGTATTTTATTAGTTACCAGACACTTGAGTACAGTATGGAAATGCTCCTATAAAGTATAGAATGTAGTGATTTTTAATCAACATCAACAGGATTTCATCCTTCCAGTAACTATTACATCTCATCTTATATGTCTTAGCAACTGATTTATCCTGGAAGTTTTAGCATCTTTTAGACTTTAGAGCTTATATAACCGCAATCTTTTCTTCTTTTAAGCCTGTTGAAAGAGTTAATTCAGCTTCCTGTTCCAGTTCACCAGCTCTTACTCTTCTAGTCTTCACCTCCACTCATACAAAATCAGGAGAAAGGCTATCAGAAAGGTTCAAACTTCTATTATGGGATATGTAGCAATAACATTTTAAATAGCACCTTGGAGGCCTGAAGGAGTTAATACATCTTTCAACATTGCCTGCTTTATAGCTCTGGAGTATTCTGGCCCCTGAAAACTGGGATCATTCTTTACTGAAAGCATGAGAAGGATCCATTCATTGGGAAAACCTCATTCACCACAAGGATATGCTTACAAATGACATTTGAAAATAAGATGGCCAGAAATATTACACTATAAACAAGGGAACTAAGCTTGATCCAAGCCTAATTATATGATAAAAGATAAGATGAGTCCAAAATCAAGGAGACAAGTCATCTTTAAAATTGCTGCTTCCTGGGTAAAACCCAGTGAGAATATCTATGGATAAATAAATATGATGTTCATCAATTTAGAGTAGGAAGGGAGAGAAAGAATTCTCATTGTATGCACCAACGAGTCCATTTTCAGTACAACACTGACAATTTTGGGGAAACTATGAGCTTTAGGGGCTTTTTTTCTTTTTTTTAGTCTTAGAGGTTATTTCATGTGTTAGCAAGGTTTCTTTGTGTAGAAATATGACTGATTTTATTTTGTAAAGATCTTTTCTCCCAACTTGATAATGATATTCCTTTACTGAAAGGAAGCATCTCCTTGAACCTGGATAGATCTTTATAACTGCCTCCATGAATAGGATGAGATGGAAATGATACTGCATGACTTCTGAGGCTGGGTCATAAAAGGTAATATGGCTTCCATCTGGCTCTCTCCTTGGCAGCTATAACTTTGAAACCTTGAACACCAAGTGAAAATCCATTTACTTGCAGCCACCATGATGAAAAGACTGAAGAGAGATGTTTCCATATAGACTCAATTCTTCTAGATTCAGCTGCAGAAGTCTTGTAAGGATATGTAACAGTTAAGAGCTAAAACAATTTTGGCCTCTGGCCTTCAGAGTGCCCAGATGAAACCAAGTTGTTTTTAGTTGTTTGGGTCTCTGAGCTCCTGGATTGACTAGCGATCTCAGAGGTACAGAGAGACATTGAGGATTCTCGATCAACTCTGAAAATGTTTCCGCTATTAAAAATTCCCCTTTGCTAACTAATCCATGTTGTAATCTACGGGGGTGGGAGAGGTTGGATGGGGTCTCTTGGGTGCTGGTATGTTTTTTTCTTGTTCTGGAAGATGGATGCACAAGTTTACAGTTTGTGAAATATCATGAAGTTGTACATATCTGATATGTACAGTTTTCTGCATATATGATTAAAAATATTTAGTAGTTAGAAATCATTGTTCAAACTAGCCTCAGTATTACATGATGCTGATCAATCTGTAATATATATATAATTATATATCATTTAATAATACAGTAACACCCACTATCAATTATCTCTCTCTCTACCTACCTACCAATTGTTAGGGTGACAATTCCACGGTAACATTTCTTCAGGATGCTGCACAGATAAACCTCTCATAGAAAATGAGACTTAGTCTGCCTGCTGGCTCACTCAGTTGGTGTCTGGGGTGTAAATCATGTAAAGCCCAAGGACCTGGGTTCCTGGCTGAGGGTGAAGGAAACAACCAAAAATAAAGAAAAGTGCTTCATCCTTTTCTTCCTTCCTTTAAAAAAAAAATACTTCTTCCTCTCCCTTGCCTAAAAAATAACAAAAATGAAATTAGGCTCACAAAACACGCAATCTGAAAGGCAGCGATGTGGTGAATGGCTCCAGAGTCAGGCTGTCTAGGTTCTAATCTCACCACAGGCTAGTTTCATGACCTCGAAAAAGATATTCACCCTCAGCATTCCTGTCTATGAAATGGAATATTAAAAATGCCTCCGGGGAGTGTGGGGGTTGGATGATGTATGAAAAGGGAACGCACAGAGAAATCTTAGGGCAGTTACTATATTCTGTGACACCACAATGGTGGATACATGGCTGACACATTTGTTTAAACCCATAGAATGTACAAGGCCACAAGTGAATCCTAATTCAAATCATGAACTTTGGGTGATAATCATGTATCATTGTAGGTGCACTGATTGCAATACATGTAACACTCTAGTAGGGATATTGACAATGGGGGAGGCAATGCCTGGGTATGTGGGTGGGGGTGGGGGCACCAGGGAAATCTCTGTATGTTTCAATTTTATTGTGAACTTAAAACTCTTCAAAAAAGTAGTCTTTGTTTTTTTTAAAAAACATACTTCATAAGAATATTATGAGAATTTTTTTTAATGCATATATTTCTTTTCTCTTTTAAGAGGAAGGAAACAGGCAGGAATGAAGATAAACAGGTAGGCAGGCAGGAAGAGACAGGAGGAAAAAGCATATATTTATTCATTTAGGTAGTTGTTCATTTTTGGTTGTCTCCCTGGTCCCCAGAGCCTCACACTGGAGTTCTCAGCCTTAACTGGACTATGCAGACCAGCCAGAGTCACAGACGTAACATCTGAGGCACTAGGGTGCACGGAATAATGTACATAAAGCCTTGGAGCAGGACCTGGTTGCAGTTACTGCTGCTAACCTAGTCAACGTTAATGATGTTAACTATTGTTTTTATTACCATCATCATTAGTGTGCTTTCACTTCTAAGCATAAAGGAGAAAGTGTTTCTGTTTCTACCTTTTCTTGTCCATCCTCCCCAATTCAACAGAGCCCATTCCCATTCCACATGCATGTGTTGAAGGCCTCCACATGCCAGGAAGAGGCAGAGTAAAGACTTCAAGCAGATTTCTGCTGTTCCCCCTTGCAGAGCCCTAACCCCTAGGAAGGGTTTCGGTTCTGGCAGCATTCCCTGCAATGTCCTGTGCTTCACTTCACTAGTTCTCTGCTGGGCTATTCGAAGAATTAGCAAATTCAATCCTGAGCCAGTGGGAACAGGGGCTCTGGCTGGGCTTCTCTGGGCTTCCCTAGGAGGAACCTGGAAGGTAAAAGCTTGAAGCCTCTGATTTGCTGCTGTGTGTGCTTTCTGTTGCGGTGGGTGTGCTGTCTTGTTTCAACACAGCATCCGTGGATGTCACCTAAATAGAAACACCCTGTGTAGTCTTTTGTAACACCAGTATTATTTTAGGAAAACATAAGGAGGTGGGACAGAAGAAAACGGCTATTAATCAGAACTCAGTCCTGAGGAGCTCCACAGGAGGTGCCCATAGAATCATCCAAGACGAACAGTTGTTTGTAAGTCATTTGTAACCAAGGTGATCTGCAGTGGACAGGAGCAAAAATGATTAGTTAACCTCCCTCAGAATCTCAGGTGCCGTGGTCTCCAGTAACTCCTGTTCTGCCCCAATGAGTCTGCAGAGAACCCATTGAAATGGAATCAGTGAAAAAATGTAAGACAGGCCTGGCCTGGTGGAGCAGTAGTTAGGTCGATTACCTCCAAAGGAGCTCATGCTACAAACCCTTGGGTTCGAGACCTGGGTGTGGAGGGAAACAGTGTGAACAACTAAATAAAAATGCTACTTTCTCCTCTCTCTTCCTGCCTGCCTCTACACCTTCATTCCTGCCTACACCTTTCCTTTTAAAAAAAAAAAAGTAAGAGTAATGTTACTCCAGTGATTAGGCAAACCTAATAATGGTCAAAAACAAAACAGATCTCACATGTAGGTGGAATGTGAATATAAAAAATGAAGGAACAGGTGAAACAAAACCAACCCTTGAACACTTGCAATAGAACTGAGGTTACCAATAGGGAATGTAGGGAATGGGACAGGGGTGGGTGGGGGTGGTAGTGGTGGTGGAGCCCACTGGACAGTGGTGAAGAATGCTTGATGATTTGATGGAGGGCAAGGTGTGCTGACATATACCTGAGGAATAGGGAAATTGCACATACGGGGAACCTATACATAGAAATTTATTTTAATCTGTAAAATCAAAGTTACTGCAATAAAGAAAATTAAAAAAAAAACAGAAACCCCAAGCCCTAGGCTGTGTTTTATTCATTTATTTCCTCCCTCCTTCCTGAATAAGCAGCTGCCTGTGACCACATGAATATACATTCCTCTCCCCTTTCAGATAACTGGGTGCTGCCAAGTTTCTCTCCTGTTCTCATATGGGTAGGCACACAGCTAGGGAAGGGGAAGAAGGGTGGATGAGAGGAGAACTGTAACTCAGCAGTGAGCAGTGGGTCACCGTGCCCCTACCAGACCCCACACTGAAACCTTGGTGTGTGTGTGGGGGCCGGGGGTGGGGTGACAAATCTCACCCACTTGGTTATTTGCAGGCAAGGTCATCAAGGGGTTAAAGGTATAACTTGTTGCCAAAATGTTTAGGTTTGAATCCCTCAGTGACTCATCTTGTAGTTTAACCCCTCTGTGCCTCAGCTTTCTGGTCTATAAAATCGGAATAACAATATTATCTGCCTCCTAGAGTTGTAGTGTGATTAAATGAGTTAATACCTGCAAAACACTCAATGCAGGTCCTAATACATAACAAGCTCTGAGTAAACGTCGAACACTTTAGAGTCTCTCCAAATCATATTCATGATGCGACACCATTACATTGTTGTCCAGTTGCAGTCCATGAAACAACTATCCAGGCAAAAATGAGCAAATCCTTTCATTATTGTAGTCGCTAAACGTTTTATCATACATCCAAGATGAAATACCCTGAGCTGAGTAAATTCAGTTTAGACTAAAGTGAGGTTCCAGGAATCTATTTTGCCAATAATCCTACAATGAAGAATGTTCAGACACATGTGCACAAGGTTCAAAGCTCACCGCAGCATTTTATGGTGGAAGACTGGACACCGCCTTCACCTGCAGCAATCTGATGACGATTACGTTAGGCATGACAATACTGCAAATATCATGCAACCATTAAGGGGGTGCTTTTGAAGAATGTTTAATGACGAGGGAAAGCACATGAAAAAGGTCAGTGGAAAAGCAGGCTTCAAAGCTGCACGAGCAGCAGGGTCACATTTGGTAACGATGTGCACGCATTTGCGGAAAAAACAAAATCCAGGGAAAATGTATCAGGATGTTAGACTGTGGGGTTTCTGAGGGTGGAGGAACTTTAGGCATGGTTTTGTTCATGTTTCTTTATTGTTGTGCATGTCTTCATGTATTACACAAATTATTTTTGTATTTGGAGAACATATTAAGTCAAAAGACCAAAATATTCAACAAAGAAAGAAGCGTTCAGAAGACTTAGAGAGGACTAACAGGAATTCAGCCGATATTTCCTAATCTCCTAGTTTGGATTTCTTTTTTAGTTCCAAACAACTAACGTAACAGAGACCAGTGTTGATACTCTTCTTGTTTTGGAAAGAAAAACTATAAGAAATCTTAAAAAAATTTTAAAAAAAGAGGAAAGAGATATATGGTTGGGGGCAGTTGGGCAGGGTAGAAGGATTAGGGTATAATTTGGCATTGACTAAATCACAACCTTATTTGTTTTCACAACATTGGGTAGAAACATCTTTGGCCCCCAGCAAAATGGAAGACAGCCATCTATCAGCGCTTTTGAAAGATGTTAAGAAAAAGAATCCTGCAAAAAAAGAAGAAAGAGGTAAGGCAAACAGGACATCACACAAATTCAAGTAGACAAGTAACAGAATTCCCAAATTCCCATGCCTTTGCATGCAGAATTTTGCCTAAAAACCAGCTGTTCTGAATCCTACAACCAAAGCAAGATTACTAAGAAGAGCCCAAATCTGAAAGGGCTTGAAAACATCAGGGACTGGCCAGTTTAAATCGCTGGCCACCTACCCCCACTGAGCCCAGGCTCAGGTAGTGCTCTCTGCTTGGGAACCTTCTCGTCTGCAGTGTGCCCAGGAGAGCGAGTCTTGAAGGACATACACATTGGCCTGAGAGGTACGATTAATAAAACTCGGATTATTTATGATGTAGGAGTGATTTAATAATATTTTTCAAGAACCTGAAGGATTGATGTAGAGGAACTGCTGTTTTAGTAACTCAAACCTTTTGGATGGATTCCAAGGTAAGCCAGACTCGTCAGGTTTCCACCCTCGACCCTCCACCCCTTCCAGTTTCTCTTGGCAAATAATCTTTTACTTTGCTGGAGAGCGATGGTCAAGGAGATGACCTTCCTGGCCGCTTTATCTACTCTTGTCCCCACTGCAAAATATCCCTCAGCTTCTTTGTTCCCTCAAATCTCAAAGGAAGAATCTAGAGGGAGGAGGTAACATTTATTGAATGCCTTCTACCTGCCAGGAGCAAGCAGATAGAATTACCTCATTTAATTCCCACAAACACCTTGCAAGGTAGGCATAATTATCCCAATTTTGCTTGTTAGGGAATAGAGGAAATTTATTCTTTTAACAGCTGGTATGAGAATTCCTCTTGGGGACAGAACCATCTTTGTGGGAAAATGCCTTGATCAGCCTCTTTGGGCACTAAGGGAGGGGTGGAGAACATGGGGAAATGTGTAGGGAGAGGACGGGGGGGAGGCCTCCTCACTCAGAAAGAGACTGGAGGCTCGAGAGGAGCAAGAGGTTTAGACCAAAGACTGTAGGGCACAATATATGCATATTCTAAAAGAGGTAACTTCAAATCTCTAACAAATGTACTGAACTCATGAAATGCTCATTGAAAGAGAATATTTCTAAATGCACTTGTAGGCAAAGGGTAAAACAAGCCCTGAGTGTCTTACCTGCAATGGTGATGTGGTGCCATAAGGAAATTTTTCCTCAATCAAAGAAAAACAGACACATCTCAGAGATATTGTGGGTTCCGGTCCAGACCACCCCCATAAAGCAAATATGGTCATAAAGTGAGTCACACCCATTTCTCTGGCTTCTCAGTGCAGGTAAACTAATGTTTACACTTTACTGTAGTCTATTAAGTATGCAATAATAACATTGTCTAAAAAAAGATGTACATACCTTAATTTAAAAAAAATACTTTATTGCTAAAATATGCTAACCATCATCTGAGCCTTCAGTGAGTCATAATCTTTTCTGCTGGTGGAGGGTCTTAGAAAAATGCAGTCTCTGTGAGGCACAATAAAGCAGAGTGCAATAAAACAAGGTGTGTCTGTATTGCCAACTCCTTAAACCCATGCTGGCTTTGATCCAGCTCCTGCTTCCCTCTCTGGCTTCATCATCATGACTCCCATTGCCACTCTTCCCTTCGAGAAGACTGGAGCTCTTGCTGTTCTCTAAGAACTCCGTGTTCCCTCTTCAGTTCCATAAAGGAATTAGAGTTCCTATTGCTGGAAGAGCACATGCCTACCCTGCCCCTTTGTTTGGATACTTTCCCTTCTTTAAGAATCAACTCAGGTTTGCTCCTCAGGTTTCAAGTGCCACACAATCTTCCCGGCCTCTTCTCACTTTAACCTGAACACTGTTCCTCTTCTTGGCTCACACAGTTCCCTGTGTTAATGGCTAATAACCTCAACTGTTTATGGTCAGCCTTCTCCACTGGACCCACACAAAGCTTGTGAACGCTGTGACCCCACCCCCAAAATTTATCCAATGGGCTTTGAGCACTTTCTACCTAGAGGGTGACTTGTTTCACTCCACCTTCCATATAAACAGTCACTTGTTTCAAATTATTCTCAAATTTCTCTTAGCGATCCTAGTACTGGGACTTCTATTAGCAGTTCTCAAAGTGCGGTGCCTCATCCAATGGTGTCACTATTGCCTGAACTTGCTAGAAATGTGAACTCTCAAGCTTTCCTCCATTTTTTGTTATGGGAAACTCTGGGGGTGGGAGTGGAAGGTGGGCCAGCAATGTGTTTTAAACATAGTCACCAGGTGATTCTGATGTGCACTGAAGTTTGAGAACAACTGCCTGAGAGGAAGTTATTACTCATTAAATTGCTGATTTCCTGAGGATGGGAGTCTTTTCTGGAAAGAAAAAGGAATCATTGAGGAAATAACAATTAAACCCTTTATTAGGCTGGATTTTTTAAAAGGGATTTTCTGACATGATAGCTCAGTGATGTCACTGGCTCACAGAAGGCTTCCTCACTATGCCTTTTAAAAATAACATTGATTCCCTTGGTCTGGATCAGTGGGGTTTGGGTGTGGTGTTTGTTGCCAAAGAGCCTCTGCTTTTAGTGAGCCTTTAGATGAGATCAGCTCACCAGGTGCCTCCCAGTGACCTGATTCTCCGCTTCTTGGATATTCTACGTACTATGGAAGAAATACTAGCTAGCGACTGGGCATTATTGCCAGGAGACATTGGCCTTTCAACCCACAAGGAAGTATACCGTGCCCCGCCCCCCACCCCTGTCCCCTTAATGGAAGTCTTTGCCAATCTATACTCATAAAAGACATGACCAGGACCTTTTGAGAAAGGTAATTGTTTGCTTTTAGGTCATAAAAATGAATCCTTGCTTTGTTTTCAAAGGAACATGCTCTTCATACAATCTATACAAACTGAATGACAAGTAGGTGAGGTACAAGATTGGAAAGATAAAACTTCATTTGTTGATATTTGGCCTAGGGCTGAAACAATGGGACAAAGGAATAGCTTGTTGGTATAAGCTTTATAAAACACAATAATATTAGTCATGTAAACAGAACAAAATAGGCGAGGCTTAATGAGATAAATTACACTAAGTCACCACGTTAGGGATTAAAATATTCTGATTAAGCAAACACTGAAAGGCCCCAAAGAAAGGATAAAGGGAAGAATGGTAACTTCAGATTTAGAAAACAATGGGTCCTTCTATCTAGGGTGCAGTCAACAAGAGGAGCTTTCAGAGGCTGCCTAAGCTGACTATGAGCACCCACATTTTATCTACCCAAAAAAAAAAAAAAAAAATCACCCTGTATTCAAACCACAGGCAGACAAAGCCAACACTTTCTTTTCTTTGCTTCCTTATTCTTTTTCCCCTTCACAATAGCAAAGCAACACATTTTTGCAATATAAGTCTGTGAAAGGAATAAAAACTTAGATTTCCAATTCTCTATTTGCATTCACTGGATTTGCTGGCCTGACTTACAAAGTGTGCATAGACCTCTGTTCTCAAGCTCAGGGGGAAACAGCCAACATATCAATGTTTAAGACTGCCCAGGTACCTGTGTGAACAGTAACATTTTCATCACTGTTTTATAAGGACTTTTAAACAATTGAAGGAGAGTGTATAGATTTGTGCTACTTAAACAAATAGTGCTGTCAAATCTTGAGTTGAAATTATATATTTATCTAGTTGTTTTTATTAAAGTGTACCTCTATAACTATGAAGAAATAAAGCTTTTTCAAAACTTAAACAGGTGAAAACTCTCAGTGGCTCACATTTCTATAAAACTCTTGGATTCATTGGTGATGAACACAAGATTGCTAACTTGGTGAGCATTTAGAAGCCTATGAAGTAACTTAGAATGATGATGAGGAGGAGGAGGAGGAGGAGGAGGATGAAAAAACTGTCTATCAGACCTGGCTCTGGGTCAAGAGCTGACAATAAATACTGCTAGAGGGGACTCTATCTGTGCTTTCGGGAACATCCTTTCTGGGTGTCAAGTGAGTCAGATTGTTTTCAAAATAAACTTTTGTTGATTCATGTGGTGGTCTTTAAAGTAATATGTATGCATATGTGGTAGAATAAGTTCAAAATGCAGAGACTATTAAAGAAAAAAATTAAAACAGCCTGTGATGATAAAACCTACATAAAGCCAGAGTGTGGTTTATTTCCTTCCAGACCTTTTTTTCCTGTGCATATATTAAAATGTGTACATAGAACACAATTCATATAACCATTATCCAAATTAATATCATCCTATCATATACTAATATCATATATGAATACATGACCTACTTTTTCCACTTCACAATCATAAACATTTTCTTGCTAGTAGAAATTTTAAAGCAAAGGTTGTAAATTGGCGGCCATCAAATAAGACTTGATTGATTCATAGAGTGTTCAACTTCTTGGACATGAAGAGCCTGAGATCCTGTGAGCCTGTGTTTAGTACTTCTCTACAGTACCCATCACTCCCTATTGTCCTGCATCTGAGATTATCAGTTGCTTGCACTCTTTGTTTTTAATAGAAGTAGAGGGAGGTGAAATAATTTTCTTCTCCATGTCTCCACTTTATATCCAAGCTGCTTCACCCACTTCTGTCACTTCTTGGCACCCAGTTTTGGGATACTTTGTGAACAGTGTGTTTTGTAAAGGCTTTAGGAAATACAGTATATTATGACATCCATACTTTATTAAATCTAACTACTGTTGTTAGATATTCAACTTGTTTCCAGTTGGTTGATACTACCAATGGTCCTGTAAGGAGTATATTTTTAATAAGTGGGAAATACTAGTTCCCAGAAGCAGAACTGCTTTGGAAGGGTAGAAATATTTTCCAGTTTTTGATATATACTTCCAAATGCTTTACAGAAAAGTTGAAACAAATCAATTTCTACTAACAGTGAATTATTTTGTTTATTTCTGGATTCTGTTTGCCATAGTATTACTATATATTTTGGTTAAAACATTTGCCAATTTGAGGAATTAAGAACAGCATTTTGGGCATTGTGCTAAGTGAAATAAGTCAAACAGAAAAAGACAAATATCATATAATCTAACTTATACGTGGAATCTAAAAAATTGGAATTTTTGTTTTAATACATATTTCATATTCATTTTTCATATGTATATTGACATAGTGTGTCCTTTGGGGTCTGCCTATTCATGTGTCTGTTCATTTTTCTACCAAGATATTCATAGTTTTCTGAATGGATTATAAAATTTCACATATTAATGATTACTTGATCAAATATGCTACAGGAATGTCCTATTTGTCACTTTAATTTTTTTTTTGTTTGACATACCAAAGTATAATAACATCCATGCAGTTAAACCTGGAATACTTTGTTTTCTCCCTTTGCTTTAATGCTTTCAAAGTTCTCTACCCTGTGATCAGATAAAATTTTCTGTCCATTTTCATCTGCTCTTTTACGACTTTCCTTTTTATATTTATGCTTTTTGAATCTCTCTTGTCCTCTCAGCAGCGCTGTCTAGGGCTCCGGAGTAAAACACTGTTTCTTAGCTGCCCCTGCACCATATTCCCCAGGGTTGCCTCTTAATGTAATGCCTAATTCTTCTCAATTTCTCATATTTGTTCCTTGCATTTTCAGGATCTTGTAAGTAAATATTTCTCAAACTGATATATGCTTTAAAATTAGGGGAAATCTTAAAAATGGAGTTGTCCGCTTCCTGAGGTAGGATCCACAGCTATGTTTTTAGTCAAGCATCTGAGAGAATATTTCTGCAAAGAGATGCAAGGTATTATTTGGCCCTATTATCCATCTGCACTATGTATCCAACTATCTGTAGCTATATTTGTATCTCTATCTATAAGCATACACAGATTACATCCACATATGTATAATACCTGTCGAACATCTCTAGCTGTGTAAATCCAAGGGATCTCAAGTAACTTAAGGAGAATCCACTACCTTTCCATCCAAAACTGGTCATCCTCTAAGCCACATTTTATTTTCTGACAAAAAGTCTCCCTGCCCCATAGTTGCCCTTTCTTCAAGGAGTTTAGTATCTTTTATAGGATAATGGTATTGAGAAACGAAGATCTGGACACCAGGTACACTTACAATTATCATGTCATACTTTGAACTGCTTCCTCAGGATAGAGTTCCAAAAGTGGGATTATTGGATTAGAGAAGATGAAATATTCTACGCCTCTTGATTCAACATTGACAAAGGTACAGTCAGTCCATTCTTGGGCTCTGTTGGGAATATATACCTTTGCCTCTTCTCCAGCTAGTGTTGGTAGCTTATATGAAAGCAATAGCACTCTCTAACATCATCCTCCTGATACTAGAAGTTCAAGGAAGAACTTCTAACTCCTAACTTTCCCTCTTGTCCTTCTGGGAGCTCTGCCAATAGAGAGATCAGACACTCTGACAAGAGTCAAACAGGTAGAAAGAACTCTTCTCTGAGCAAGTGCTATAACCAGCTCCCACTCCTACCCCCTCTCCAAAATGATGTATCTCTAGCTCATATGTAGAGGAAAATGGTACCTGTGCTCCTCAGCAACGCTTCTCATTTCTGTTTACCTTCTTAATCTAAGCAGCCTCAGATGGCAGGAAGCAAAAAAAGAGAAAGATAGAATATGGTTTCTGAATTTTAATGAGCAGTAATAACATCCACCAAAAGAGTGGCACAGATTAGCACACTGGGGGAATGGAGAGTGATGAGGTAGCCAAGAAGAGGACAGGAAGTGGGCAGAAGTGTTGTGGACATAAAGAACCCTCCTGGACTTATTGTTGTGATGAGAGGGAGTAAAGAGCAGTATTACCAGGCTTACTCCCTAGTCTGGTTATGGTAATGCCACATTTGCCCACCCAAACAAACTCCAAAAGAGACCAGGCAGCTCTTGAAACAAAAAGTTTTGCTACAAGCAGTTTCAATTTCCTTATGGACTAGAAGTAAAGAGATTCCTGGTAGGAACAAGGCCGAGGGCTGCCTGGGCGGGGGTGGGGGGGGAGGGGGGGCCTCAGGCATTATGTCTACGGCCGCAGCAACAGAGTCCACAGCAAGCCTGAGGACCCCGGTTTGTCACCTGGGGTTAAAGGGAACAACCACATGAACAATACTTCCATCTCTCTCTCTCTTCCTGCCTATTTGCCTTTATTCCTGCCTGCTTCCTCCCTCTGGGAAAAAAAAATAACAAAGCAGATATTGTTTGCCTTGACAAATCTCGTACCTGTCCAAAAACATGCTTCTACTGTATTGCTACAACTGTCTGAGAGCCCAGATCCTTTTTTTTCTAGGGCTTTTCTGATGCTTCTGCAATACAGAAACATTTCCACACAGGACCTTTCTAAATCCAGCTCCTTCAGGTGCACCCAGAGGTTAGGTCTTAGTTCAGAGGGGTCATCTACCGGAGAGGTGGCAGGCATCCTGGTTAACTGTGGACTGGCTCACTACTGTAAGTTGGGGCAAGCCATGGACTGTGCCAGTGGATTAGTCAGGGTTCTCTGGAGAAAGAGAATCAATAGGGTGGATGGATGTGTGTGTGTGTGTGTGTGTGTGTGTGTGTGTTTGTACACACACACACACACACAAATGTATAGAAGGCTATATTATAGAGATTAGTTTATGATTAGGAGGCTGAGAAGTCCCATGACCTGCAGACTTCAAGCTCGAGAACCAGAAAAGCCAGTGGTGTAATTAAGTTGAAGTCCACTCAAGCACAGATAGCAAATTCAGCCTTCCTCTCCTTTTTGTTCTGTGTAAGCCCTAAGTGGGTTGGATGGTGCACTGGTGAGGGCAATCTTCTTTACTCAGTTTACTAATTCAAATGCTAATCTCTTCCCAAAACACCGCCATGGACCTGCTGAGAAAGAATGTTTTGCTAGCAATATGGGCATCCCTTAGCCCAGTGAAGTTGACTCATAAATTAACCATCACACGAGGTGATAATAGCACTGACTTCACAGTTACTGAGAGGAATGATGGAGGAATCCATATATCAGGTAGTTAGAGCAGCGAACTCAGGACCAACAGATAGAAATGATGATGATGGATGATGAGAATGACTGTAAAGGTACCAGAGGGCATCTTCCTTCAACCTGCCACCATGCCTGAAATTCCCTGTGTAGGGTTCCTGGACCCAAGTCAAGAAGACCTTCCCCACACCTACAGTGATTCTCAAATACCTCCAGGATGTTCAAGAATTCAACTCAATTCTGACACTGTCTGTCCAGAGATCACATTGGATTTCACAGATTAAGGGCACAGACTCTCAAGAACTCCCTCCGCTTCAGATACCAGCCACAAGCCCAAGTGGTTCCCTGTGCTTCTGACCATAAATCGGAGGTTTGACCCCACCTCCTCAGGTTTAATTTGTCAGAATGGCACACAGATCTCAGGAAACCCATTTACTCACAAGATCCAAGTTATTACAAAGTCTCTAACTCAGAAATAACCAGATGGAAGAGATGTATAGGGCAAGGTATGAAGGAAAAGGCAAGGATATTTCATGCCCTTTCCAGGCATGCAACTTTCCCCAAATCTCCATATGTTCACCAACCAGGAAGCTCTCTGAAGTCCCCTCCTCTTGGGTTCTTCTGGAGGTTTCATTACACAGATGTGGTTGATTAAATCACAGCTTTGGCAATTGAACCCAACCTCTCTCCTCTCAGGAGCATTGGAAGTTCCAACCTTCTAATCCAGTGGTTCTCTCTCCAGGCAACCAGGCCCTATTCTTAGGTGCTTCCCCAAAAGCCACCTCCTTAACATAACAAGAGACAGCATTATCACTCTCAATGCTTAGAAAATTCCAAGGCTTCAGGGAACTGTAAGCAAGGATCCTGGATGAAGACCAAATATGTATGAGAAATATATTTTGGTCATCAGAGTAACAAAAATACACACTTTCTCTAAAACACAATATTGCACCTTCTGACCACTCTAGAGTATGAAAATGGCCCCAAACACTATACTTCAGGGATCATGGTGCTGAAGCAGCTAAACCAAAGGATTCTATTGCTAAATTGAACAATGACAGCCTTCTTTGCCCCCATTCTCACCAATGGCAGAACAAATTAAATTAATGCATAGATTTTTTTAAATATTTTAATTCCATAAGCATTTTTTGTTTTTGTTTTGTTTTGTTTTTTAATATCTTCAGTGCTAGTATTGTATTTGTAGTATTTGAAGGGAATTAATGAATGGAAAACAAAAACCATTGAAAAAGCTCAGAAACTATTTTCCAGGCCTAGTGCAATAGCTGAATTTTTTTTCTCTTTGATTGATTATATTCTTCATTTACCAACACTGCGAATTTTTAATACATAGGTGGTTTTCTTCATATTTTCAAGCATAAGCTTTTCATATAAGCAGTATGCATTCATATTTAATGTACCCAAAAGATGAAATCAGTGATAATTTGTTAAGCCTTAAGACAGTAGTAAAACTCTTAGGCAAATATAGTATTTTTAAGCATCTTAGGGATTTCAACAAGTTATATAAGTCAAAATAATACACAGTGCCAGATTCTTTTTTCATGAAGATGTGCTCATGGTTTTTATTTTAGATCACACAGAGAGAAGAGCCATTTTCTGCTAATCAAATTAGTCTTTATTTGCAGGAGAGAATAAAATAAGTTAGTACCTATAGTATATAATTATATAAGTTATGCCCTATAGTATCAAGGCTCAGAGCCACCTGAAAGAGTCTGAGTCCCTAAGGGAGGAGACCATTTCCAGACACACAGCTCACTGAATTCAACAGTCATTTGACTCTTACATGTACTGTCAGATTTTAATTATTCATCATTTAAAGTATAAATTTCCTCTGGTTATACACTATACAACCTGCAAAGAGAATTAACTTTTATATTGTTCCTTATGTCCTCAATGCCTAGAAGATAACTGTCTTTTTGATACATTCAAATAAACACATTGGTTAATAACCTGTTTCCTGCAATGCATTATACCTCAAAACTCTTTTTTTTTTTTAAAGAAAAGGTAGAGGCAGGAATTAAGGCAAACAGGCAGGTAGGAAGAGAGAGGAGGAAGAAGCACTTTTTAATTTAATTTAATTTTAGTTGTTCCCCTTGGTTGTCCTGGGTCTGGGATATGAACCTGAATCCTTGGGATGTACAGGGACTGCACTCCTTTGGAGACGGCTAATCACACCTCTACTCCACTAGCATGTGCCAATACTTCAAGCTTTTTTTTTAAAGAAAGGTGAAGGTAGGAATGAAGACAAGTAGGCCAACGGGCAGGAAGAGAGGAGGAAGAAGCATTTTATTTTTATTTTTTATTTAGCAGTTCCCAATAGTTGTGTCCCCAGACCCAGGGCTTGAACCCAGGTGTATGTGGCTTGCACTCCTTCAGAGACAATTGATCTAACCGCTACTCCACTATGGTGCACATACTTCAAAACTATTTAACTTCCATTAACCATCCCTTTAATGAGACATGAGGCAGTTAATTGTCTCTTTGTGTTTTTCTAAGGAAAGGTGCAGGCAAATCTTTTGATGAACAGAGACAGACATGAAAGAAGAGAGAGGAGGAAGAAGAATTTTATTTAATTTAGTTGTTTGTCTTCTTGTTTCTTCCAGGCACCGGGTCTTGAAACTGGAAGCTTGGGAAGCATGTCGGCTGCAATTCAGTTGACTAAACCACTAGGCCACCAGTTAAGTCTTAATGAAACTTAATCCTTCATTTCACGAAGTCACTTAAAGTGACTTAATGAGAGGTCCTAAATAAATCATTCTAGATAGACAGTGAGGGGTGTACAGCTGCCCCTTCTTAAGTAGGGCATTAGCCTCTAGGAGAGTAATTGTGGCTGGGGGAAAAACCCTATTCATCAAAGAAATTCCATTCACTTTAAAGTCTTGCTAAGCTCTGCCTCAACAGCTGTGTGTGGGCGAGTAGAGACAGACTGACCTGAGCAGCCTCAGTGCTGGAGCGGCTCACAGGTCAGGCTGACTCCTGTGTTGTCCAAAGCTAGAGACACCGTCAGATGCTTTGGCATCAGGAGAAATGAAAAGACTTCATCTCCCGTACAGTGTGTGGGGCCAAAGCAGAAGAAATCCTGGAAAAAGGCCTAAAGGTGTCAGAGTATAAGTTATCAAAATAATAACTTCTCGGATACTAGAAACTTTGGTTTTGGGATCCAGGAACACAGTGAACCAGGGATCAAGTATGATCCCGGCACTGGTAGTTATGGCCTGGGCTTCTGCATGTGCTGAGTAGGCCAGGTTTCAGCACTGTAGACAAGAAGTGCAGGGCAGGTTGCATTGGGGCTAAACAGAATCAGCAGAGTCCATAAGCTGCTTCCGACAGAAGTAGTGTGGGATCATCCTTCCTGGGAAATACATTCCCTTTTCAATCCAAAAGGCCAATAAAATGTTTTCAGTAGGAAAAATTTCTTAAAAAGGGTTGCTGAAGTTCATCACTAGCAAACTATAAAGAAATTGCACTTTTTGAGGTCCTAAAGCCAACATCCTAATCATTCCTTCATGATTCTTTTTATATGTGGAAGAACTAATGCTTTTGTTTTCTATACAGACCACTAAACTTGACTCCCTGAAACTAAATCCAGCTTGAGTGTCTTCCTGGGCATCTGGTAAGATGCTAGAATTCCTCAGTATCCTATTAGAACATTTCCTAAGAAATGTGAATGATAGAGTTCACAAAAGGTTGAGCCCCCTTTATAACCAGAAATAAAAATTCCCAATATTAACTCTGCCAGCCTCCAAACCAACACCACCTCGACACCCCCTTGACTGCTCTACTCAACCCAAAAGAATGATAGAAATGGAAATACTTCATTCCTAGAAAAGCATCTGCCAATTCTAGCCCAGTGCTTTTGTGAAACTTCTAGTCCATGCTGGTCCTAATGCCTGCTGAGTTATTATGATGTGACATGCTTACTGATAAAGTGGGGTGTGGGTGAATAAACTGGGTAAAAGGGTTTGATTACACGACAAAGGACAGAATTGGACTATTGATGATGAACTTAATGTAGTATGTACAAATGTTGATGCACACCATAAAACTACATAAACATTATGATGCAATATTCCTTCAATATAATTTATAAAATTAAAAAAAAAAGAGGAGCATACTTCAAAGGATTTGTTTGAGGATACTGGTTAACAGTTGACATACTACAAACTGGAGATATACCTCTCCATATAACACTGGAAGAATTCTTATGATGTGAACTAAGTACCACCTTCTCCTTGCTGATTATTTCTTCCTCTTCTCCCCTCCTCCAACCCTGGGAGCTCAGCACAGTTCTCAGCATAAAGATACGCTTTGTTCTATCTTCCCAAATAGAATTTTTTCTTAAATGGCTGCAATGGGGGAAGGGAGAAATACTGACATAAAAGCTGGAAGAACTTATCTATTTTGACACATTAAGTATATTTTATAAATCATCATGTTTTTTTAAACGTGATCTGAGTAGCCAGATTGTTTACCTGATGGTCCAATTTTTCCTTAATAGAAAAAAAATCATATCTAGAGCAAAAAAAAAAAACAAAAACCCAACGACAACAACCCTTCCTTTTTTTTCTCACTTTCTAAAAAGGAGTTTTTGTATTTCGATTATTTTCATCCTAACTAGAGTGGCCTGATTTCAAATGAAAGATTTCAAATGAAGAAAGACACATAGAAGAGATCCTAAAGAGTCTCTTGGTAGACAGGGAATTGTTGAATTGAAAGATAATTGAGTTTGACTTCCACCACATAATAGCAACCCATAGCCATTAGGATTCTTATTTTTCCAAGGCTCCTCAATTCTCACTAAACCTAATTCACAGGTTTGAGAGACAACAGCCATCACTAATAGATGATGTGAAAGGAAAGTCTCTGGGAGGAACGTGAAAGTTCCTAGTTCAAAAGTAATCCTAGACCAGATCACATTTCATTCCTAGGAAGAGTTCAGTTAATATCTAATTGACTTCCTAATTTCTATGTGTTTCTCAAGGTCTTTTCAACACATAGTACAGAGTTTCTTCTTTATTGGATGAAATGACATGATATTCAAGAAGAGTACATATGAGACCTAATTCCATTAACCTCTCACTGGTTAGCCATGGCGGGTGGGGTTGGGGGTTATTTTTATTTTTTTTTCCTTTCTTATTACATTTTATAAATAGGCAACTCAGGGCATTTATCTACCAAAAAATTATATTTTTACTTCCAAATAGATAATGTTTACTATTGCTTTTTCTTCAACATGAAATAGTCTATGAATGGGTAGGAGGTAGGTGGGTATTCCAGGTCAGTAGTGACTGACTGCCTCTTCCTGAGATCCATTTAGCTTGACTCTGAGAAACAGTCTGATGATCTATTTCTGGAGTCATGACTGGACTAGAATTCTACAGAATAAAATTTTGGAATGCTTGCTGACATTGGATTTTTCAGGATGCAGAACAGTAGGGGTGGGACTTACCCAATTCCAGATGATTTAGGGTGGGGCCTTCATTAAATCCCAAATGAAAAAGGGAAAGGGAATAAGGCTTTCAGGGCCAAGCAACACATTAATCACTGTGCTTTGTTATTTTAGCTAATCTCCTTAGGTTCAGGCAACCACCTGGAGAGACTTGTCATTTTTATCCTGATTTTTATAGGTGAGTAACCTAGTCTCTTAGAGAGGAAGTGGATTGCCCAAGGTCATACAGTTTAATAGTAAGGTAGGAATTCCACTCCAGGACCCTCTATGTCTGAGATTAGGTCTTTTTACTAAACTGTACTTGGTTGAGGGTGGGGGAGGGAAGCTGATGTGGGGTGCTATGGGGTTTGGAGGATGGGATGGGGATGGTAAGAGGGGAACGCAAAAAGCTAGAAAAGGGCCTATAGAAAGGGGAGTAATAAAAGTGATTGAGGAAATTCTCTGAAGAGCTTTGTATCCTAATGATTTAGAACTTAGACTGTTATACATCATTAAAGACAGGTATTATGATTTATCATTGCAACAAGTGGAAAGCAAAAAAAAAAAAAAAAACAATTTGCCCTAACACTATTGTACTCACCCACTGGTTGGCCCCTTTTCGTGAATATGTTCTCCAGGTCAACACCATAGGTGTTAATTGAAAGGTTTTTTCTGAGCTTCACGAGGAAAGAAAGTCAATTAGACAAAAAGTCGAATAGCCAGGGCTTTATTGGGGTTTGCGCACCCGGGCGAGGTTCTCCTGTCCGCAGAACGAGGGCCGGAGAAGTCGCGCCCCCAACAAAGGGAAGCGCGATCTTTATATAAAAGAATTTCGCAGGCTTCATACGTGGCGATTGGGGATTGGTCCTGTGATTCCAGGTGTGGTTTCGTCAGCTTCTTTTCCCGGGTATGGCCGCCATTTTGTCCTTCTGGGCGGCTATTTTGTCCTTCTGGGCCGCCATTTTGTCCTTCTGGGCCAGCCTAACATTAATAAATTAAAAACTACTATAGCTGTTGTGATGGTACATTCTGGTGTCAACTTGCCTGGACTAAGGGATTGCTAGTAAACATTAATTCTAGTGTGTCTGTAGGATTTTTTCTAGAGATTAGCATTTGATTTAGCAGGCTGAGTAAAGAAGATTGGCTTCTCCAATGCCGTGAAGCATCATCCAATCCTTAGGAGGCCCCCAGACAGTACCAGTAAAATAAAGAAGAGGAAGGGCAAACTCTCCCTCTCCGCCTCCCCCCTCCCTCCTCTCTCTCTCCCTCCCTCCCTCTTAGAAGGAAGCGGAAGCAGGCAGGAATGAAAGCTAGTAGGCAGGCAGGCAGGCAGGCAGGATCAGGAGGAAGAACTTTTTTAATCTAGTCATTGATTCTGGTTGTTCCTCTAGACCCTGAGCTTCAAGCCCCAGTCCTTGGGCATAACGTAGACAATGTCCAGCTGAAGACTTAAAGTCTGAGCCACCAGGGCATGTTGAACTCTCTTTTTGAGCTGGGACATCCTTCTTTTGCTTTTGGAATCTGGGACTTTCTACCACGACCTCTCAGTTCTCAGAATTTAGGACTTGAACAAACTACACCTCTGACTTTCCTGGCTCTCCAGTTTGCAGATGACAGATTGTGTGACTTCATGATCTCTATAATCAGGCCAATGTGAGCCAATTCCTATAAACACTCTCCTTTTACCTATCTACACACACACACACACACAACACCCTCCCATTGTTTCTCTGAAGAACCCTAACACTACAGCACAATTTGAAAGCGACTTTTGAATCGTGTGCTGAAACCTGTGTTATGTGACCTGCGTGTATGTAAATGCATGAAAGGGAGAACTGGAGTGAGATTGTAAAAATGCATTTCTTACTGTGGCTCATGAACATTGATATTTGAAAGCCACTGATTTTAAGAGGGCTTTGGAAGATAGAAACAAGTCTATTTACACTACATTCAACAGGTTGAATTTTTCCACACATGTTGTCAGGACCTTACTATAGGTCTACTGTCAAGAGGGTATCCCAGACTTATCAGTTGCAGAACTATATCCACACCCCCTTTGCTTTTTTTATTTTTAAATTTTTATCATTTGCAGAGTTGTAAATCAGGACAGTTGCTTTGCTGACCTAGTTGAAATGAAGACTTGCAGTTGCCCTCATTCTTCTGCTTCAGCTGACTACTGAGTTCATCTTTATTTGCTGAACTGTAATCTGGGGTATGGAATGGGTGCTGCCAGAAACCCACACAATTGAAGGTGGATGCATTTCTCTGCAGGCAGACACATTCCAGAGCCCTGAGGCAGCCCTGCTAGCTCTGTTTCCAGGGATATAAATTTTAAGGTGTCAACCTAAGCTCAAAAGTGCCAAAGAAATTCTACCCAGTGTGTGGGCAAAATGCATATAGATGTTTTTCTATCAGTGGATTAATGAGGGAAATGACCTAGTGCTAAATGATGCAGCGAAGGGTAGATAAGGGCTCAGCAAGGTCATGGGTTGCTAGAGAGGTCTCTGGAGTGCCCAGCCCAGCTCTCCCACCTGTGATGCTGGGAAGGGACTGACCCGCAGGCTTCTTGCTGGTAAAATAGGGATAATAATATATACCTAATAGAAACTATGTAAAGGTCCAATTTATTACTAATTACTTACAATAGAAACAAAGCATTTAGCAGTGTCTAAAACACAGTAAGTGTTCAATAAACAAGTCATGAGATGCATAATTTTAGGACATGAATAAGATGAGGATTCACTATGATCCTGGAATAAAAAAGGAATTTTACTGACTTAATAAAATACTAACATGCATAACATAACATTTGCCATCTTAGCCATTTTTAAATGCACAGTTCCGTGTCATTAATACAATCACATTATTGTAGCATCACCACTATTCACAGAACTTTCTCCATCTTGCAAAACTCACTCCCATTTTTTCCCTCTTCCTAGTTCCTAGCAACCTTTATTCTTTCCACCATCTATTTCTTAGAAATTTGACTATTCTAGGTACATCCTAAAAGTTAAAAAAAAGTTAAAAGTTGAAAAAGTTAAAAAGTTTTGAAAAGTTATTTTTTTGAGTCTGACTTATTTCACTTAGCGTACTATCCTCCAACTTTGTCCATGTTGTATGTAGCATGTATCAGAATGTCCTACCTTTTTAAGACCCATTGACTTAACCCATCTTTTTTTTTTTTCTCAAGTTTTCTGAAATTAAAAAATGTGAATGTGATGATAACCCCTCTTTTCCAGAAAAGACGAGTAACTTCTAAAAATAATCCCTGGAGTTACCTGAAGATCACTATCTCCACAGACACGCTAATTGAAACCAGTTTTCTTAAGAAAGGTATTATTCCTTGAGGCGGGCTGTTTACATTAATCAACATTTCTCTAATACTTGTCAGTGTTTTGTAACACTTTTTCAAGTGCCAATTGTAGCTTGCCAGTTCTTCTGAAGTGTGGAGTCTGCAAATGGGGGAAACAAGAATAACTGTCCCCTTGGGGCTTTTTCTGTCATGGGGAAGCAGTTATTTTTATTGTTTTCATTTTTACATAATCATTGTTTATGTGAATGGTTACTGGAAATATGAGATAGACTATTTAGTCATTGTGTGAAAAGTCCTGGTTTTCCTTCCTGTAAGGAGCTCAAGTTTTTCATTGGAAGTTGTCAATTTAATCTGTTCACACACAAAGTAGGATCTGCTTACTATTGGTCCCAGAGACTTTTCCTTTCAGTAAACATAATGGTGATAGGAAAAACAAAACCTGCTAAAGAGCTATGACTAAAGAAAGAATGAGATGGCTGGATGGGCCATCTCAACTGTTAACTCTCAGATGATGCTTCGTTCTTTTTCACAACTTTTCTGGAAAACTATTTACTAACACATCATAAATATGTATCTCTGTGATTCTATAGTGCCCAAGATTTAGTACTATTTTCATTTCTTTACAAGATTTATATGTAAAACTTAGTACACAGGGCAGTAATCTGTTTCAGCTTTATATTTCAAAATGTTAAAGGAAATTTAAGATGAGACTAGCAGTGTATACATTTCACTGTTTGGCTCAAGAGGAGAAAATGCTAGCAGGACAACTACTTACAAGGGGAATTAAGAAATTCGAGTAAAACTAATTTTCTACCTTTTTCTTAATCTGTAAACAGCTTTCTTCTTTATTTTATAGTTAGATTTTCTGGTGTTTCTGAATTTGATGGCCCACAAAATGATGCATTACAGAAATGTAATGTAATGTTCTCATTTATTTAAAGAGTTCCATTTCACATGAATCAATATTCAAGGTAATTTGAGACTGCAGAAAAACTGAAGAAAAATATCAAATAAGAATATAAATAAAATCTCCAGAGCAAAAGCACTGCGTAATACTTTAGTTAATACAATAACTTCCATAATCGGGAGACCAAATAAGATCATCATTTTTTTCATGCTTTCTGAAAAATTAGAAATGTTTTAAACCCATATTTTAACTAGGAAGGACCTTTCCATTTAACATATTAAGGAAAAAAAGTAGGCTTAAATGGTTTTCCCAGACCTTTTATCATGAAAAAGTATCAAAGATACAAAAATATTGAAAAATATAATAAAATGAGTAGCTGCAAATTCTGTTCCCAAATTCTGTAAATGCAGACACTTCGCTAAATTTGCTTTCTCTTTCTCCACATATACTTTATTTGCAGAGGCAGTCATCATTTGAAGTTGCATGTTTTTAGTCTAAAAAAAATTTTTTTAAAGGAAAGGTGCAGAGAAGAAGGAGAAAGAAGAATCATCTTTATTTTACTTTTATTTAGTTGTTTCCAGGGGTATGTGGCTTGCTCCTTCAGAGGTGACTGACCTAGCGGCTGCTCCACCAGGGCACACTTGAAGTTGCATTGTCTCAGAATAATATCCTCCAATGCAAGCATGATAGTCTCACATACAAAAAAAAAAATCAACTGTAATTCCATGGACCGGTCCACATTAAAACTACCCAAGAACATCACTCACAGTTGTTGGGTATTTGTTTGGGTTTGAATCAGGAGTCAATATAACTTTATGTACTTTATTTGCATCACGTGTTCTTTTTAAACAGACTAGTCTTTTCTCACTTTGATATCCCTCCCTTTCGTGACATTGACTTTTTAAAAAGAAGAGCCCAGGCCAGATGTCTTGTGAAATGTCCCAACATCCTGGATTTATGTCATTTATCTTGTTCATCTAGGCCTAGACTGTCCATTCTAGAAAATGGGGAGGTATCTGGAATATACACTTTCCTTTTAGCCCCCTTCCCATTCTCAGAGTTCGCCAGCTTTCAACTCTAAAGAACACCAAGAGATCATAGATTAGCTGAACTCAAACTTGAACCCTTCAAAAAAAGTGCTAGCTTCATAGAGTCACTTAAATGATAAGGACAAAGCAAAAGCTTTTAAGGGAATAGAAAAGGTGTTTCACTTTCTTGTTGATTTCCTTGCAAGTCCAGGGTCTGGGGTAGTAGGATGTTCCAGAGAATTCTTGTTATGCAAATACACAGGAGGGAGCATAAAGATACTTCCTTTACGTTTTTTTTTTTGTCAACCAGATGCTTTTCAGCTTCAGTGCAGCTAAATGCTAAACCGAAAGAATAAAATTATCCCCATTTTTACCAGACTTTAAAATGGGTTGAAAAGGCGGGGGGGGGGGGGGGGCTAACTTTGCTGGGATTCATTATACTGCCTGAGCGCCAGGCAGCATCTGATCATATGCCCAAATAATGTCCTTGTTTTTCAAAGTCATCTCCCTAGTGGACTTGGAAAATTCTGACAGAGAAGTCCTCTATTTTAACTATTCCAAGAAAAACTAACCAAGAATCTATCCAATTGTGAAAATCTCAAACGAATTAGTCTACATTAACACCTAGGACAGTGCCATACATGTGCACGAGATGTCATCAGACTTACAAGGAACATTAATATGTAGAAGACCATGTTACACTGTCATTTGATCCTGCATTTTTACAAAAGCCTATTTTTAAATTTTACTGAAGGAACATTGCATCATAACACATGGGTTTATGTATATACTTACTAAATTTCCCCCAACAGTTCAGTTCTATCCTTCACCTCATAGTTGACCTTTTTACCTTATTTGCCTCCTAACCCCTTCCCTTCTAGGAACCACTAATTTCATTCTATTTTTGTTTGATTTGGCTCATTTGTTTATTTCTCTATATACAAAACAATGATTGGTGTTTGTCTTTTATCCATCTGACTTATCTCACTCATCATAATTCCCTCTAACTTCATTCATGTTATCGCAAATGGCAGGATTTCATTTTTTTAATAGCTGAGTAATATTCCATCGTGTGTATATACCAGTCTTCTTTATCTACTCAGTGTGTTTTGGCTAATGTGACTAATACTGCAATAAACATGGAAATGCATCTTTCTTTGAATTCGTGGTTTGTGTTTTTCAGGTAAATACCCAGCAGTGGGATAACAGGATTGTATGGAATTTCTATTTTTAATTTTTTGATACATATTCATACTTATACATGAAGTCTATTCTAGATAGGTTCCTCTTTAGAAATATAGACTTAGGGGCACACCTTGGTGGCATATTGGTCTAACACACCTTGGGAGTAGTCCCACAAACATTCCCAAGGTCCCTGATTCAAGATACAGGGTGTGTGTGTGTGTGTGTGATGACAACCAAGTGAACAACTAGTAAAAAATAAGTGCTTCCTCCTCTTCTCTCTTCTTGCCTGCCTGCCTACTTGCTTTCACACCTGCCTGCATCTTGCTTTAAAAAAAAAAGAAAAGAAAAAAGAAACATTGACTTAAATAAACAGAAGTCCAGCATGACTGAGATGATGTCTTCTTCAGGCCAGGGACAGTCCAAGGTTTTTAAAACTGACTGGCTGGCCCGCTAACAAGTTTATCTTCCTGGTGCCTCAAATACTCAAACAGTTTATTTAAATACTGTGTGAATGGCTAATCCCCTATGAGTTTTTGGTCTTTAACAAGGTAAACAAATGGGTGGGCTGTGAAAGTAAACATTACATATCCTCCCAGACTCATCCTCAGCTCCAAAATTCCACTCCCTCCCTCTCCCCTGCTTTCCTCTTCCCAAGCTTACTCTCCTGTACCCAGCAAAAGTACTGAAATTGCAAAAGGAGACATTTTTAATTATAAGTACTACAGTAATGAATTCAAGTACACTCATTTATCATAAAGGGCTTTCCCATCTGTCTCTAAAGTATACTTAAAAAGGCTGTGTATTTGATAACATTAGCACCAAGCATCTTCCACATGTTAATGTTCAGCATTTTAGATGTCCCCCCCACCCGCCAATCCCCAGACAGCAGGGTGGTGGTTCCAGAAAGAGCACATTTATCTCTGTGTTTGGGAGTGCCTGTGTGGTCTCTTCCTAATTTATTTGCGCACCAATCCTCAGGGATAGCATCGCAATCCCCGTAGGCAAAGGGAGATTAGGGAACTGGGGCTGTCTGCTTCTCCCCACCCTGACAGAGAAGGGAAAACAACTTCCCCAAGTCCCACAAGTTCTTCTGGCCACTGTACAAATTATTCTTGAGCGTGGAGGGTTTCCAAAAGCCCTAATTAGCAACTCACAGCAAACATTTCTTTGCATTAGCTAATGATCCGGCTACACTTGTAAGCAAACAGAACCAACATATCTAATCAATGCTGAAAAACCAACCAAATGCCTATTAAACATCTGGATGTAATTTTCTAGTTAGAACAAAATGAAAACATATGCAGGTTCCTTTGATCTGCATCTTAACAAAGAAATTGTTGATAAAAAAGCATACTGGTCAGTCAATGTGTCATTTTCATAAAGTCTACTCATTTCTCTTCAAATGCTCCCAGTTTAATTTAGTTGGTTTCCTGCAATCTCTAATTTTACCATATTGTGTGAAACCGCAAGAGATTCTTTGGAAGTGATTTTATTTGAGGTTTTACTGCTGCATGGATCTGCTACTGATTTTTTTTCCACCCATGCTTTCTACCCCCAACCCCCACGCCCATCCTGCCCTTTTCTTTGGTAAAGGGGTTGTGGGGAAAGTAATGCTAGGAAAATTTCTTCTGGACATTATTCTCTGGCTTAAGAAAACTCCTAGGTTAAAGAAAAAGGCAAAATGAGGAAATGTATAATTGTCAGCTAAAAGAAAGAGAAAATGACAAAATCTTTTTTACATTGACAAGTATTTATTCAAGGGAAAATAGATTTTAAAAGATGCATAATTCATATGAACTGTATCTATGCTTTTTTCCTATTTTGCCTAGTACCTAAATTATATAGAACATTAGTTTTTATAATTACTTATGCTACTGGTGTGCTAAAAATTTGGTAATCAGCAATAAATGAATGAAAATACAAAATAGGCAATCTAGCTATCTTTTTTGTAGAAGATAAAAAAAGGGAACTTTAAGAGAAAACGTCCTATGGAGTAGCGTACTTAATATTATTCCATGTAAAAACATCATCAACATTTGAATGAATTAAAGGTAAAGAAGATTATGGTTAACAAACTTTAAAAAGAAGACCAAAATTACAGATTTCATAAGTAGGACTATTTTCTTTTAAACAGACTGTAGGCAATCTGCACATATATTATTTATTTAAAACATAAGATTAAAGCTACTTGATTGTTTAAACATCATGATTTGTAATGAAGTTTGATGAGAGTTTTGTAGTATAATTATTACAGCATGACAATCACAGAGAAAATATGACCTTGAAAAAGGGCCCAGCCTTCTCCCCCTCTGGAGGATGTGTTGTAAGAAAAAGAAGCCATGGAAAACCAACCATCTTTATGTACATAATTAAAGGCCTTCTGATTTACAAATCATTATTCTTTCTTTTCTCCAGATACTACATTATAAGGAAATCAGAGAGCCTAGCATTTCAAACTCTACTGATAAGGAAGCACTAGTTAAAAGAGAATTTCCAATTTTTACCCATGGTAAACTGGGAACCGTGATTGAGTAGACATGCTTGCAATGAATAGCTATACTGGAGAACATTTAAAAACATGTTTGGTGCTGAATTATAATGCCATACATCTGAAACTATATGATGTTATATACCCAATATTATTTAAATAAAAAATAAATAAAGATGAGTTCTAACTGATTTTGTTGGGGGTGGTGGGAGGGGCAAAGGGATGAAGAAAAGTAGCAGTATTTTTGCTCCCTTCTCAAAATACACCATTTTAATGTCTCTTTTTCAACTTCATGATCAGCATGTGCCAGTAAATCAAAGGAAAGCGTGGGTAAGCCAGGGAGAAGATCCAGTCATGCCAGCATGGAATGCACAGGTATATTTGTGTCATTCAAGGCTCTTTCTACAGTCCTGGAGCTGATTATGGACTGAACTGACTACAGGCCGGCAGACATGGCCCAATCATAGGTTGAATATTTCAAGGAACATGAGCTGCCAAAGGACCAAGCTTAGTTGTCCACAGATATGATTGAAAAAAATCTTGTATGTTGAATAAAACCGCTCTGGTCATCACCAAACTTAACCAAGGAAAAAGGGGGCAGTGTTCCCTTCTTTTTCATTCTCGCATTTTAGCAAAAAAACAAAACAAAAACCTACCCAACTCCACTTAATGAGAACACTGCAAAGCCATAATGCCAACTTGTTTAAGATTTACTATGTTCTTGTACAAACTAGCTAAAATGTGTTCCTTTACTTTTTCATTTATAATTGATACTTGGGATTGATGCAATTATAGACAAATCAATGTCATACATATTTAAAAACAAATGTAATAGTGAATTGCATTCTCTAAAATTATTCTTTCTGTATTTTGAAAAAGGATCTCTGTAAAAGCAATTATTGGAATAAAAATGCATTTCTGCTTAAATGCCTTCTTATAAGTCTCTTGAAGTAAAATACTAGGAACATGGAGGTTTTTAATACTCAAAACTTAAGTAGGTTCCAGCATAAGATGAATGCCTGTCAGAGATGTGTCTTTCTCATGGAAAGATTCACCACCCTTTGGCTGCAGCAGTATTATTCACTCACCAATCATGTGGCAATACTTGAAAGGAACTGTTTTTCAACAAAAGCATAAATGCAGCAATACTGAAAGTTTTCTGCTATGTGGTGTTATTTGGAGAAATAGACAAAAATCGGAGACTTACACAGTATGCTGTTTATTTATAGCTTCAAAATCCCTTTTAAGTCAAGTTCCACCTCATAAGAATTTTAGCTACGTCATTTACTCAACACTCCCCTTTTAGCTCAGTCTTGGGGTACCACCCAAACTGTGGGGAAGGGTGGGCAGGACAGGTTTTTCAGGTTTCATTACTGGTTTATGGTTTATGGTTTATTCTATTGTCTCCCTTTGTCTCCAGGAACTGGAAACAGACTCCTGGTCTGAGAGGCTCCTCAAACTCTCATCGGCCCTCTAATAACCCTAACACTGTTGAAACTGGGACTTTAAGTAAAAGGTCTGGAGATCTGGCGTAGATTTGGCATAGAGGGCAATACACAGCAGCTGAGCCGGCGACACGCATACCTTATCCTGGCAGCACCTTGAGTATACTTCCCGCCAAACGAAGGAAGACTGATCATTTTGCAAAGCGGTTTTCAATCCACCCATAAAAACCAAATCCTACCATGAGCGCAAAGGGTTTGTGGGCATTAAAAGCCCAGTCTCATGCGGCCGGTGCACATACACCAGCCAATGCTTTGCCCATTTACGTATTTTCCACTAAGTGCACAGTCCACTTCTGCATCGCTGAACAAGTAGCTCAAGAAAAAACAAATCTCAGAGAAAATTTTCAATGTGGCCTCACTTTCAAGAGAGTAGCATCCAACGAGGGACTGGCACCCAAAGACGCGCTTGATTCGATCTACCTAAGTCCTCTCTTCACCCCACCCTCTACTAGAGATATTACGCGGTTCATCTATGAGTTACTTTCACCGAGATTTGAAGATTTTCATTAAAGAAAAAGTGAACAAGTGGCACAGGTTTTTGCAAACTCGAGGGCCCATCTTCCGCGGCTGCACACTCGCGGGTCCCTCCGGCTCGCGCGCACTCGCGCGCTCCCGTGCGAGACCCACGTTACTTTGATTGACAGCCCGGTGCCGCCGCTCTCCTTCCCACCGACCTTCCCATCCGCCTTGCCAATCTCCGCGTCTCGCTGCTTCCTATTGGCTGGTTTCGGTGTCCCGCGGCTCCTCCAGGAACGGTTCCTCACCGACCCCGAGAGGACGCGGCTGGCGGAGGAGGAGGGGTGGGAGGGGAGACGGGGGAGACGGCAGAGATGGAAGCGAGTGGGGTGGGAGTGAGCGGCGGAGAAGGACGGACTGTCTGTTGCTGCGCCGCCATAGGCTCCGGGGGAACGTTGCGTTAGCATCCCACGTTGGGCAAGGCGCTAGCGATTGGTTGACGCAGGCTTACCCCACCCTCCGCAGCCCCTCCGAAATGCCCGGCCCACGTCCCCCGCCGGCTCCGCGCTCGCGCCCTCCGCCCGCCCGGGGCTGGGCGGGGCCGGCGCTGGTTAGCTCCGGAGTGTGAAACCGCGTGTTAATGTAACCGGCGCGAGAGGCGCGGGCGGTGGTGGCGGCGGCTGCAGGAGCGGCAGCAGCGGCGGGTACCCAGTGCCCCGCGTCCCCGAGGCGGCCAACTGCCCCACCCCCACCCTCTCACGGCCGGGCGGGACCCGCGCCACTAGCCCGGACCTCCGCTTGCCGCGGAGACTTAACCCCGCCGACTACCACCGCCGCGACTAGTCCGGATTCGCTCGTGGAGTTTGCTCACTGAGGAGGGAGGCCGAGGCGGAGCGCAATCCTAGTCTCCCAAACATCTAGTGGATGTCGTTCCCCGGGTCGTGAGCGAACTTTGCAGAGGGCTGGAGCGCCCTTGGCGCGAAGAGGTAGCCGAAGGGAAGAAAAAAAGAGGCCCGAGGAAGAGGCTCGGAGGAAAGAGCTGGAGCTGGTTGGGCGGTCGTGCAGGGCGACTACTCGGGGGCTCGACGCCCGGATGCGTCCGGGGCTCGAGGAACAGCGTGCGGCTGGGGAGCTGCCTTTTTCGGAGTAGTTCTATCCAGCCAGGAGGGTTTGTGCAACCGCGGAGAACAGCGAGTGCCAGTCGCACTGGGCGTTCCAGGCTGCCTCCCGGCGCGCCCTCACTTTCACCGCCTTGTCGTCATCCCGAGCTCCCTGGCCGGGGCTGAGGCTCGAAGCGTCGGGCGCAGAGCTTACGCCAGGGCCAGGACCCGGTTCTCTGCGGCCTCCTGGGAGCCGGCGAGCGCCCGGGAGGAAGGCGCTGCCGGGACCTGCGGGGGTCGGCTCCGAACGTCGCCGGGTCTGTTTGTGTGGGATTAGCTGGGGGCGCCGCACCACCTGCACCTTGCCCGCCGCCGGCGCCGCGGGAAAAACCCGGGAGGAGGCGGATCGGGAGAAGACAGAGGAAATCAGCCTTCCTGGATTTGTTTGCCCGGGACGGTGCTGCGCACGCGGGTCACGGAGGAGAGCGCAACCGGAGGCACTGAGCCCCCACCTCTCCTCCCGAGAGACCGAGGCTCGCGGCTTGCAGTGCAACCCCCGCGTCCTATTCTTGGGCGCCGACGTCGCCGCTCAGGTTCTTAGTGAAGCCGGGCCCAGGGTGCCCACGATGTGGCCCTGAGCGCGGAAACCCGCACCGGCGGGACCAGGAACAGCCGGGCGCCGAGTGGCCGGTGCGCCCCACCGAGCGCGCCTCCGTGCGTGGCCAGCCCGTCCACCGGCTCTCCTCTCTTCTGCTTGGCTTCCCGGTTTAATTTCCCTCCGCGGGATTAAAGTTGGAAATTGAGCGGAGAATTGAGTTGCCGGGGAACAGAGCCGCGGCTGCCGCCAGAGCAATGTTCCCGCAGAGCCGGCACCCGGTGAGTCGCGGCCGGGTAGGGGGCTGGGTACTGATAATGTTGGGGGAGGCGCACCTTCCAAGCCTTGAGGACTAGGGTGGCTGCTACATTTTAGCATACCCCCTTCTTTTAGGAATGCAAAGCTCTGGTGGTCCCGGGCCCTCCCCTCCTGCTTTAAGAAGTGTGCTGAGACTCAATTTGCCACCTTTTCTTTGGGCTCCCTCCTACTTGACGTCTAGACAGGCAGGCTGGGGCGCCGGGGGAGGCTGGGGTTTCTCTGCTGCAGCCACATCCTCCCCCTCCCTCAGGGCGGGTAGTGAGCCCCCCCTTTTGTTTCTGGTCTCGGCTATTTACATGTCTATGTGGCCCCTGTTCTAGCGCACCCGGAGGTGGCCCGGGCGACTCTGGGAACCGGGAGTGTAAGGGAGTTGTTTTTCTCCTCTGATCCCTGGGGTCATTATCCCCCACCGTGGGGGAGGGGACCGCGACTGCGACGTTTGGTCTTATCCTCCCCGGGCTCCCGGGAGTCCCGGTTCCTTCAACCAGGTGACTCCGGCGCACTTACTGCCACCCGACCTGGACCCTTAAAGAGGTTCAGAATCTTTTCAGAGGCTGAAGGCCGGCCTGGGAAGGACCACTTTCTCCCTCCCCAAAGTGTAGCGCCAACTCTTGATTCAGTTCGTTTTCCACCTCTTCTAACTTTTTGTTTGTTTGTTTGTTTGTTTATGCCTCACCCACTCCTCCATCCTTCGGCTTTATCCACCGGCCTGCATACCTGTCCCTCGGCCCCCCTCACTGGTCACCCTCAGACGCCTCACCAGGCTGCTGGCCAGCCCTTCAAGTTTACTATCCCGGAGTCCCTGGACCGGATTAAAGAGGAATTCCAGTTCCTGCAGGCGCAGTATCACAGGTGCGTGTCCCATCGCGCTGGGCAAGTGGTGGCCTGGGCTGCCCTGTGCCCGGCGTCTCCCAGAGCGGTGGTGGCGGCGGCTGTACTTAATATTTACGTCCAGGCGGTGGCGTGTGGAGTCGCTCTTAAGTCCTGTCACTCACCGTACCCCTTTTCCAGGCTCTTCCCGCGCTGCCTCTTCTCTTGTCTCTCCCCCCCCCCCCCATTGTTTCCCTTTTGTTGGTTTGCTGCAGTTCCAGCGAGTCTTTTTACGTACATTTCGTTGTTGCCCGAGAACCGTCAATATTTACACTTCACTTATTTATTTTGCAACACACAGAGCTGAAACCTTGCTTCAGTGGATTCCCCAGCCCCAGAGTACAGGTCTGGGAGGCAAAGGCAATGTTGAAATCACTGTTTCAATACTAGAGCACTGGGGTTGTCTGAGGCAAAGTCCATGTAGAAAGCTGGGTGCTCTTAGCTGTGCCCATCATTGGTGGTGATGAGGGAGGTGGGTGGATAGTGTCTATGGGAAAGCTAATCTGCTTTGGCATCATTCTGTGTTGGTTTCGGTAGGACAAGGACTTGGAATCAGTTTATAGCCATCTCAGAGTTTAGTTCCCACATCTAATGACATGTACTTCAAGAGATTTATAAATGAAAACTATTTGTAAAGTACCTTTTGGTGGACTTTCTGGAAATATTAGTTTGTCCCCTTGTTCCTGTGAAGTCTTAACTGACTGGAGCTAAGAAATAACCGTGTAATGACAGTTTTTGTTTTGTCATGCTTGATGAAAAGCATACAGATAACTGAGTGTGAATATTCTTATTTTATCAGAGGCTTTCTGATTATTGACCTTTTGTCTAAACTTGAAGATAATGATCTCTAGAACTTGAGGCATACCTGCCTACACTGTTTACCAAGCAGGAGGGCTTTTCAGCCCACTTCATTGCAGTAGCTACCTACTTGACATATTTTGGCAGGGGTTAAAAAAAACAAGGTTTTTAAAAGGGACCAACAATTAACTATTTTTACAGGTATAGTTTTCAGATCTAGAGACTGAGCTGGCAAAGGTGATACAGCCTGTGCCTGAAACTGAAGGTTGTGAAAAAATCAGATTTTGTGACTCTCAGAGAAGCAAACTGTTGCAGGGAAGTAGATGTGAACAGATGACCATGAGGAAGAAATCAGTCTCCTGCTGGGTGGATCAGAGGTTTTGACAGGTTTTTCATTCTTGGCATTTGACCAGGTATGTGCCAAGAAGAAAAAGAACAGTAGTTGAATGGATACCCTGTACTACTCACTTTATTCCTTTCCCCTATAAAATGTAAAGACAAAGCTTTCGGGTGTTTACTTATATAGTTTATGGCTTTTCCAAATTGGTCTGTGTTTTTCCTTGAAGTGCAAATATGTGAGGCAGATGTTAAAACAAGTGACATAATGTTTACATTAAGTTGCCTGTTTTGTTTTCATAGCCTTAAATTGGAATGTGAGAAACTGGCAAGTGAAAAGACAGAAATGCAGAGGCACTATGTGATGGTAGGTATCAAAGATGAGACTTTTTTCCTTTTCATAGAGTATTAGCATTATACAACATGAGTTAATGAAATGCTTGATTCTCTCTTTTTTTTTTACAGTATTATGAAATGTCATATGGATTAAACATAGAAATGCATAAACAGGTAAGCTTTAGTTAAATCATACATTGAAGTGGGAGATCAGTCATTATAATTTCATAATACTGGTTTTGTCCTCAGTGGTAAGGGGGATTGTATGACATTTTTTTCTGCCTTGGCTTCCCTTTCTGTGAATTGCTGGTACTCTTCTGCAACAAGGGTTGTTTCTTGACAATTGTGGAATGTTTAAATGATTAGGTGAGAGGTATACTGGAAAGGGAAACTAGTCTGTTTATAGACAGATGGGAATCGAGACCCTGAGTTGACTTTTCCACTTGGATAGATTTATTCTTCTCCTGAAAGATCTGGATGTCCTGTAGATTTCTGCAGTTCAGAATTGCTTATGTTGTGCTGGCTTGGAAAGAAGTGTGGACCTGGAGTGGGGTGGGATGGGGTGGAAAGGGTGGCAATTCAAGAGTTTCTTTAATCATATTAAACAAGGTATTTGACTAACTGGCATTTTCTTTATGCTATGGAGCTGCATAAAGCAACACTCAGGATTAGTGGCTTATTGGCAAATGTCTTTTTGAAAAATTTCTCAGTTGATACAGGTTTAAAGGTGAAAAAAAAACATCCTTTTATGGTCACAGCATATGTTGAGAGTTGCTTCAGTCCTAGTGGTTTTAAAAGCATGAAAAGATTAGTGACTGGAAAGCTCTAGCTATGACTGTGAGTTTGCAAGTTCCCATAAAATTCACACTTATGGCTACTATAATGGTGTATAAAAAGAGTATTGAGCTGGAACAAGGCACTAAGGACCTCATAAGAGAAGAAAAGCTAAATGATTGCTCAGCCCAAAGGACCCTCGATTGAGTAGTCATTGTCTGCCAAAGAAAGCATTAATGGCAGGGTGTAAGTATTCTGGAGATATGCTGACATTCACTTTTTCATCAAGACGCTAGTACAATAAGTCTTTTAGAAATCGATTGCCTCTTAAAAAATTATCATCAGATGAAGTTGCACAGTTGGACACATTTCAAAGTGCAACAATACAATCCTTACTTGATGTATATATGCTATTTCATCTCAAACCCTTGTTTCATTAAATTAAAGAGCATGGCTGACCGACTGGGGCACAGTGGAGAAATTGATTAGTTCAGCCTTCAGATCTTCCTTATATTCAGAGACTTTCATTAAGCAAGTGTGTTTCTGAGTTGAATTCTGCTTTTGTAACTCTGCATTCTGATTTTTAATTCATCATAGATTTCATAATGTTATCATCATATACATTAGATCTGTTCTTAGATATGTATTTGGAATGAGACAGTTTAAGTTCAGGCCCTTTCATTAATAATATAATTGGACTTTGAAAATACTGATTTCTTATTCTAATTTGTGCCTTTGGTTTTTTGTGTTTAAATGACTGGTGTCTGAGACAATTGTAACGTGTAGTAATCAGACTAGAAAATCTGGTCATTTAAATAGATTATGCAAATTAACTTGTCTAAGTTCTAGTCTAACCTGTTACATTTTTTAAAAATTTTTAATAAGTCACCCTAAAGGTGCATTTTTTGCCAAAAAATAATTCTGGAAGAGTAAGAGAAGGCTGAGTTTTTTTCTTTGACTCATAAACTGAAAGGATTTAATAACTTCACCTAGTCTTTTACAAGACTGTGCCTCCTCTGTGTGATGCTGTGTGCTAGATTTATTGGGGAGCTAAAAGAGGTGTGTAATTCTGGGTTCCAGTAGGTTACATGGCTAAATGACCCTTTCTTTAGCTCCCAGGAAGAAGGAAGAAGGGGCGAAGAGGGTCAGGAGCCCCATGGTGTGAAAATGGTTTTCTAATGAATTTTCTGTGCTCCATCAGGCATTTGTGGGTATATATTGCCCGTCCATGAGCCAGTATACATTAATAATATGCTTTGTGTAATTGGCTCAGTAATTTAAAAAAGGTGAAAAGCTGAGAGATGTCATGTTCTTCCTAGTAGGGTATTAAAACCCCCTGAAATTAAGTTTATATTGTAAATGCTGACAGACCCTTAACTAGAGTAGTGTGCAAAGCAGTGCTATAATTCAGTTGAAAGTGGCCTTACATTTGAAAAACATCCTTCTGAATGTCACACATTAATAATAAGTTCTGAGGAGGCATTTGGTACAGCCAGTAATCATAATTCTTATTAAAACTGGTGACGTCTGGCCCCCAGGGTGTAGCCAGGCTCAAATTGATGCTTTTTGCCGCCTGATCACCAGCATTGCCTAAGTGCTCATTATATTGTAGAGAGGGCCTTTGGAGCTCTCATTAGATTTGACAGGAATTCTCTCTAGGGGGAAACTGGGCATTAGCAAGACTCCTGACAGGCTGAAATTAGTCCTGCTTTATGGCTTATAACCAAATGCTAGCAAGGCATCATCAGGGGACACAAGAAATTGTCATTTCTGACAACATCTTTGTTACTGAAAAAATGCAGTGATGGGAAAACTTTCCTCGGAGAGAGCTTTCATGTTAAGATTTGTCTCCAGTGTGGTGACCACCCTCCCTCTCCACCTTTCAGCGGGTTTGTCACAGGAATGGGTTTTTGAGATTTCAGTGTCAAATCTCACCACTGGCTTTTCCGTCTGGAAGTTTTAAAGTGCAAGTGCGTCCAAATCAAGGATGGTATAATTGCGGTTTTCTTACTTGGTTTGGTGCCCGCAGTCCATGTTTATGTTGTGTCAACACTTCCTGATAAGCTTTCCCCTTACTTTCTCTGCTCCCATTTGTGGCTGGTTTCTGAAAAGTCAAGGAACTGGGGATGGTAATGGATACTTAAATCTTTCATTGTGGCATGAAAACTGCTTTTTTTTTTTTTTCCTTTGAGCCTTTTATAGATCCCTGCCTGTCCATCTCTATCCTTTAGACTGTAAGTTCTAGTTATCTCTAAACAAGAGAGGTAGGGACTTCTCATAAAAAAAAAGGAGGCAATTCTGATACCTCCACAGTGTTAGAGTGCATTACAAAATAGCAGGTTGAGTCTGTTGGTTTTGAGGACTCTGCTTAGTATGTTTGGCAGTGTGTTCACTATAAAGTATTTTTTTTCTGTCACATGACTTAGCATTACCTAATTTGGTATTTTGGGAATAAGACACATGGCAAATACATACAGAATTCTGCCTTATTTATTCCACTTGTTTCAGCACACTGATGAAGCCATGCCATAAGTTGTCATTAGTGGCTTGAATTTGTACAGCACTTAACTGTTCTCAAAAGTCATTTGCCTCATCCCATGCAGTAGATTGGATAGGTGCTCCACCTGCAGCTGTGGGCACGTGTTCAGAGTCTGGGACTTGTCAAGGCCAGGCATTTGATGGAAGCTTGAGTTTGGGTCCCCTAGTTCTCAGTTCAGTACTTCTTCATTACTGCCACTGAGAGGATGCGGCCAATGGCAGAAGCATCCTTGGCTCTGTTTGTAGTGAACGAAGTCTATGTACATCACTCTACATCTCTCCTCTCTCTGTTAGTCCAACTTAGGATTTATGGGACTCGTTTGGTCAACTGCCTCCTGCTGAAACAGGCCACATACATTCTCTAGGACCTGGGCTCATGTCCTGAGCCCAGGAGAACCACCAAGACCAAGAAGTACAACTAAATAAAAAGAAATAAAAGCGCTTCTTCTTTCCCTGTCCTGCCTGCCTGTCTATTACTCGCCTTCATTTCTACCTGCACCTTCTCTTTAAAAGAAGCAAAAAAATAAAATCAACATACTGATTCATCTGTGGGGGCCTCAGCCCTGGATAGAATGAACGTTGTAATCAGCTAAACATTGCTGTCCAGGTTCAAATAAATCCAGGAACAAAAAATTTGAAATATATCATCAGGATGTGGTGGAGGCCCAGCAATGCAATGAAATCAATCAGTTGCTTTGTGTCTCCGTGCCCATGTTTTATTTTTTGTTTTGTTTTTAAGAGAGGAAGGAAGGGAGAGGAAGAAAAAAAAAAAAAATCACACTTATTTGTGTTTTTTAAAATTTTGTTTGTTGTTCCTGACCTGGGTTGTGACCCAGGTTCTGGGCTTTACGTGGTCCACACCCCAGCCACTGACTTAGTGCCTGAGCCACCAGGGCATTCCCGATGTTCTGAAGAGCAGGCTGACTGAGCACTTGTGGTAAAGAATTTAAAAGCAAAGAAAAAGACAAGCTCTAGAAGAAAAGCGATATATTCTGAAATTCTGGTTTGGGGAAGAGAAAAATACCAGATGGACGTTTAACATTTCCAATGCTCCATGTAATATTTCAGCAAGCACAATATCTCAGACCCACGTACATTTTGTGGTCAAACTACTTTCACAGTTTTGCTCTGTGTTTTAAGGTTTCTCGTTAACAGTAAGCTATTCTTCAGTACTATTTTTTAAGTGTTGAGGTGGGGATTCAGCTGTGGGCTAATTCCTTAGCTGTAACACTTAACAATTTTTTGCAAGTTTTTACCTTTCTACCACGTGTATTTTCTGTCTATAGTTTCTCACTCGGAGATTTGTTGTTATTGTTCCCTAAGACTGAGTCTCAGAATAGGAAATGCCTTGCTGGAGGATAGGTACTTAGAATTAAGCTCTACTAGGTGTTAATAACTATAATACAAAGAGGGCAGCTGTCATCAAGATTGGAGTGGTCCCCAACTTCCCTTCCATTAGCTGGCCTGTCCTTTACAAGCCTAAGTTAAGATAAGGTGCCTTGTGTATTTAGAGCTGGATTCTATCCTGCAAGATTAGCCTTTGTTTTTTATCGGCAAGCAGAGCAAACTCCTCCTTAATAGGGCACCTACCGCCTCTCCCCCTTTTCAACAGTTGGATTACTTGCTGGTTTCTGTCCAGTCTGGACTGAAGTGAGGCACTTGCCTCGGGCTCAGAATTTAAGGGATATCAAAAAATAGTCCTCCAGATAAGCAATAATTTTAAAATTCTAAATTACTACCAAAAGAACTAAAAGAGGAACAAAATACAAAATTTTATATGAAGGCAGCATCACTCAGGGTCAGGAAGAGATGAGAGGCCTGGGAGGCCGTGTAGGGGAAATGCCGGGTGCTCAGTGTTTCCCTGGTCTTGCCCTCTGTCTTCTCCAGAGAGCACAAAAGAGGTGGACTGTCTGTCCCCTTGGAAGCTGCTGGGATCTGTAGGCTCTGTCTTGGTATAAAATTAAATTGGTCTTTGAGGGCCCTTATTTAGAGGCTTCAGTTAGTGACTGAGTCATTCACAAGTTTCTGGGCATGAGTTTTCCCCTCTGTAAAATGAGGGGTTATACTACTGGGCAAGTTCACATCATACCTGAGGGAGGGGATCCCTCCACACCACTCCTTGCCTGGGGACAGAGCCCAGGTCCTGATATGTGTCAGCTGAGCAGAGTCTTTGAAGGTGGTCTTCAAATAGTCTGTATTAAGAAACAGCAAAAGAAAATCTGTTTCTTTAGCAAATATGCAAATATATCATCTTGTGTGGTAGTTAGCTTAGATATATTCGGTTACTGGGCAACAGAACCATTTTAAGTTTGCTCTTTTGTTGTTAAAACTTTATTGGTCTCCAGAGTGGATTCAGTTGGAGGAAACTAAGAAACTTAACTGAACTCTTTAAGGCTTGGATTGACTCAGACCCCACCTGTCATTCCTGTTCTGGTTGCTTAATTAACTGCTGCTTCAGATTTTTAAAAAAAATTAGATTCTTAAAAATCCTTAAGTTCGGGATATTTGGTGGAATGGTTTTTAAGTGAATTTTAGACAGCTGTTTTTGGTAGTTGACGTATTTAACAAGATTAAATAGTCCTCAGTAATGGGATTGGTGAGTATTCTAGTAAGAAATGTGCCATAGGCTCATTCTATGATTTAGTGTTTTAAGCAGATGGAGGGGCTGCGGGGGCCAGAGTGAGAGAGAGAGGAAAGGTAGGTAAGTGTGGACATTCAGACAGGAGAGATTTTCTTTTTTTCTTTTTTTTTTTCTCTGACATGGTTTGCTATGAAAAGTGAAAATGTGTATGGAAATTTTAATATAAATTAAGATATTCATGCATTGCCACTCTAACAAAAAATTATTTCTTATAAAATTATGATATTTACAGAATTGTTCATTTTGTAGGCTACTTAGTTACCGTAACACTTTCTGAAACTCCAAGAAACCTTGAGAGTTTGATCAAATAATGTGATTTTGCACAATTCTGTATTCCATCATTTTATATTTCCATTTCTAAACACTAAGTTTAATTTTATTTACTTGTTTTGAAGCATCATAATATAACTGTTAACACATTATTTACCCCCTTACTCCCCAACTTTTTTTGGCCACCCCTGGCCCTGGGTTTCAAACCTGGATCCACAGGTTTCATAGCCTGTGCCTTAGTCTCCTGAGTCATGTAGGGGAGAAGAGGGTTAAGGTTTTGTGGAGTTTTTTTGTAGTATTATTTGCTGCTCAGTCATTCTTTGACCATAAAATATGTTAACAAAAAAAGGGGTAAGTTTGATGAATGTATAAACCACTGTGCACACTGTGGGGGTAAAGTTTTGTCTGCTGTGCTGGCAGATACTTATTGAATTGTGAATACTCACTTGATGAGGTGGAATCGTCTGTTTTTGAGAATATAGGTCTATTTGAACTTGGTGTCCAAAGCATACAATTTGTTACATCACTAAAATACATACAGTAGTAGATTGTTTTTATTATTAGGTAGAGCCATTACCGATCTAACCAGATTATCAGTCCTATGGTATGTTGTACAACCTGTCAATAAAAACTTTGAAAATATACTACCAGATTTGTTTACTCTACATGTGTGTAAGTTTTATAGGCATTACTGCACTAATAGTGTATAGACATTTGTAATAAATGACATTTTAAATGTGGGGGTTGTAATAAAATTTCTCATAGCACCTATTTGGCTTACCTTGTGTGGCCGCTAGGGTTTGTATGCCCACTGTCCTTTAAAGACCACCTTTCAACCTTTCAGTACTCTTGGAACTCTAACCCTGGAAAAGGAGCTTTAAGATAGTGATGCAGAACATCCAAAAGAGCTCTTGCATCATTTAGCCTCCAAGGTATAGCTGTTCTTTCTACCTTCAACTCTGGCCTTTTTGCCCATCACTCAGAGATTTCTGTGCCTGTCCCAGTTGGCTACCTCATCCTCTTCCCTCCAGGTCTTTTATTTTGTTTTAAGAAATGGTGTAGGCAGGAGGCAGTTAGGTGGAAAGAGAGAGGAGGAGGAAGCATTTTTCATTTTTTTTATTTAGTTCGTACTGTTTGTTTCTGGCAACTTGGACCCAGGGGTATGTGGCTTGCTCCTTTGAAGGCAATTGACCTAACCACTGCTCCACCAGTGTGTGCTCTCTCCAGGTTCTTTATCCAGCCAAGTGGGTGTCTTATGTGGACCTAAAATATGTTCTCTGTCTTCTGTTTTGTTTATAAAAAGTTCAAGCCTTTTCATCAAACCTCACATGGTGGCCTTCCTCAGTGTCCTTCGAGGTCCAGTTCAAATGACAGCACTACCTGTTACTTCAACGCCTTCCTTGACTTTTCCAACAGGAAGCTGTCATACCACTTATTTTTTGCTGTTTTCTAGAATAATGTTTTTTTCATGTGCTGCTTCTGTTATTCCAACTAGGTATTGTCTGCTGTAAGCTTGAGCTCAAGACTTAGAGCTTAACCCTTCCCACCCAGTTCTACTGAGTTAGCACTTGTTAAGTTGCATATTTAATATGCTTTGTGCAGTAGTAGTTGTAACCGTTTTGGGTTTTGAACCTCTTTTAAAATTGGGTGAAAGCTACTTAGTAAAAATTTGTTGAACTATACATTTTTATATACAGGATAGAGTTTCCCAGTAATTTTTTTTTTTTTTTTTTTTAAGGGAAAGATACAGGGAGAGGTAAAGACTAGCAGGCAGGAAGAGAGAAGTGGAAGAAGCATTTTATTTTTATTTAGTTGTACATCTTGGTGGTTCTTCCTGGGACACACACTCTGGTCCTTGGGATGTATGTGGACTGTGCTTCGGCTGGTGGCAGTTGACCAAACCACTGTTCCAACAGGGTGAAACCATACCCAATAATTTTGACTATGGACATGTTAGGATCCTTTAGCAGGTTCATGGAACATAGATTAAAAACTTGAGTCAAGAATGCCAATATTGATCTTTATGCTAAAATTTAAGTGAGATTTGCTTAGTTTAACCCAGTGTTTCATAGAATTTCAGTTCAGTTTGAATAATCTCTGCTAGTCACTTTTACTTAGTTTTTCTTTTGGTAATGTGATTTATAGATCACATTTATGACTATAGTCAGAATATCCACTGACATTTCTTAATGAGTTTAATTACAGTAATATATTTGGGCTTGTACTAAACCAAAGAGGAAAATAGCAGTAGCGAGAGAGAAAATAGAAGTAGCAGAGTTTCTGTGTGACTTGATAAGTGCTTGCCTCACTGCCCCTGGACCCATTGACCTATCTCCTATGGATAACTATAGCCTCAGAGTTGTGGATAAGTGACGTTAGAAGCCTCTTCCCAGGCAGTAAATTTGCTTTATCACCAAGTTTCTTTTTTTTTCTTTTTTCTTTTTTTAAGGACAGGTGCAGACAGAAATGCAGGTGAGCATTGAACAGAGACAGGAAGAGAGAGGAGAGAACAAGGACTTTATTTTATTTAGTTCATCTTGGTTTTCATCCCAGCTCTGGGATGCGAACCTGGATCCTTGGGATATGTGACCTGTGCTCTCTGCCTAAGGGAGCTAACCAAACTACTACTCCACCAGGATATGCCACCAGGTTTCTAAATAATGACTAAATTCATTGATTATTTGCTAATAGTCTTTACATAGTTTCTTCGCCCTCTGAACATCAGGAGAAAGACATACAGGTGACCACTCTTACACTCACCTATATTATGCCAAGAGTGTGAATTAGCATTTTGTAATATCTGCCTGTCATGTATCTTCCATAGAGCTTCTGCTCCCACTTCCCAGATAGATAGAGAAATGATTCTGGAAAACTTGGAGTGTTGTGTTGGAGAGCAAGACCTTTCTTTAGCTAACCCCCGCCCCATTTGAGACTGATGCATAAAGGGGAGGAATTTTCTAAGGGAACCTTTTAAGAATTCTGTCTTATTAGGTGTTTATAACCCCCTCCCCCCCCATGGCCTCATTTGGGTAGTGGGTTATACTTAAAAAGGAATTTATAACATTCTGCATAGAGAAATTGCAGGCTTATTCAGAGTTCTTTAGATTTGCCATTAATTCTTAGTTTGCCACTATATGTTATCCATCCACACTTTGATTAAGCTGCAGCCTCCTTTTGGCCACTACTATTACATTTTCCTCCTATCTGTGCTCTTTGTATTTTTGACATGGTTGTATTAGCTGATCTATGGTTATATAGAGTTCTGGTGCTTTCTGCTGAAATCAGGGATTTGTATTTAAGCAGAAAGGCCGTCTCCCTTTCCCAAGCCTTCTACCTTTTGGCCATTGATAATGCACATTAAAGGTGTCATCAGCATATTTCCTGGGGCAAATAGCTTTTGTTGATAGGCAGGAAACCAGGAAATAATTGTGCAGGAGGACTCTGAATTTGAACTTTGTGTGAATGGAAATCTCCTTAGTGGAGAATTTAAGTCGGGATGTGAAGTACTGGAAAACAAAACCTCTTTGAGGACACCAGCCTGTGGAGGAGGCTCTCCAAGGCGGTGGGGGGCTCCAGGAGCACAGCCTTTGTCCCTCCTCAGCACCCTCTTGATGCCTTGAGCAAACAGTCGGTCAGAGCCTCTTACAAGTAAGGTGACCAGCCAGTGTATTGACACGCACAGACACAATAGAAAACTGCATTAGGAGGCGAGCCATTGGGATTTGCAGTAAATATATTACAGAACACAAGTGACTTGCCGATACTGCTTGTTTAGCAGTTTGCCCGGGCAATGGCAGTATGGATTTTTGAATTAGAAGGGAAGGGCTGTTCTTTCTCTGTGCAGGAACATCTAGTTGATGGCTAGGGAGAAAATTGATTTAGAGAACAAAATGCAGCTGCCTTTATTTGTGCCATTTGAAAGGCTTCTGTGGATTAGTGAGTCAAAATAAAAAGGTTGCTTTCGGTTTAGGAAAGGGGGTCTTAACATTGATCCGCATCTTGGTCTGGTAAGGAGAGAATAAAGGATGGGACACCGGCATTCAGGGAGGAGGCCTTGGTTCCATGCAGCCTGCAGCTACAGGTGCCTGCTTGGTTCTCAGTCATCTTTTTCAGCAATTTGCCTTTTCAAAAGTCGACTTCTTGGGTTTATTGTTGTAGAGTAAGTTTATGTGGGACATTAACAGTCAGAGTCCCATTCATTGCATTTCTTCAGGCCCCAGGAATTATTGCCTCCTTGTGTGGATATTAATTATTGTCCTTTCAGAAGAGAAAGCCAGCCAGTAAGGTGAGGAACGGGATGACAGTAGCACCTACCACATGGGAGAGCAACGAGGACTGAATGAGTTTGTGTACGAAGGAGCACTTCATGGGCAGGGGGGAGCCTGGCACGTGCTCACTCTGCTCTATTATTGATCCTGTTAAAGAACTGTACCCTGGGATTCTAGGCCATGCTTTCTTTGTTTTTCTAAACCTAGCTCCTTCCTGCCTACATCTAAATTGTTCACTTTTTAAAATTACTTCAATTGCAAAGTTTTTATTTGTTTCCTCCTAAAATCGGAAGCATTTATCTTTAGGCTCAAATGGAAACGTCTAAAGTTTTTAAATTTTATTTTAAATAAAGCTTCTGTTGGCAGCCTCTGTCATCAGAGGAATCAAAATGCCTCATTTTGACTCACCAGCAAAATGTGTCCTTGGATGGCAATGTCCTTAAGTAGTTAATACAACTACCAGTAAGAATAAAGTTGCATTGACTCTTTCTTTTAAGGGGACGAATGGACAACAAAAGATTGGGTTCGTTTTATTGATGTGAATCTTGGCAGTATAAAGGGCCAGAGGTGCTTTTCCATTTTTTTCCCCCCTTTTTAATGTAATGTGGAAAACTCAACTTTGAAGAGAGAATTTGCCTTCCTGAAGGAAAAAGGCTGGGGAGTGTGGAATCACAAGGTCAAATTGTTGCTTAGACAACGAAAAAGCCATGAGTCTTGCTCTGAGGTAAACCTACATGTAGGTTTGGCTATAAACTCTTACCATGTGCCATGTAAAAGTCTGAGTAGTGTAATTGTTGTTACATTTCTACATGTACTCTGAGACTTTTGTCATTCATACTTACTGCTTATGTACAAATATTTGGGAAGCAGGAAAAAAACCTCAAGGGAGAAAAGCAGGGCCATTGGGATTGGACACACTTCAAGTTTAGACTGTTGACTTTTCTGCCAAGCACAATGCAATAGAAACTTCTTGTGTGTCTTTGTAAGTATTTGGGATAAAGGAGGGCATAGCTCATAGAAATCATGCTAGTACCTGCTCTCACCCTTGCCTATTGAAAGCATGGCTGCCTGCTGACGGGGGTGAGCTGAGAAGCTCCACGTTGCTCTCTGTTTGTGTTTAGAGGTTCTTGACAACCCCACCGCCTGCCAGTTGGCCTGAGTTCTGGAGCCTTTTCCATTTGTAAGCCGGCTGGCTCTTCTACAGGGCCTGGGCTGCGAACTCCAGCAGAGCCAGTCTCCTTGCCCAGCTACAGAGGAGATTGGAATTGGACCCCTGAAATGGATCCAACTTCTATACTTTTTAGCTGACCAAAGGCCAAAATCACACCGCTAACTCCAGAGGGGAAACTGCTGACTTTTGAATCTTACAAGAAATCTGTATTCTGTAATGGATTACCCTGGGTGCTGTGTACTTGTGAATTAAAAGAAGTGTGAGGAGGCGTCACATTCTGACTGTGCATTTCTCTAAGGGCAGTTTTTAACTGGTTGTTAAATCTGTATTTATTAATATTTCTTGATTAGGGAATGGCTTATCTACCTAAAGAGCAACAGACGGTCAATGTCGGCATAAATACTACAGTTCATGCAGTCACTTTATTGATCATTATCTTGTCACAAGATCAAATTATCCCCTTACCCCCCCCCCCAAGCTGTGTTTCTATATTTTGTTTGTTTTTCTTTCTAATGGGCTTGTTTGTGGAAAGTACTCTTGCCCATTTTCCTCAAAGTGCTGAAATTGCTCAAAGTTTATATGGAAAGGATACCATTTGTTACTTCTCAAATTAAAGCCACCTAAAAAGGGAAGGGAATTTTGTGTAGGTTTCGCACAGTGAGACTGTTGGTAATGTGGAGTATAGTTCGAGGACCAGAGTCTACTGTTTGTCGCATACTGGTTAATCTGGCTGTAAAGAGGAGATGAATGTGGCTACTTTTCCAAGTCTATTACTCAAGAGGACTGTAAATTTGATTGGCTGTTACAATTCTAGCAGAATCATTCGATTTGAGAGCAATAGAAAGATAAGATATCCAATTATCCAAATGATTTGCAGGGTTAGCCAACGTTGTCATGGAGACACGAGTTGGAACAAATTAAATTTTAAGCAATAAAATAATCTTAAAGCCCGTCTGGGAACAAGAAAATTTGGCAGTGGCACTTACCTGAATTGAATCTTAGCTTGACACGATGTTGTTTGACATTGATATACTGTGGGGGCCTAAGCTTCTATATGGCACAACAGCACCTTAATGTGGAAAACCTTAAAAAAGTAGTTGGGCCCAACCAGTAAAGAGGAGAAATTAGTATCAAGTCAGGGGATATTAACATTTAGTCCATGGCTTAAATGATAATTAGGCTCTGAGTTCCAAGGAATATTTTGTATTTAACGATTGAAGTGCCTTAATAATGATTAAGCTACATTAATTGGACACATACACAGAAAAGATTTCTTTTGCGGCAACATGCAGTTTTTCCAATTGCTGTCTCTTTGTGTGTGTGTTAGCAGATGTAATAGAAATCTTGTGGATGTCTTTTGGTGGAGGGTGGAGGTGTAAATGTGCATATATTTGCATGTACAAATAAGGAGATTTTGGCACATGCCCCTGCACTGCAGATGATTCTCTGTGTTAGTTAGAATTTCTGCTTTGCAGTTCTGCTTGCAGGCTGGAAAATTGTGTTCCAAACTTTAGCCAATGACCTAAAACCTGAATCAGCGTCAGTCTGGGCCTTAGAAGGTTCTTTCCCCTTATTAATAATATGTATTGTTAACTGCTTCCTGGCTTGTGGCGCCGATTTGAAAACAGCCGAGTGGCCCAGAAGGACGGAGGGCTCTTTATCCACATGTCTATTAGACAGATGGAGATGAAGATTGGTCTGAGGTCAAGCCATTTGCAGCGTCCTCACAGCCTTCGATTTTCCTCTCATCCTCACCACAGATCATCTCAAATGATTCATTAATGACCAAAAGTGCAACATTGACCTTTATTCCCTGGTGGATTCCTGTGTTTCACAGTCCAAATGGCAGGAAGTCTACTCTGTTCTTCCAGACCGAGCTCAGCATTATTGAGCCCGCCCAGTCCTGTGGGAACCATGCATGAGTGCAGACCAGTGTAACAGAATATGGGGGGTAAATTTGGCTTCTAGTGCTCTGGGAAACGAGAATTGACATGTCCTGAACCCACATAATTAATGGATGAAGAATCTAGGATGCTTTCTAAAAACACAAGCACATAAATTGATTTGTCCACTTGTAAAATAACAGGTGAATTATAGGAGCAGTAACTTCTTAGTGGCCCCTGGTTTATAAATTGTCCTCATTTCCAGGACCTTTGTTGTCCTCCCATTCTTATTTAATGCTTGTCCAGTATAGCTTAGACAAAACATCATAGCATTGTATTATTTTAAAATTAGAAGTGGACATAACCAGGTATAAGGAGACATTTGGTCAGCTCAAGTAACCCTGAATAAAGAATAAATTATCTTCTGCAGCACTTTTTTTTCTTTTCTTTCTTTGAAAGAAAGGCAGGAAAGGCACAGGCAGAAAGAGGGTGAAGAAGCATTTAGTTTATTTAGTTGTTTATCTTGGTTGTTGTACCCTCTGACCCTGGGATGTGAACCTAGGTCCCTTGGATTTATGTGGCCTATGCCAACTGGAGGTGGCAGACTTAACTACTCAGCCACCAATGGATGCCCTACACATTTACTTTTTTCTGAATGTAATTTGATTGTTGACTTGGAGCAATGGTGAGTATTTTTCTTGTACTTAGATATAGCTCTGTGGACTAAATTATGATGCGATGACCAGGTTTTTTAAGTAATTTTATTCATGTTTAAAATGATAGTCTTATTTGCCTCCACCTGCATAGTTGAGCCAGTAGTCCATGACTAATACACTAGTGAAGTCTGCCATCTTGGATTCTCATACTTAACCATCTTTTAAATACTTAAAAGCTTTTGAAAAAGGTTATACTTTGAAAATTTTCACCAGCATCCCATTTTCATTGTAATCGTGATCTCAAAAACTTCTGAGAAACTTAATTTTTCCTCTACTCTTGACTTCGTTGTGTACAAGTTCATTTTCTACCTCAGTGACTCCCAACCTTTGATGCAGCCATCATTTGCTGGATACAGCTGTGCACTGCTCCTGAAGCAGAGACACCAGCTGGCCATAGCGCCCCCTCCCGCAAATCTATCTTCTGGTCCTTTTGAGGGTAAATTCCATTCTGGAGTTCTGCAGGTTTCTAGGCACATAACATAATGTTGATTAAAAGAGACTCTCCCAGCTTCCTACTGGGAAGATCAGGATTCTGGTCTCCTCACAGGCTCGCCTCTCAAGCAGCTCACCCTCTGGCTTCCTGACCAAGACTGAGTTTGGAATGTGGATGGCTTTGCCCTGAAGTTTGACCAAGACATACATATGTGTACCTCCCAGCCATTCTGCTGCCATGCTACATGGCTTCGATGGCATAGTTCTCCTGGTGGCATAGCTACTTTCCCTGTGAAGTTGCTCTGGAAGAGGAATGATAGTTGCCATTCATGTGTCTGGGTCATTCTTCTGTAGCATGCTTTTAAAAGGAGGGAGCCACTGGGTCAGGGTCACCTCACACAGGAAATATCTCCCACTGTCTGGATTGGCTAAAGAATCCAACCTGTTAGGGCCACATTCAAACTCAATTACTTATTCGAGCAAGATGTAGGGAGGAAGGCAATGGGATATGCTAAAGCCAGTAATATATAGTGCTCTGCTTGTGCACTTTGTCATGATGGAAGGTGAGGAGTTAGCTATTGGAGACCCAGGGAAGTCAGTACAACCCAGTGACAGGTTAGTTAAGCAGTTCTGAAAGGTAGTTATAATTAAGACACTGTTTTCAGTTTCATTGCAAGGAAAATGACATCACAAATCTTGAAAAAGAACATTCTTATAAGCCCCGTTTCCCGAAGTAACTTGATTTTCGCCTCTCCCCCAGAAGTCTTTGTCTCTGTGGAGGCATATCTCATTTTCCTAATTGTAAATTTAGCTTTCATGCCATGATGATGTAGTTGGTTTTCCTTCCCACGAATTCTGTTATTCTATGATATTATCTAATTTCTCATGAGCTGCCTATTGACTAAGACCGGTGAAGAATATGAAAGGTGTAGGTTGCTGGGGGTGTGTTCCTGGAGGCTTTTGCTTTTCTCTCCACTCTGGGAACAATAGGTGATGACTTCAGGAGCAGGCGTTGTGTGATTCACCCTACAGAGTTTGTCTTGAAAACCTTCTGCAGTGTTATCAGTGTGCATTTTCCTTTAACACCAAAGACCAAAAGCAGTCTTCTTTTTTTTTTTCATCATGGAACAAGTCAGTAAGATTCCATGTGAACAGCACTTTCTGAACTCCATAACAAGGGTTTCTGAATAATGGAAATGTGCTATTTAGGCACTGAAACAGCTGCGGTGCTTTTGTCAAGGATGCATCTTTACCAAAATGACAAATTAAAACCCAAATGCTCTGCTTGGCAACAGTTGGGTCAAAACATTTAAGTCATTAATTAGAAAGAACTGAAGGGGGATGGGGGGTGGAAATTTCACACCAATACACAGCATTGCAGATTCCACTTCTTGGAAAATGCAACTGAATTCTTATTTAAAAAAAAAAAAAAAAATTAGGGCAGCCCTCACATGAGGCCTGCCAAGCTTGTCATTTGCAAATAAATCAAAAGACCATCATTGCAGGAACAAGAACCAATGAATAGAGTTGCTTTGTCATTCTTTGATGGGCCCCACACTCAAGCCTGCTATTAAAAATGAATGTATTCAAGAGGCTCTGCATTAAGAACATAAACAATTAAGGGCACTTGAGTTGCTCTGCTGAGAGCTGCCACGAAGAAGATACGAGAGCTTTCTCCCTGAGATGTAGGCCCCTGCAATCTGCCTTGTGAGGAGCCAGAGAATGGGAGCAATTAGTGTTGCTATCTTCGCCCTAGCAGCCTTCAGCAGGTTTTTTTTCCCTTTCTTTTAACCCCTCCTTGTTTTTGGAGAAACTGAAAACAGAAGTGTGTGTAAAGATGAGCAGTGGAAGGAGAGAGTCTGTGCCCAGTTGGAAAGGACTCAGGTTTTAGAATACTGTAGGAGCTGCCAAATGAGGGGAAGATGAAACATAAAAGTTATTATCTGCCAGTAATTGGTGACTTATGTTCTGATTAATTGAGCCACTAAAGGGTTTCTGTCATCTGGCGCTCTTTGTTTTGTTCTAATCATAGGGTTTAAGAAGGAGCGAGATTACATTGCCATGGGTGGAATCATCTAGGCGAACATTGAGGTTTCCCACAGTAGGCAAATGTATTCCTACAGCCCTGGCCTGTGTGCTTGTTCTGGTCTTTTTCTGTCAAAATGTGTGGTGAGGTAGATCCGGCCTAATGGCAAGGCTTTGCAGAGAGCAGACCTGACCTCTCAGGCTGTTTTTGACCCAAGTCATGTTATTTCAATCTCTGCAGTCCGTTCTCAACTGGAGACCTGGTGTTTGTGTTATTAGAGGATAGATAAAAGGGTCTAGTACACTCTCAGCAGTAGATGCTGCTGCTCTTGTGGCTAATCATTAACAGTGGTTCTCAACTCGTAATCCCTGACCTACGGCTGCAGATCTCCTGGAACTTAATAGAAATGCAGATGCTTGGGCCTCCTGCATCAGAAACTCTGGAAATAGGGTCTAGCATCTGTGTCAAAGCCTTGCAGGTGATCCCACCTCTCTTTTAAGTTTGAGAACCACTGGCAACTTCACAGGTTAAAGACACTCCAAAATTCTTTTCATTGGACTTCCCCCGAATGTAATGAGTCAATGTATTGACATAACTGTATTGACATAACAAAAGTGACTCTGGTGTATTAGAATTTAAATAAAAAGACCTTTTTATGAATTTTCTGGTGAGGCAGGGTGCTGTGATGGGATAGTGGCTGAATAGCTGATGTTCTGAAGGTTTCTAGGCCAAGGAATCTTTCTCTGCCCCTCCCATAATGGGGAGGGAAGAATATTCGAAGAATATTTGCAGTGTGTTTTTTGCGTGTCATTTGGGGTACATTTTTTAAATTAAACTTCTTGAATTTTCTTTAGGTACATCTGATGTCATCTTTGGGAAATAGATGTCTTGGAAGAGTTTTGTGGATTTTGCTCTACCTATGGGCCAGCATGTCTGATCTAGGGCTCACACATTAGTTCTCTTTGCCCATGAAGAAGAGGACTTAAGTGCAGTTTGGCTGCAATTTGTTTGTTTAAGGTTTGCAATTTATGGCTGAGGCCTCTTAGAAAATGCCTGCTGTGCAAGGGTACAGTGCCCGTGTCATGGACAGACTGGGAGCACTTTGTGTGCCACCGTTGTTGGTACCAGAGAGGGGTGAAATGGCTTTGGCTGCTATAGTCAAGTTTGGGCTGCGTTGCTTTGCAGACAAGGCTGAGTTAATCAGCTTTGTTTCTGCTCTCAAGTATGTCCCTGTTTCCTACTTCCTGGAGAAAGGATTAGGCAGAGAATGTGGCTTATAATCTTGCTTTATGATTTATGACCCAAAAGGTTTCAGGGTTTGGCAGCATTGTGACTCAGTGCCACTGTCAATTAACAGGTGTCCTGGGCCTTCTCTCCCTTTCCAGTTTAATAATACATAAAGCAGTAAATCAAGGACTGTGATTGTTCACAAGGTCATTGGAGGGGAAAAAAAAATCACTTAACACCCTAGTATAGAATCATTGTTTTTATTTTGGGTATCACCTTTCAGGACTTGACCACATGTGTGTGTTTTTAAAAACAAAGGCACATTCACACCGCATCTTTTGTTCTTTTGCTAGGTGTTGGTCATTTAAGCATCACATCATAAACATGACTTTAATGGTTAGACACTGTGCTTTTGGGTTGGTATATAGTATTCAACCATCTCTCAGTATTAGACAACCAATTTATTGGGAGGGCAAATGTTAAGTTTTTCAAAAAAACTCTGCAGTTTTTGGTTGTGATGTGTTACACCACTTTCACATTTTTACCTGAATTTTTCTCTTTTGCTTTGAAACTGGTGCTGCAAACAGCTTCATGCATGGAATGCTTTTTATTTGAACTGTTTCCTTAGGAGAAATTCTTAGTTATGGGAAGCCTTACCAAAGGGTTTGAATAATTTCATGCTTGTGAAACACATTGCCCAGGTGCTCTCCGCAACGACTGCACCAGTTTATGCTGTCATCGGTAAGGTGTGATGGCTCCATTTTCCTGCAGGACTCGTCACCATTGCATTTTGTCTACTTGTTTATTTATTTTTGGTAAGCTAATGTCACTGATATAGGATGACCTACCTTACTTGCAATAAATTCACTTTCTGTTTTGTTGCTGGTGCAGTGAACATTTTTTTCTGTGTTTAAGGTTGTCATTTTACAGACTCAGAAAACATCTAGGCAGAAGGGTTTTTCGGGATTATGTATTTAATTCCTTTTGCGTGCTTTGTTTTCACGTTCTTTCCCCATTTTTCTGTTACCAGACACTTCTTACCAACACTCCACTGTGTTCTCTCGGCTTCCCGCTTGGTTCAGGGAAACCAAAAGATCAGTTTGCCAGCCCTCAACATAAGCACTATTTTTTATGATCCATCAATTTGCAATTTAATGGTGGTGGAGTTTCCCCTCCCTAAACTGACTTTGGGCAAGGTGCCACTGGATTGCTTTGAGACTCATGGCAATTACTCTTAAGCAGTCCTCGCCTTGTTTGGAGCTTCAAGCAGCACTCATTATATATTACTCTGTGTGTAATGGAGAAGTGGAAAGACCTAGGGGAGGGGGCGCTTCAGCCTTGTAATTAGACAAGGTGTAGGGAGTATAAAAATATAGAACTGACCTTTTAGGAATCCTAAAATCCAAAAACTCTTCAGTTCAAGAGTTCTGCAAAATATGCTAGCTCTGGTTCATTGCTGGCCTTTTAAGTATTTGGCCATATTTGACTCAATTAAATGAACATATATGTAAATGTCATACCTACGAAGATTTATTTGATTTCTGACTATAATACCGGTAGTAGTGGTTTATCTGGTTACATCTTATCTATTGAGTTTAGGGTACACAGGGATTCGTTTTAGTTCAGTGAAGTAGTCCTTTAAGAGTATGTTAAAATTGAACCCTGTGGTCAGGGTCCGTGAGTTGCTAAGTCAAAGTATTTATTTAGTAGGAATCCTGTTCTCATATTTTGTATCCTGCTGTGTTGATAGGAAACTTTACAGAAGATTTGTGTAAGATGTGATTGATTTGATGTGATTTTAAACACACAGACTTAGTATACCGAATGAAAAGTCTCTGGAGGATCTTGAAGGGCCTGGAGAAGAGTTGGTTGAGGGTGGAAGGGTGAAACAGCTCCTGGGTGGATTTGAGGTAGGCCTTGAAGAATTGGGTAAGACTATAGTGCTTTGTAATGGTATAGCTAGAGTTTACATATGAGCTTACTTGTTTATGTGAAATGCTGAAGTAAGGTAGTATTCAGAGACCTGGGGTGCAGCTGTTGAAGACCTAGTAACGAGTTTGTTGAGATGCAAACCCAAGTTATTGTATTACGGGGGTCTCATCTCTAAGCAAATCACTGAGGGGAGGTGGTATTTATTGGCAGAAAGGAAGATGGTTCTGCACAGGTTATTTGGACTCCTGCTTCCTGCTGCCTGGGTGTGTGTGACAGTCTGAAGGCTTAATGCTGGGGCCTTTACCCAGTGGGTTAAGTTTCTGGGCTAGATGATTCCACACACACCTGATTTCTGGATAACTCTTGAATGCTTATTGTTGTCTTATATGATGTCAGGAATAAAGGCACAGGGAAAATTTATAAACATTAATATAAGATTATTAACATTTATATAAATTATAACATTTACAAACATTATGCATTTTAGCAGGAATCAAATATTCTCGGGGAAATACAGTTCACCTGCAGTTTTTTCATTGAAGTTGTCTAGCCTTGGGAAGAAGTAGAAGGCAGTTTGAAAGATTATAGAATTTTAATCATACCTGCTTGTTAATTAAACAGGGTCAAATATCCAGTTTAACCTGCTTGCAAATTCTGTGGTCAGGAATAGAAAGAAGCCTGGATGGCAAACACTACTACTTGTTAATTTATGCCAAATAAAAGATCTTACCAGAACACCCTTGTGTTGAAGCAAGAGATAATACTGAAGAATTATTGTTGGTTTTTATGCTGTCATCCCGTACTATTTTAAGGGATGGGGAAATCATTTAGGAATCCCTCCGGGGTGGGGCGCAGGGGGTGGAGATTTAGAACTCACAAAGCACTGTCTGGAAAACCGGGATCATCATGGCTGCCAGGAGGTGGCTTCTTTCCTCGACTCATACAGTAAATCCTCACTTTTCAGTACGTTCTTGCAAACTGCCAATTTAATAAAGCAAAATAATGTGTGATGAAGGAGGTCCTCGAGTAATCCTTGCAACCATGTCTGGGTGTTTCTTGTTTTTGTTTTTTTTCCCCTCCCCTTTTCTCATCAACCTTATGACAAAATGATGTTATTCGAGACCCTGTACAGATGGAGAAGGTGGGGCACCTGGGAGAATTTGAAGGTAGCCCAGAGGTGAGACTTGAATTGAGTCTTTCTTGCTCAAAATCAAGCTCACTTGTCAAAGGATAATTTAAGATTAGGGTTCAGAGACCTGACTTAGCGAGGAGCAGCTGGGAGGTCTTTCCCTGTTATTCTTGTTTTTGTCTCCAGGCCATTTATTTAAAATTGCCTGGACAAGTTTTAGCTTTTGTTGTTTCTTCATCAGTTAGTACTCAATCTTCTTCTTCCTTCTTGCCTATTCTTAACTCAATTTGTATTGTCCTTGTTTTAATCTGTACTTCCTTTATTTTGTTTTTAATAACTATAACATTATTACAGTTTTATGAGTTCTTCCTATGCAAGATCTGGCTTTGTTCGTCCCCTGACCAGGTTCAATTCTATCTTGAAATCACTCTATGTAATCACAGATACAACTATTAGTAGTAAAAGAGATCATCTTTTCTTCTTAAACCAAAATAAATTCTATTTCAAGTATCTCAATATAAAAAGTACAGCCATAGTAGTGCTAGAAGAAAACTAAGAATTTCATTTATAACCTTGAGGGGTTCTAATCCTGACCCACATGTTTGAAAGGTTTATTCTATAGTTCGACTACTTCAAAACCGAAAATTTTGCACATCAAAAACACTCATAAAGCAAGTTTGAAAGACAAAATGGTAAGCTGGAAAAACTGTGGGTCGATACTTGTCATATAGAGAGAACTATAAAAATAAAATGAGTAGATATCAGTGGAAAAAATTGACAGAGGTAAAAACAGTGAGCCAATAAACATGAAAAGATGTTCAAGTTTAGGAAGAATGTAAGTAATGCAGGTAAAAAATGAGATCAGTTTTTAATCTCTCAGATGTATAAAGATTAAAAACAAAGGTCAACAAGACCCAATGTTGACACTGGGTAAGAGAGCAAGTACCCTCATAGACTGGTGATACTGTAAATTGGTATATGTGTGTCTACTGGGCAGTTAATCAGCTTGCATTGCAATTTAAAATATGCACAAACTTTGACCCAGCAATTTCACTTCTAGGGATTCCTTTTAGAGAACTATGCAGAGGCTTATTCGACACAGTTTGTAATTGTGAAAAATTAGACTAAGCATAAATATCCATTGGTAATAAGAGTGCTTGAAGACCAGTCTCCTTGTATGCTCAAAGTGAGCTATATATTTAGATTTTTATATATTTAAAAAGAAATCACTTAAAATTGGAGAAGCTGAAGTGCGGATTTCGGAGCTGAGGAGTGTACAGAATGTTGCTGGAGTGTCTGGTCGGTGGGGACCACCACGAAGGGCATCATCCCTTACTTCTTTACTTGTACCCAATATTTAGTGCAGAACCCTGCTGCAAGAGAAAGGGAGGCCTGCCCCTGCTTTCGAGGAGAGCCATGACCTTGAGTTAGCTTGAGTGGGTGGCTGTGATCAAATGAACTGGGTGGGGCTGACCTGATTTTATTTTTGCACCTGGTACAGCTGCATCCTTTTTGCATATATCTGTGTTTGCCCCACTGATTGAAATCAAGACCACAGGTTTGTTCTCTGTACCACTACCACTCATTTCCCTTGCCAGTATTTCTTTCAAGGCATGGTTTTTAACCCTATCTTATGGTGGTCAGGGAAAATTGAGTTCAGTTGTCCTAAATCCACTCCCATTAAGCCATAGGCCTTGCTCAGTTAACTGGAGTCATCTCAGGACAGAGACCGCTCTTCTTTTTTCCCCACACTTGACTGTATGCTCCTTAGGTTTTTTCTTTATCTTACTCCATTCTCTGTTTCTCAAGGGCATGGACTGTGCTTCGTAATTTTCTTCTCCTGTGATCTTTTCCATTGCCTAATTTCATAATAGAGGTGGCATTAGTAGGCATCAGAAAATGAGGTCCTTCCTGGGACTCTTTAGATGACTTAAACAACAGCAAAAGAGGGAACTAGTTCTTCAGTCTTGAAGGAAAGAACTGCTTTGCATTGCTTGAGGTATTTGAGATAGGGTGAGAGGTTGGCTGGAATCAGAGTCCCCTTTATCCCCCTCCCTGAGGCCATTTTGCCTCTCAAAGCAGAGGGACTGCTAGGGATGTGGAGCTGTACAGGGACTTTTCCTACTTTCTTGTGACACAGACACTCGGGACCCATGGTGTTAATGTTTAGCAGAACCAGGGGACCATTTAGTGAAGTCTTTGCCTTTGATGCTGAAGGGTGGAGGAATATAAAGGTACCCATTTCTCCTCTTGACTTTGGACTTGAGTTCTGAGACTTACTGAAGTCTGCTAACATTAAAATTCACAATTGTTTCAACTGTGCAATAGTTGGAACAAGTGGGAAGGAGATCTGAGGGCTCTCCTTTCTGCTCTCTCTAGACCTTATCTTCAAAGTTCTGTTGCTTTGAAAATAGTGCTCTTGCTCCACTACCTTCTGACCAGTTTGATGGGACTTTCTGTAGCTATATGAATGTCCCAGGGTGTTCTATAACTGAATAAGGGGGTTGTAATCACCAGGGTAAATGATCATACAGCCTTAAACCACGTAGATTTTCTGACCCAATTAAACTACCCACTAGCTCTTATTTAAATGACTAGTAAAGTGTGCAATTATGTCTTACTTCACATGTGGGATTAATATCTACTGTTTATCTCAGATAAATATTAGTTAACATAGCCTGGGAAAGCAGTTTTTATGCCCTCAGGAGTGTGAGCAAGTGGAGGGCTAAAGTGTTGGGTATGAAGTTTTATCTTTCTGAACTGATTATGAAGTATACTAAACATTCATATGGCTTTGTCTTTATAGACTGAAATCGCCAAGAGATTGAATACAATTTGTGCACAAGTCATCCCATTTCTGTCTCAGGAAGTAAGTAAAACTGTTCAGCTGTTAAAGTGCAATTATGTTGCTTCTCTGTTTGCAAATTAGCTAGTTTTAAGATGTTAATTTTATCACAAGGAACAAGTGTGAAGAACATCTGTTACAGCTGAAGTGTGTGAACCCCCTGCTATTCCCTCTAACAGATCTGAGGGCGCACTGTAGAAGTGGTGACAATAGCTCAAGCTCAAATTAGGTTTTATCCTGTGGAAAACTGCAAAGTGACTATCAAACATAAAGCTTTTGTTTTTGAGGAGCATAAACCCGATGGCTACTGATGATTCAAATGTCCTTTCTGTAGAGAGCTTTTTTAAGAACCATGATCATTTTTTATTGAGTAACATTGCATGATCACATTTCTTATACTGCATTTTAAAAATCGTCCCATCAGGGTTAACCTGACCTTGAAGCAGGTTATTTCATTTGTATTTATTTGTACATCAAAACAGGATGATTTAATGCTGTCCATGGAGGGGGTGTGGATGCTAATACTTTTAAGGATAAAGTAAATATTCATGTTACTTATTTCTGAGTCATATGCACACATAAATCTTTTTATTAAGTGACAAAGTCATAGCAGCTTAACCTTAATATTTAGAGAACGAAAAGCTCTTTATATGAGTAATCTGAAACCACTGTGACTTGAAACCATTAGGTTTTTGTTTTGTCTTGAAGTTTACCTAACTTTTAGATACAAGCTGGTAACTGCTGTACGTTGTGTTTTAAGGGTGTACAGGATGCTTATGACTTGAGGCAGGGTGAGAAGCTTGTTGGACTGGTTGCCGGGACACTGAGTGTTGCTGTTCTTGGCATCTGCTTCGCCATGCTGTGCAGCACCATCTCTGCTGTTCTAGCAGCCTCTTTCAGCTTAACATTCTTGGTGGTACAATTTACATTTGTTGGCCTTTTGAATTTAGTTGTTAGTTAGACTTTCATAATCCTGGTCTCATACCTCCCAAAGCAAACACATGGCTTTGCTTTTATTTGTGGGTCCAGTTGGAAGGCGTGCAGAGTGGTTTCCAGCCTGCAGACTACAAGTGGAGGCCTGGGTCTTCCCTTTCCCTGGAGAAATTTCCCCTCCCTAGTTTCAAATGACTGGTGATTTGTGAACTAGAGAAGTGATCACAGATTTAAAGTTTACTTCTAAATATCAACATGGGTGCCTTAAAATGGCAGGAAACTGTAGGTGCTCAAACACACTCCTACAAACCTGGGTGATCTTCCCAAACCTGTGCTATTTATATTCAAAGGCCCCAAGTTACCATTTTTGATGTCCTTTTTGACTTTCTACCACTCACAGCCAAGTTTCCCATCAGAAGTGAAGTGGTGACTGGGGTTGGTTAGAAATCAAGGAGAGCATCATTCTGTTTTCCTTTTTGGACATGTGTTCTGCCAAAGAATATATGGTTGAGAAACTTCGCATTTAAATCCTTACACTTTAGTCTGCATTCCATGTGACATTTGTCTTTTGTTGTTGTTTGTTTGTTGGAAGGTTCAATGAAGTTCTTGACTGTCTTGTTAACGCTCTTTCTTCTTATTTTCAAAGCACCAGCAACAGGTGGCGCAGGCTGTTGAACGTGCCAAGCAGGTGACCATGGCCGAGCTGAATGCCATCATCGGGGTACGTGGCCTTCCAGGTCTACCTCCGACAGTGTGTATAACCAGCTTTCATTTCTTATTAATTTGATGGCTTAACTATAGATATTTACTTCAGTATAGCGTACCGTTGAGCTATAGGATAAGGGACAGTGGGGGTTACTGGGGATGCTGAGGTGTGCAGTAGGGGAAGGGAGATTAGCATAAGGAAGATGGTAGGTGAAAGATATTTTTAGGAGGGGAAGAAAAATGAATGACTTTCTAATGGGAAAATAAATGTCGTTTACTCTGTGACACTTAAACCACCCTTGGCCCATTAGTTGAGCAAAAGCATTAGGTTAGAGTTTGAAACCCTTTCCTTCTGTCTTCTAACTAGATCATGATGAGGTCAAAACAGGTCTCAGAATTATTTCATTGCATTATTTTTGCCTGTGCCTTTTGTTTTTTAGGGTATTAGAACTTAACTGTTTGCTCTTTCTCTTTCTTGCATCTCTTTCATGAATTTTTAAGTGGCACCCCAATGGAAAAGCATGTTGAAGAAGTGATAATTGTCTGCCCTAGTGCCCCCTGGCCTTTCACCAGGTTCTGCTCTCCTGTGTCAAGTTCAGTTAGTGTTCCTGGCTAGCGGCTGGTTGTCAATCACGAGTCATTTGCTCAGCATTAATGAGCCCAGTGAACCATGTGGTCCATCCCCCGCATGAGTTCATAGCCCCCCTCTTGGCCCCCCATCAGGATCCTGGATGGTTCTCATGTTTTCTGCCCTTCCAGACTAAGCGAAAGAAGTAGCTGAAACAAGGGACCGTCCTTTCTGATTTTATTCATATGTGAGTGCCTTGAGCGAATTCAAATCACTCATTTATCAATTTATGTTAATTGCTTGTGAGAAGATGCCCTGCTGGTCTTTATGGTTCCCTCAGACACTTTGTAATGATAATGAGACATGCTGCTGTACGGATTCAGAGTGCCATAGTCCAGTGACGGCCACAGACAATGGAACCAGTTAATCCATCAGGGTTTAAAATTACATCCCAACTGGAGATGGAGAAAAAACATAAGAGCCAAGGAGGATTAAAGAATGAGCCTCAGCTTGAAAACTCTCCTTTCATCAGTTTCTCAATTGCAGATCTGCAGTGGGGTTGCCTGTGGTAAGCTATTGGCAGTCAATTAGGTGAAATAAACTGGGAGGGTGACCTTCATTTCCTTTTAATAGCTTTTTCCTCCCTGAAATGGGGAGCTTCAGTGGATTTTCAGCTTAAATTTTATTCAAGCTGCTTTATTACACTTGACAGCTTAGCTCTGCATAAACAATTCTCCCCTCCTCCTCTTCCCCACCTAGACCCAAGCGCTGCATATCTCCCCATTCCGTATCACATTTTTGACTGTTACTTAGTGGACTTTAATCACATTCAACAAAAAACACAATTACATCTGCATTTGTCCGCTGCCTTCTGTACCCTTTTCTTGTGTAATGAATTGCTTTATTTCAAAGATCAAATCAAATATTCACTGGTACTTTTGCATGTACCGTGTTTGATTAGCAAAGACTAATAACAAATTGTACTTGTAGCTTGAGCACAGAATTTTTTAGCCCAGATGAATGAGGATGGAAAAGCCCGTTTTGATTAAAGGAAAACATATGCAAAGCAGGTCTCAAGTACCCAGTTAAACTTTGTGGAACATGTTTGTTTTCTAATAGGCTCTCAGTTTTTACATATCATTGGTGAAACTGGTACTTTTAAAATTTTCAAAGGCACTGCCCAAGCACCTCTTTTAGAAAAGGAGGAATGTGTATTAACCAGATGTTTACAGGTAATACCCATTTTGAGTTGAATCAGAAAACTAGCCTGTTGTAGAATGGCAGAATAGTCATTAATTTTATGAATGGCTTTAGTCCAGGAAACATGTTGAGATTATAAAGGCAGATTAGCTCTGATAGCTAGCAACAATAACCCAAATCAGTGCATTTGGACCCAGCACAGGACTTAATCCCAATTGCATGTCTTCAACAGACTAGCATGTGCAGTTTTTATCATTGTAATTTTTGGATCAGTATATTAATTGATGTCAGAGGCTCTTCTAAAGTTTGTAGTGATCGATAATTATCCTGCACCAGAAGTTTCATGCTCTGGCATATGCTTGATTTTTGCTTGAAAGGAATTGTGCGCGTCCTGGAAAATCGAAGTAGCATAAAATCGGGTTGACAATTCAGTGGACCTTTGCACCCCCTCATTGAACATGCAGTGTGTCAGCCTGTCTCCCCAGAGGGGAGGCGGCACCGGGAGGTTGTCTGTTCCTACAAGCAGCAGCTGTGCATGGAGTAAATGCAGCCTGGTTTGATAGCAGCTGTCAGTATTGTTCAGGGACCGACTTAGGGTAAAGAACAATGGGAGAGGCCATGATCTTCGTCTGCATCGACTTTCAGGCTAAGAAAAGAAATAGTAATTTAACGGTTTAGACATCTATTACAAGTGTGAAAGATCATGAAAGAGTACCCTTTAACATGCAAATGAGCCGAAATATTCTCACTCCCTTTAAGGTACAATCAAGGAGCTCACTGCTTGCTTGACAGGGCTAAAGATATTTCTCTCTAGCAAATCTGGAAAAAAGTAGTTTTCTCAAGGACATCAAGCTTCTAGGTAAACTGTTCTGGGTCTGTGGACACTTTTAGGTGGAGGGGAGAGAGGTTATTATGGTTTTCCCATCTTTAGGGAGCGAATTAATTAATGCTGCCCATTGCTCACCCACACAGAAAACTTTGTTCTCTCATCTGACAGCAAACATGGAATTTTGAATGTGTTTTCTGCGCAGCAGCACCTGCCTTCCATTTAGAGAGATTACTGGTATTTAAGAAAGATAAGCTTCTTAGATATTTGATATTTGGAGGAACTATTGAAATAGTTTTGTTATATTGTGCTTTTCATAGCAGAAATTTTAGTTTTGACAAGTGGTTGAATAATTGCTGCCTTCCTTTTTGAATTTTGCTTTTTCTAAGCCTTTTACTATTATGTTACGTGTTCTGTTCTTGTAACAACAGGAAGCAGCATTCCACAGTGATTTTTTTTTTTTTTTAATTGGAGTTCTATTTAGTCTTAATTTGGAATTCTATTAAATGTGTTCAAAACAAAACAGATTAAGTGATGTAACATTTTATTAATGGGATAGCTAGTTTTCCCGGAAGGCAGGGAAAATGGACTGACAGCCTCTTCAAGATCATTCCCCATTGTATTATTTGGGGACTTTAAAACTGAGAGCTTTCTTCTGCCAGCTGTGATACTAAGTGACTTAACTTTAGTTGAGATTGGATTTTAAAGAGTATTTAATCTTTTAATCAGTTCAACATCACATAATTATGTCATATAGCCACCGTATATATGTACTTGTGTGTGTCATATAGATAACCTAACATATCTGTACACAAGGACTTCAAAAATTAAGATATAATTTATATGTTGATAAATTCCCAGATCCTAAATGTGCTGTTAGATGATTTTGACATATCCACACACCTGTAACCCACACTTCCCTGCAGGGTGCAGATTCCATAACCCAGGACATTCCCTCCTACTTCTCAGCTGTTTTCTCCCTACTTCTTGAAGAAAGGTGGCTGCTTTTTGCTTAGAAAGTAAAGCAATCTGCTGAGTGCAGTTTTCATTTGTAAAGAAAACAGTTGCATAAGTTTTGCATCTCTCTAACCAGTCAGCTTTGGACCAGTTTTCCTGGTTTTTATGCTTGCCTTTCTAAGAGTGTTTGCGTTATGTTACCTTGAACAAAGCGTGGGCCCTAGGTCAGGTAGAGACTTGAGTAGAACATGGTGCTGTCACAGTTTAGCTTTGTGATTCGTGCAATCAGGAAACATCT